>CM042556.1:15767500-15920000 GCA_023630585.1 Cranoglanis bouderius | reverse complement strand
TTCCTATAACAGCATGTCCAAAAGTCTTTATTCCTCTTACAGCATAATAATTATTTTTTATTTACTAAAGAACGACACATCATACACTTTATCTGTTTATTGTCACATTTAATATTGTGGAATGTCCATGAAACAAGTTAGTTCCTGTTATACGTGTCTTGCATTATAGCAGCTATAAACAGTCTTTCCCTCATCATCCGCTCTTTTTCTTCTCTCCTGAAATTAATAAGACATTAAAAAAACATTGCTTGTTGTGTCATTAAGAAACTGCAATCTCCTGAAGACTTTCCAGTGTTGGAAAACGTAAAGTTACAGCTTTACATCTGACTGTTACAAAGTGCTGACACTGGAGACTCCTTCCAAAAACACTAAATGAAGATCTCACAGAAATTTTCAAAATCTGTTCCTGTGTTAGCAGTCACTATAGAAACAAGCTGAAAGTTTTTTTTTTGCGTCTTTGCAGGAGTGCGGTTTGCTAAGGAAGGGCTCTGTGCTGCTGGCAGACAACGTGATTTGTCCCGGAACACCGGAATACCTGGAGTATGTGAGGAATAGCCCTCGCTATGAGAGCAGATACTATCCTGCCCACCTGGAGTACACCAAAGCTGAGGATGGACTGGAGAAGTCGGTCTTCTTGGGATAAGAAAATAAGTTATTTTGAACAACAATAACAACAACAACAACAATGATCTACAATCAGTTACGATCCCAGTGTAGGGAAAATAAATATTAACCAATTTAAATCAGTGTACTGGTCTCAATAGTTACTAAAAATACAACTGCATTGATTTGTAGGTGTTTTTATAGGTTATTCTGATTTTGATTCTGATTCTGATTCTGATTATAGGTGTGTGCTCAGGGAAAAGTGAGATGAATTAATTCATACGAGTGTCTTGGTGTAAGATAGTCCGTTATCATACAGCCACCTTTTTATCATTAGTGTAGTATTATTTACAAATGTTATTAAATGCCACTGTGTGAGTTTAACACAAGATTCACACCCTTCCCCTCAATTAACATCAAACTTTCCTACACACTGCTCCAGAATTATTGGCACCCTTGTTAAAGAGGGGTAAAATGTTAAGGTGAAAAATATATCTATTGCTGGTAAGGTCTCACCTGGACACTCTAAATTTTAATAACTACTACTGCTGTAATCATAAACACTGTCCTGTACTTATCCTGGGATATGGGATACTCATTGAACATGCCTTCTACACACTTAGCACTGTTTGACTTCATAATACACAGCTTGATCTTACATCATAATTACATCTACATTACATGTGGAAAACACTGAAGTACATATATCAAACATAAAAAAAAGAAGAAAAAAAAAGAAGACGTTTTTCCCCAAATGTTTTAGACATGTACACAAATAACATCCCAAAGAAATGTGAACCCAATGAAATGCAATATGATTTAACCATCTTTCCGTGGTGAATATGTATTTTTGTCACTATAATGATGAGTGTGAGCTTTCCAATGATTGTAAGCTTTTTAAAGATAATTTAAAAAAATATGAATGACCATCTGCTCTGAATATTAAAAAGTTATCAATGTTGTGCAAAAAAGAAAATGCACCCATAGTTGGGTTATTTTTTAATATCCAGACTACATAATGTAACAACTTAATTAATTAATTACAGTTAATTAATTACATATGTATATTTTTGCTGTAAAGTTCTTTCTTTTCTTTTCTTTGAAATGTTATCTGTGTGTTTACCAGTGAACCAGTATCAGGATGTATTTGTTGACAGAGAGTCTGGATAAGGGCATCTGCCAAATGCCATAAATATACAGTAAATAGAAATGTGCTTGGCATTAGTTGTTTATGTAGTAGATCATTATACATTATAAACTGGCAATTGTCGCTAATAATACTACAACTGAAACTAACATATGAGTAAAATCATTTTTAAAAATCTAAACACTATACCTTACTTACTATCTTAATACTTATAAGAATAGTAAGAATGAGTATCTATTCTTGAATGTATATATTGAATATAAGTTTTTATTTAATATATTTAATATACAGAATATATAGAATTTATACTGAATATAAATTCAGAGAAATTGAATAAAAGGCTAAATTGAAATTCAAAGCAAGTAGTATAGAAATTAATGCAAAATATTTACAAAACTCGGACAATAACTATTTATTTATTTATTTATTTATTTTTTTACATTTTTTATAAATATAAATTATTTAGGCCCCAGAAATTGCAGGAATTATTTGTATTAGCACTTGTCTACCAGTAGGGGACGACAAAACGTCAAGAAAAAAAAGATCCACTAGAAATTGAAGTTGATCAAAAAAAGTCATTTGCACCAGGAACAGAAAAAACAACAACGACAGGGTAATGATATAAAGATGCGTAAAATATTTTTTTGTCTTATAAATGTCATTTTCTATCTCTCAACAACTGATGATGCGTATCTAAGAATTTATAACAAACAATGAAGTGAATAATAATAACAATAACATAATAATAATAATAATAATAATAATAATAATAATAATAATAATAATAATAATAAATTAAATATAAATGTAAAAAATATATAATAATATTAAATATTAGTCAGAGGTCACTTGCACGACTGATCACGTGTGCATAATTTGCTGCTATTCAGGAAATAAATAGTACTGAACTCTCAATACAGGTGTGTGTGTGTGTGTGTGTGTGTGTGTGTGTGTGTGTGTGTGTGTGAGAGAGAGAGAGAGAGAGAGAGAGAGAGAGAGGTCCTTCTTGCTGTGCTGCTCTCTATCAATATGCATGGACCCTGTATTACTGCGTTATATATAAGGGGGACTCGGGTTGGTTTAGAGCACTCTGCTCATCCCAGCCTGAGGTCTATCAGGTTAAATATAATCCTGAACAGAAAGACCACGCTCCTGACAGCCAGCACTGATAATGGCATGTCTCATATTATGATGGTGCTCTTGCTGCTATGTGAAGCAGGACTGGTGGATGAGGAATAATTGCACCATAATTGTAGGGAGAACCATCAGTGTCTGCATGAATAAAGAAACTTACTAAAGATTGAGAAATTCTCAACATTTATAATACTTCTACACTCATAAATGTGACACTCATATCAAATTATATGCTGATTGTAAAGATTTGTATTTGGTCAAATTTGACACTGTGCAAAGTCACATTTTTCTAAGTGCTTAGAAGTCTAAGTAATAAAAGTAATAAAACAGTAATAAAACTTTATTACTAAGTTTGGTAATAAAATAGTACTACAAAATGGTAATAAAACTTGTAAAAAAATATTCAAAGTTTTATTACTTTTATAACTTTCCAGGCACTGCCTATAGCACTCAGTAGTCAGCAGCCACTGAAAAGCACGAGCCATTTCCTTATCACATGCTTACTGAAACAGAAAGTGTGTGCCAGAACGAGACAGTGTTGTGTGCCAGTCCTACCATCATAATAGCAGAAGTCAAATTCTCAATCTCTTTCTTTTCTCCACTCTTGCTGACACACGATTCCCAAAATTCATTTCGGTAATCGATATCCACTGCATTTATTTGCACATGCATTGCACAGCAAAAAAAGAGACACGATAACTATAAAACTGCACTGCAGCTTGTACACACTTTGCTGTTACAACACCTGGACATTTTATTACAAGTATTTACATATGCCAGGTTGAGTAATATCTCAGGATCAAAGGTCAATATACCACAGACTCTTTCAGTCATTAAGCAAATCCACACAGTCTAACACACATTCAAACACTAATGCAGTTTAGCATTGGTAAGTAATCTCAAATAGATTTGTTTGTCATTTTCTGGTATTTTCTGTTACATTGTTATCTATGAAAATAGATAAAAATAGCCGTAGCTCCATCTTGAAGCTGGAATTACTTTCACTCAGACTTAATTTGAAGATAAAGTTCTATATTAGTGATTCAGATCATAATAGTATCTACTATTTTATGAAACTATTTATGTACAAATGGGATTACTGAGCCAAATACTGTTTTTAGATTTCCTTGCTTGTTAGAGAGGTTAGCCTTGTAGCTCTGGAGCAAAATTAAAGATGTAAATGTCAGATATTAAACATGTCTTGGGGTATGGGGAAAAAAGTGACATTCTGGTTTATTATGATCCTCCACGTCTGCTTTGATGAAAAGGTGCAGGTTCTTTATCAGTATCTAGATCATAGAATATCATCTGGCAGACCGCGGACCTGATGCAGACGCAGCAAAGTATTTCCTCAGACCAAACCAGAAATATACTGTTAAAAATCTGGCTGTGGGTCAGCAACTCTAGTTTTAAAAACATGAGCCAACTTGGTATCTGTAGCAGATCCTCTGTTGTTTATCCAATCATATATTTACATTCATGGCATTTGGCAGACGTCCTTGGCCAGAGAGACTTAAAGAAGAACTCTGACGTCTCTACCAATAAATAAATCCTGATACTGGTTCTCTAGGTCATGGACTAAAAATTGCATCAGTCTAAAAACTCTGTTGGGGAGGTAATGTAGTGAGAATTTTTATTGTATAGAAGTGCTAATTTAAGTAGTTCGGGAAGAGGTAGGTCTTTAGACGTCGTTTGAAGACTGCCAGTGACTCAGCTGTTCGGACATCTAGGGGAAGTTCATTCCACCATCTAGGTGCCAGAAGAGAGAAGAGTGTTAATGCATGCCTTCCTTGTACCCTGTGAAATGATGGCACCAGTTGAGTAGTGCTAGAGGATCGGAGGGGCCGTGGTGCAGTGCGGGGTGTGATAAGTGCTTTAAAGTAGGTTGGTGCTGGTCCGTTTTGGCTTTGTGGGCGAGCATCAGTGTTTTAAATCTGATGCAGGCATCTACAGGAAGCCAGTGAAGGGAGCTTAGCAATGGGGTGGTGTGGGAGACTTTAGGAATGTTGAAAACGCAGCTGCATTCTGGATCAGTCCCAGAGGTCGAATGGCGCTCAGAGGCAGACCTGATAGGAGCGGGTTGCAGTGGTCCAGTTTTGAAATGACAAGGGACTGCACCAGCACCTGAGTGGCCTGTGTGGATAGAAATGGACAAATACTTCTGTAGTTGTAAAGGAGAAATCGACATGAGCGTTTCAGATTAGTACTGTGAAAGGAAAAGGACAGGAGATTGTCCATGGTAACCCTAAGGTTTCGTGCATTGACGGAAGGTAGCTGTCCAGGGAGATCGCAAAATCCTGACATGTGGATGAGCAGCAGTTCAGTTTTGTTGGGATTTATTGTCAGCTGATGAGTTATCATCCATGATGAGATGTCTGCCAGACATGCTGAGATCTGAGAGGAAACATGAGTGTCTGACAGAGGAAAGGAGAGGATGAGTTGAGCGTCATCTTCATAGCAGTGGTATGAAGATCCAAATGAGGATATGACCTCACCAAGATCATATTTATGTAAATGTATCATATTTATGTAAATTATTTAGCTGAAGGCAGCTCATCAGAACAGAGACTTGCTACAGGGCTAGAGACATTAGGTGAGTCATTTTATTTACTCTCTCTTAGCAGACTGATGACTGATGGCTTGTTGAATGAAACGTCAACGATGAAAAAAAAATATGCACAGAAGTATATTTCCAGGCATACGGCTCTAGTCAAAAGTGGTAACGTGAAACACCAATACAAGACAAAAAAAATCCACTTCTAATTGCTTTACTTATAACCATAATCTAATAATTAATGGTTCAGCATTAAAATGTAGGGCAAAGCTTTTTACTACAAAGCCCTGCAGCTATGGAACAGCGTTCTGGACTCAGACACACATTCAGTCTTTAGGTTTTGGTTGGAAACCTATTTGTTTAGTCAGGAATTTTGTTAAATAGCTTTTCTCTTAGGTAAAGGGGGATTCATTGGCAGATAGTGTTTTGGTAAATTGGGATGTTGGGTTGCTGTTGCCCTTTGTGTTACCCTTCAGGTTTGTTGATGCTGGAGTTTGAGCATGAATCTGTCAAGTATGAGTTACTGACCTTTACATTTGTTTCTTCTTTCTCGTTTTCTCTCTTTTTCTGGATCTCTGTCTCCAACAGCTTCTTCCTCTATCCTAGTCTCCTAGTCTCTCTCATTTCCTCTCTCTATCAGAATGGAGTGCTGCCCGCTGACGGTGTGTGCTATTTGTGCAGCTCTCCTCTTTGTCCTCTTTTATTGGCTCGTGCCAGCTGTGCAGTGTAATGGTCTTTGTACATTAATATGGCACGCCTTCATCACCGAGCGACTGCGCGACACGCTCACCCGCTCCACACGGCCTCAGGTGACATGCTTTGTTTTCATTTTTGACCTTCATGCAGACTTCAAGGGACACTTTTTCATAAAAAAAAAAAAAAAATCACATTAATATACAGAACTTTTTGGAGAATGTTAAATACATTTTTCTCTCTGGTATTTTTTATTTGTTAGTCTGAAGAATTCTGTATACAGGTACATAGTGCATTGTGTTTTAATGGAATATATGAATAATGTATTTTTACATTTGTTGAAGGACATGGAGAGTCAAAAATAGTGTCCAACTCTCATATACACCAATAATTATGATTTAGTTTTATTTTATTTTTTAATAATATGGAATATAATTCAATTTGATTCAATTCTATTTAATATTATTCACTTCCATTCCTTTTCATTCCATCCCATCCTGTCCTATTCCATTCCATCCCATTTTATTATTCCATTACATTCTGTTATCATTTTCTTCCATTCTTCTGTTCCATCCCATTTCATTCCATTACAATATATTCCAGCTTTCTAAATGATTCCATTCCAGTCAATTCCATTCATTTATTCAGTTCCATTAAATGTAATTCCCTTACATTCTTCTATCCCATTCCATTCCATCCCATTTTTTTTCACTTCCATTCTTCTGTTACATCCCATCCCATCCCATTCAGTATAATTCCACCCATCTAACTATTCTAGTCAATTCCATTCATTTATTCAATTCCAGTCAGAATGATTCCCTTCCATTCTTCCATTTCTTTCATACCATACCATCACATTGTATCCCACCCCAACCCATAATTTTCCATTCAGTATGATTCCCATCTCCATTCCTTTTTGTTTCCATGCCATTTCATATAATTAAACTTCATTACCCCATCACATTTCCTTCCATTCAGTTTAATAGCACTACCCCAATAGCTTTAGCCATGCAGGAGTTTAAGTCTGACCTAGTAACTTTCTGAATTCTTTATTGTGTAATTACAGCGCATACTGAAAGCAGTGCAGCAGAACGCCACTAAAGGAAATCCCGAGAGCGTCATCTCCGCCATCGACTACTTCTGCAAGAACTCTGAATGGGCCATGAACGTGGGTGATGAGAAAGGTGAACACTACCCTTCTCTTTATTGTACCTCTGCCTATTCCTCTCTCTCTCACACCATTAACTCAGATACTGTTTCCCTTCTGTTGGTTTCACATCTCTCCTCTCCATCCATCCATCACTCTGAGTGAAAGTGAGAGTGAAAGTCCTCGGGGCTGCTCATGTGGTATGCTCATGAATGTGAGGTGATGGCGTTCGCCTGCCTGCTGGGTCAATGAGATCTCCACATGGCTCCACATGCACACTTTGTCTTTTTGCACATTGTCAGATGCAATGAAATTCAGTCGTGAGAATGTTCCAAGCAGGAACCCAGGAGTGTTCTTCTGGGCCATAACCCTCTCAGTCCACCAAGTACTGGATGTGCCCACGGACTACATGAGAGTCCAGCAGGTGGCGGACAGTGAAGGCAGGCTGGCCACCGATGAAAAAAGGGGCTGGTAAGCACGGGTTTGAGACAAGAAACCTGGAAGGTGGGATTGATCAACATGGACCAGGGAAGCAGGGGGCAGTATGCCACTGGACTGACCCTTCGCAGCACCTTGAAAGGGCCAATGAACCAGGGGCCAGTTTACGGGACTCGGGTGTCTGTGCCGGTTGGCCTGGAGCTACTGGCACTGTGAGGCCCATTATAGAGCCCACCATGCCCTCATCCAGGTGTGCTGACATTGACGGAAGAACCTCTGTACTGAAAGGACCCTGACCTCTGGTTCCTGCTCCAGGAACAGCAGGGGCTGGTACCCTCAAAAGAGGACATCCTGGTATAAGAGCAGCATAGAGTGTTATACCCATAGCACTTAAATTAGCCTATGCTTAAAGATGCAAATTAGCACTTTTTAAAATGTATTTATTTTTTACTATATTACCTCCCCAACAGAGTTTTTAGACTGATGGTATTCTTAGTCTGTGACCTAGTGAACCAGTATCAGGATGTATTTATTGATAGAGACTTCAAAGCACTTTTGTAAGTTGCTCTGGATAAGGGTGTCATAAATGTAAATGTGTGCATACTCTGCCCACAGGAGATAATGCTCCTGGAGCTTGGGTTAGTGGATGCCAGGCAGTGCAGAGTTTTCTCCAGGTCCTGGTTCAAACTCTCTGTCTGACCATTGGACTCAGGATGGAAACCAGAAAAAAGACCACCAAAAGCACCTCTTGATGAAGTCCAGGGTCTGTGTAGCACCTGGATGACCTGCGAGAACCATGCCCCCATTGCAGTACCTGGGAACATACAGAAGCAGAATCTGTTGAAGAACAGAGCCCACTTGGCCTGGCTGAGGTTTAATCTCTTGGCCTGCTGGATATATTCAAGATTCTTGTAGTCAGCTGACACAGTGAATGGTTGTTGGGCCCTGAATTACTGAATTACTGAATTACTGAAAGCACTGAATTACTTTCACAGAAGTGGGTGTAGGCCAGTCTCTGACTGTCTTCTTGGGGTCAATCTGGAGACTGCCATTAGACACAATGAACCCCAAGAAGGAGAACTCTGTGGCATGGAACTTGCACTTCTCTGATTTTACGTACAAGTGGTTCCTCAGGAAGCATTACAAGACTTGCTGGATGTGACTGACATGTTTGTGGAGTGACATGAAAAATATGAAAAGGAAAAAAAAAACAAAGGCAGAATATTTCCATCTCGTGACCAGAGTCTACATAGTCTAAAAACCTAACAGTGAAAGATGCACATGACAATAAAGGAGCAGTCATCCATCTATCCATCCATCCATCCATCCTTCCTTCCTTCCTTCCTTCTCTCCCTCCCTACTCCATACACTTAGTGCCCAGCAGGAATGAGCTACAAGCTCATACACTCGATAAGGAGCCATTTAGGATTCAGCTGATTAATAATCAATGGTGCAGACCTGACTGGCTGTTAAATGATGCAGAAAGACCATTAATGATGTTTCGATTATGCCATTCACCACTCAATTACATCTGTTAATGATCTTTCAGTGTAACTGCTACTGTGTGTGTGTGTGTGTGTGTGTTGAGGCTCCATTTAGGCTCCATTTTGGACTCAGTGGTGACCGAGGTGAACCCCAGCACTGTTCTGGAGCTGGGTACATACTGCGGGTATTCCACAGTGAGGATCGCCCGTCTGCTCTCCCCCGGCACCAAACTCATCACGCTGGAGTTTAACCCGGCTAACGCCACCATCGCCAGGCAGATCATTGCCTATGCTGGCCTACAAGACAAGGTGTATATGAGAATGAGAGAGAGAGAGAGAGAGAGAGAGAGAGAGAGAGAGAGAGAGAGAGAGAGAGAGAGAGAGAGAGAGAGAGAGAGAGAGAGAGAGAGAGAGAGACACACTGCTAGTCAATGTGAAATATTCTGTAGTTATCTTTTAGTATAACAAAATGCTTTTTGAATGCTCAATTCACAGAAAGGATTTGGGATTGAAATGTCACATGGACCTGCATTATATATGATCTCAGCATAAACAATAAATAAGGGATTTTGTTTGATTTTTTTTTCTGCTTTTTCCAGGTGACTCTAGTAGAGGGCTCGTCGGGTGAGTGGATCCCCCAAATAAAGGAACATTTGGGCATCACAACGTTTGACTTCATCTTTCTTGACCACTGGAAGGACCGGTACCTCCCTGATATTAAGCTGTTTGAAGTAAGAGACATTAAAATATACAGTCCCCTCTGAAACTACTGAAATGGCAAGGCCAATTCAATTGTTTGTGGTATAAGATGGAGATCAAAAGATGGCTGAGACGAGAGTTTAGGATTTCAGCTTTTATTTGCTGGTATTTACATACAGATGTGTTAAACAACATAAAACATATAACCTTTTGTATCAGACTACCCAGTTTTTAGGCAGGCAAATGTATGGGAACAGATAAGTCTTGAAGTAAATTAAAGTAAATAACACTTAATATTTGGTTGTATATCCCTGGCTTGCAATAACTGCATCAAGCCTGCGACTCATAGCCATCATCAAATTGTTGGTTTCTTTTTTTCTAATGGTTTTCCAGGCTTTTACCGCAGCCTCTTTCAGCTGTTGTTTGTTTCCGGAGGCTGTCTCCCTACAGTCTCCTCTTCAGGAGGTGAAGTGCTGCTCAATTGGGTTAAGGTCCGGTGATTGACTTGGCCAGTCTAAAACCTTCCACTTTTTCCCCCTGTTAAAGTCCTTTGTTGAGTTGGCAGTGTGTTTTGGATCATTGTCTTGCTGCATGATAAAGTTCCTCCCTATTAATTTGGATGCATTTCTCTGTAAATTGGCAGACAAAATGATCCTGTAAACTTCTTAATTCATCATGAGTTACATCATCAATAAAGATTAGTGAGCCATTCTAGAAGCAGTCACGCAAGCCCAAGCCATGACACTACCTCCACCATGTTTCACAAATGAGCTTGTATGTTTTGGATCATGAGCAGATCCTTTCGTTCTCCATACGTTGGCCTTTCCATTACCTTGGTAGAGGTTAATCTTGGTTCCAGAACTTTTGTGGCTCTGTATTTCTTTGCAAATTACAATCTGGCTTTCTTATTCTTACAGCTGATGAGTGGTTTGCATCTTGTGGTATGGCCTCTATATTTCTGCTCTCGAAATCTTCTTCGAACAGTCTATTGTGATACCTTCACCCCTGCCCTGTGGAAGTTGTTGGTGATGTCCCTGACTGTTGTTTTTGGGTTTTTCTTCACAGCTCTCTCAATGTTTCTGTCATCAGCTGTTGTTTTCTTGGCCGACCCATTCGGTGTCTGTTGTTCAGTATACCAGTGGTTTCTTTCTTTTTCAGGGCATTCCAAATTGTTGTATTGGCTATGCCCAATGTTTGTGCAGTGCCTCTGATTGATTTTCCCTCTTTTCTCAGCTTCAAAATGCCTTGCCTTTCTCTCATAGACAGCTCTCTGATCTTCATGCTGGCTTATTCTTTTTATCAACAAATACAGTCGTCACAGGTGAAACTGAAGGCAAAAACCAAGAGTGGGTGTTTTTTCAGAGCAATTTATTGTTTAAACAATCAATCTAAGGACACACCTGGGTAAAAAGAAACACCTGTCAGTCACATGTTCCAATATTTTTGCTCACCTACAAGGAAATAAAAGCTGAACTTCTAAAATCTCTGTTCATATTCATCTTTTGATCTCAAACGCAAATGTCTTCAGTCTACAGCAAAAAAAAAAAAAAAAGGGAGAAAAAAGAAAAAAGAACTGACCTTACTGTTCCAATAGTTTCAGCGGGGACTGTACACCATGGTCACCGAGGAGCTCCAGACATTCACATATTTTACTCTAATCCAGATCCTGATTGCAATCGGGCATAATAATCAGCATTATACCAGTGACCTGGCTATGTTTATTGAAATTTGGAAATACTTCTCTAGAGTAAAGGTTCTACAGTTCAGTCCTGATGAGCTGGATCAGGACAGTGGGAATATAATAATGTATTAAAGTATTAATTAAAAAAAGAGTATTGTATTTAATAAAAACTTCCACTAAAAGAACATTTTGCACCCATTAATGCTAGATACAGGCTATGTTCAGTATTTTAAATGTATACACATTGTAATAAGTAAGGAATAAAATGCAACGTGAGCATGCAGTTAATAGGAAAATAATCAGTGACAAAATTGACTCTCTTCCTATAACAGCATGTCCAGAAGTCTTTTATTCCTCTTAAAGCACAGCAATTTGCCAATGCTAGCAATTTTTTAGTTACTATAGAACGACACATCATACTCTTCACCTGTTTATTGTCACTTTTAATATTGTGGAATGTCCATGAAACAAGTTAGGTCCTGTTATAACTTGCATTATAGCAGCTATAAACAATCTTTCCCTCATCATCCTCTCTTTTTCCTGTCTCCTGACATTAATAAGACAAAAAACAAAACAAAACACTGTTTGTTGTGTTATTAAGAAACGGCAAACTCCTCAGTCATGAAGACTTTCCAGTGTTGGAAAATGTAAAGTTCTAGCTAAACATCTAACTGTTACAAAGCTGGAGACTCCTTCCAAAAATACTAAATGAACATCTCTCAGAAATTTTCTAAATCTGTTCCTGTGTTAGCAGTCACAGAAACAAGCTGAACGTTTTTTGCGTCTTTGCAGGAGTGCGGTTTGCTAAGGAAGGGCTCTGTGCTGCTGGCAGACAACGTGATTTGTCCCGGAACACCGGAATACCTGGAGTATGTGAGGAATAGCCCTCGCTATGAGAGCAGATACTATCCTGCCCACCTGGAGTACACCAAAGTGGAGGATGGACTGGAGAAGTCGGTCTTTTTGGGATAAGAAAATAAGTTATTTTGAACAACCACAAAAACAACAACAACAAAAATGGTCTGCAAATAATTACCATCCCAGTGTAGGGAATATAAATATTAACTTAAATCTGTGTACTGGCCTCAATATTTACTAAAAATACACCTGCACTGATTATAGGTGTGTGTTCAGGAAAACGTCAGGCAAATGAATTCATACAAGTGTCTTGGTGTAAGATAGTCCGTTATCATACAGCCACCTTTTTATCATTAATGTAGTATTATTTAGAAATGTTATTAAATGCCACTGTGTGAGTTTAACACAATTACACAATTCACACCATTCCCCCAATTAACATCAAACTGTCTTACACTCTGCTCCAGAATTATTGGCACCCTTGTTAAAGATGGGTAAAATGTTAAGGCGAAAAATATATCTATTGCTGATAAGGTCTCACCTGGACACTCTAATTTTGTACCTAAGAACTACTACTGCTGTAATCATAAACACTGTCCTGTACTTATGCTGGGATATGGGATACTCATTGAGCATGCCTTCTACACACTTAATACTGTTTTACTTCATAATACACAGCTGTAAAAGAGTACTAATTTATATCCACGCTATCTGGTGTCACTCAGAAGGGTTCCTTTTTTAATCTGGCTCCTCTCCAGGTTTCTTCCTCATGTCGCCTCATTAAGGATCTTAACCTACATCCGGATTTCTGTAGGTAATGTGTGACATTGTCTAAAAAAACACTATACAAATAAATTACACATTAATTACAGTTGCAGTTAAAATTACTCAAACCTCACTGCAAATCAGGTTTATTGTCAAAGTTTACAGACTTTCAGCTGTTTGCAATGAACAAATCAAACAAAAGCAATTGAAATATTTCAACACAACGAATGCTTCAAGTGGTTCCCCCAAATTCAACTGAAAATGCAACTTATAATGACTTCTTTAGTCTCAAAATTATTCAACCCCCTGAATAGAATCCCTCACAACAGCACAAATATGCAAAACAGGTGTTGTCTCAAGCACACTTGATGCAACTAATCAAGGGCTTCATTAGTTGCACCAGTTCTGCTTGAGCTGGAACACATGAAATACCTGAACTGGCTAGGGGCAGAAAAAGGAAGCTATCAATGGCTGCAGCCAGATTTCTGAGAAGGCAGGTTGTGAAAAACCCTTGAATGACTGCAAAAGACCCGCAACAAGACTTGGTGGCAACAGGCACTGAGGTTTCAGTGAGCACAGTATGGCGCGTACTAAATGCAGAAGGTTTCCATGCCAGAACTCCAAGACGTACACCACTACTGACCCAAAAGCACAAGAAAATTCGGCTCAAAATCATGTAAATAAGGCACAGACGAAGGATTCAAAGAAGGATTCAGTGAAGTATTAGGAAATCAGAGAACAAAACATCATGCCATCTGTGAGGAAGCTGAAGCTTGGGCGTCATTGGACCTTCCAACAGCACAATGATTCTAAGCATACCTCAAATTCCACCAAGATTTGGTTGCAGAAGAAGTCCTGGAAGATTCTACAGTGGTCATCAGTGACCTGACTTGAACCCCATAGAAAATTTCTGGTGGGATTTGAAGAAGGCGGTTGCAGCACACAAACCCAAGAATATTACTGAACTGGAGGCCATTGCTCATGAGGAATGGGCTAAGATTCCTCAGGAACGCTGCCAGAAGCTGGTGTCTGGCTGTGCATCTCATTTGCAGCAGGTCATAACAGCAGAAGGGTGCTCTACTAAGTACTAAAGATGCTTGCCATGAAGGGGTTGAATAATTTTTGAGGGGTTGAATAACATTATAAGTTGCATTCTCAGTTGAATTTGGGGAAACCACTTGAAGCATTCATTGGTGTTGAACTATTTCAACTGCTTTTGTTTGATTTGTTCATTGCAAACAGCTGATTTGCAATGGGGGCTGAATAATTTTGATTGCAACTGTATATATTTTTTGCGGTAAAGTTGTTGTTGTAGATCTTGCAACTGTTTTTGTGTTTATGTGTGAAAACATTTAATAGTCATAATAAAATAAAAAATAAAAATATAAAAAACACCCTCTACCTGCAAATATGTTTCACACCCAAATTTATTTTAGGACATTTTATACCATTTCTCTGTTGGCTAAAAGCTCCATCTGATAAACATGAACACTGCATTTACACATAAACATGAAATATACAGTGTAATCTGGTAAAACTGCACTTCTTTTATAATTCTACCAATTACTTTAGTCCTTATAAACAAACGAAGAATGATTATGGTGAAGCAAAATGACAATATGTTCATATTTAAACAATATTTTGAGAAAGATGCTGCTTCCGTTAAAAATATAACATTATACATTAGAAAACAGGGTTATTCAGAGTCTGATGGGTGAAAAAAAATCAGAACTGAAATACAACAATCACAAAAACTGCCAGTTTGACGCAGTCAGTAAAGTCTTGTTTCTTTATTCGCGGTGTCCTGAATTCTTTTGTGGCAACAAAAAGCCTCTCGAAAGCTTTTATGAGGTTCATTACCTTCACAACAAACATATATACACTCTGTCTGATCTCAGTCTGTGTACAATTATGACATTAATCACACACACACACACACACACACACACAAACGTGAACACGTGCCTCAGTCATGTGAAGCACCTCTGCTGAAGATCTTAGCCAGCAGGGAAACGTTGGACTGTGCTTTCTCCTGGATGGCTCTGCTCTTCTCCTGAGCTTTCTGGAGGTTCTTCTTGGACAGGCCGCTCTTCTTCATGCGCTCCAGCCTCATCTCCTCCTCCGTGCGCCGTTGTGTGAAGTCCCAGCCCTTCTCCTCCACCACCTCGCCCTTCTTCGCCCTCTTCTTCCTTAGCCTGTCCAGGGTCTGGCTCTTCTCCACGCTGGCGAGGTAGAAGTTGGTCTCGCGCTTGGCCTGCGAGATCTCTGTCCTCATGCGCTGCTGGTACACCGTCTGCTCGTACGCCAGACGCTCGCTCAGGTGGCACCACTGGAACCGGTGTAGGTACTGCGGCGAGATGGAGAGACGGGCGACTATGAATAAACGTCATTAATTGTTTCTAGTTACATTTAATGTTGTGGAACTTCCAGCAACATGGTACTTCCTGTTATGACTTAAGGTGCAAATATATTTTGCTTTCAGCACCCGTACGTTTGCATACGCAGCTGCTACACGAGTGGCATCGTTCACATACTCTCTTACGTACGTTTATCTGGAGGATTAAAAGCGGCGTCCACTAGACGGAACGTCAGAGCCAAAACATCCCTGTCCATCTGGTATGCAAGCAGAACTGTAATGTTTAGCGATTTCATGCACAGCAACGTTAAACTGACTGATGAGCTCCGTTTCTCTTTAAGACTCTCTGCCATCTTCGTGACTGTTGTCATGATCTGTGTCTAAAATCAAAAACCCTCACTGTACATTCAAAAATATACAGTACTGTGCAAAAGTTTTAGGCACATGCAAAGAAATGCTGTAGAGCAAAGATGCCTTTAAAATAATGAAATTAAATATTTCTATATTAAAAAAAACCAAAAAAAAAAACCGTAAAGATCAGTAAACAGTAGTGGAAAATGGAAAAAGTCAATATTTGGTGTGACAAAAAAATAAAAATAAAAATAGTATTCTCTTGTACAATTTGTGCAGTTTTATAAGGAAATGAGCTGGTAAGTTTTATTGAGCATCTTGCAGAACCAGCCACAGTTCTTCTGGACACTTTGACTTTCGCACTTCCTTCTTACTTTTGCAGCAAAACCCAGCAGCCTTCATGTGTTTTTTGTCTGAAAAGTGTCTCTTATGTAATACGCTGCTTTCTTTAATGACGTACAAACATTTTTGTGTAAAATTTTGTGCTAGAAAACTAATGTTTGGGAATCTAAAATGTTTTTTTGTACTGACTTGATAATGTAGACGTCATAAAATAAAAAAAATCTATAACAAAGTTTGTACTAAAAACGTTTGCACGGTACTGTATACACAAATGGATAAAGTACTGAACAGTGAATGTGTGTTGTGACGTGACGTACTTTGATGGACCACAAGTCACTGCTGAGGTGGCTCCTCTTGCGGTTGGTCATGGGCGTGTTGTGCAGAGACGCTGCCACTCTCTTAGCCACACGCTTGTCTCTGAACTCCACCCAGCCTTCCACGTACCTCGAGCCGTTACTGCCCGCTTTCCTCTTCTTTCTCTTAATAGAGTGATCTAGGATGAAAAAATGTCTGAATGTTTCTACATTTGATCGGCACAGACAAGTTTACATTCATATATTTACATAAATTAAAAAAGACTAATGCTGGATCAGACAGGAGTGGTTTAGGACTCATGACCTTTATGAGTACATGAAAATATAAATGCCAAGGAAGAGGTGTTCTCTTAGTTTAGCATTACAACGCCATTCTAGTCAGCTGTTCCTCCATCACTTACCTTCGGACTGAAGGAAAACCCGTCCGATTTCTCCGTACACCGCCAGCATGTTGCGAACGTGTTTGGGCCTTATTCTTGGTGGAATGTGCCCTAGGTACACTATACCCGGGACACACTTCTTGCCCTTTGTTTTCTGGTCTTCACTGAGATCATCAAACTGTTCTCCACCATCATCACCATCATCACCATCCTCCTCCTCCTCATTGCCCTTCTCCTGGTTAGCATCTTCTACTTCCTTTTGTTCAAGTCCATCCTCCTCCTCTTCTTCCTCAGACATGTTCAGGTCCTCATCATTAGCTGCCCTGTTTGTGTCTTGATCCATTTCAGCATCTGCTTTGCTTTCCATAACAGCCTGTTAGTTTGAGAAAGATCATTTGTACTCATAAAAGGTTACTTTATAAAAAATGAAGGTTGCATCATATATACAAAATATATTGCAATTATTCTGTAAAATCTTGTGATAGAGGACCATACATCTTGGAATACTTTATAGCTTGTTGTGACATCGTGATCGTGAAAGGACAAAATCCACTCTGAATGACTCGATATTTATAATTAATATGTAATCTTCAATTGTGCAAAAGATTTAATTATTATTCTTTTAGGTCTTCTTCTAGTTTTTGGTTTAAACTCATTTCATTTGGTTACCGGTTTCCTACTTCAACCACAATGCTGTTTCCTACTTCAACTAAATGCTGATAGTGGTGCCAGGAGATTTAACCCTCACTTCTTCTCTACCTAAACAGAGCGATGCAGCGGCGCTTTAGTCCTTTAGTCTGTCCAGCTCTCTCACTTCCTCATCTATACACTCTGCTCAAACTGATCAGCTTCCAAAGCTTCAACTCTCATGCTAATACCAGCATCAGGACCATTGTGCTGGTCATCTCGTACACTGCTAACTGCGTTGTATAATCGCATTGCATTTTTGGACTTCGAGTCCAACGTTTGTAACAACATCAGTACTTCTGCGCTGGATTTCTCATTATGATATTAACAAGAAAATAAGCTTTTGTTTTTAGGAGCTAACTTGAGCGCAATCCCTTAGGTTTGAGATTGTTGATATTTTTACCTCCAATTAAACGCCACTGTAACTACACTAGCAATAACAAAGTCGCCCTGTGACGTCAGAGCGGGAGAGAACCACTAACTTCCTACATAATAATATAATATAATATAATAATATTTTTTTTAAAAATACAACAAATCAGCACCAGGATCACTATAGACATCACAAATATTTCAATATAAACATATTAAATGTGTTTCAGGGTGGAGGTTTCCTGTAAGGATGATCACAACACACTTTTAGAAGCTCTCATTTTTTGCAGTTCCTGCAGTTCAAAGGTCAATAATATCGCAATAACGAAACACAAACAAAACTCAAACAGTATATCATGTACTGTGTAATTTTCTGCAAAGTTTCAGCGCTGTACATCATCCTAAACTACAGCTACTGTCTCCGATTGTACTTTAGAAATGACATGATTAGCTTGTAGTTATAAAGCTAACTAACTAAATAGGCGGCTAGTGTTAGCTAAGGCGCTAATGTATTTCGGAGCTAATATAAAAAAAAAATTAACAAAATAGACATTTGTACCTTTCTCCAGTATTATTCAGTGCTCCTATCCATGAGCATATCTCAGTTTACAGCGCTACACAGTTAAACCCGGATTAAGGAATGATACACAGCCCTCAGGTCTCATACACATGTGGCTCGGCGCACACTACTGACGTCACATTAAAGCGCCCAAGAAACGCAAGCGCGGAAAAGGTGCAGAGGCTTAAATAAACAAATTTTAATACTGAAAATAAAATACTAAATTGAAAATAAATAAATTAATGTATACCCACTACACTTTGTTCTCTGTATTCTAATTTGTAATTTGTTGTATTTCGTTTAATTTAATGTTAATTGAATACATTTTAATGTTAATTTATCTGTAGTAGTCCACACTAAGGTTTGGCATTAGTTGTTCATTGTGTAGATCATTATACATTATAAACTGGCAATTGCTGCTATTAATACTACAACTGAAAGTAATATATATATATATATATTAATTAAGTAGTTAATTAATATTAAATCTAATCTAAATTTATTGAATAGGCTATATATTTATATTTATATCCAATATACATAATTTACATTGAACATAAATCCAAAACTAAACTGACATATTTACAGAGAAACTTTGAAAAATTGAAATTGAAAGCAATAAAGAAAGTAGTATAGAAATTAATGCAACAATATTTACAAAATACGGACAATAATCCCCAGAAATTGCAGGACTTGCTTGTATTAGCACGTCTCTAGCAGAAGGGGGCGACAAAACCTCGCAATATAAATAATATAATTTATAACGGTCCACTAGAAATTGAATTTGATCAACTAAAAAAAAAAAAAAATAAAATAAGAAGCATTTGCTCAACTAGAAAATTGCATTTGGACTGTGAACAGTAAAAAAAAGGTAATGAAATGTGAAATATTATTATTAAGCATTTTATTAACAATTTATAACACAATTAAGTGAATAATAATAATAATAATAATAATAATAATAATAATGATAATAATAATAATAATCCCTCAATACAGGTGTGTGTGTGTGTGTGTGTGTGTGTGTGTGTGTGTGTGTGTGTGTTTGTGTGAGAGAGAGAGAGAGAGAGAGAGAGAGAGAGAGAGAGAGAGAGAGAGATCCTCCATGCTGTGCTGCTCTCTATCAATATGCATGGACCATGTGTTCCTGCATTACACATGTGAGTTCTTGCATTATATACGAGGGGGACTCAGGTTGGTTTAGAGCACTCTGCTCATCCCAGCCTGAGGTCTATCAGGTTAAATATAATCCTGAACACAAAGACCACGCTCCTGGCATCCAGCACTGATAATGGCATGTCTCATATTATGATGGTGCTCTTGCTATTATGTGAAGCAGGACTGGTGGATGAGGAATAAGTGCACCATAATTGTACCATCAGTGTCTGCATGAATAAAGGAACTTACTAAAGATTGAGAAATTCTCAACATTTAAAATACTTCTGCACTCATAAATATGATACTCATATAGCGTATGCTGATTATAAAGATTTGTATTTGGCCAAATTTGACATGGTGCAAAGTCACATTTTCTAAGTGCTTAGAAGTCTAAGTAATAAAAGTAATAAAATTATATTGCTAAGTTTAGTAATAAAACATTAGTAATTAAAGTAATAAAACTTAAAAATATTGTAAGTAATAAAACTTAGTTGGGGAGCACAGCATAAGTAATCTCAGTGGCTTGAACTTATTCTTTGGTCGATATATAAATTATAAGAGGATGAAGCTGTGCTAAATGTGGTGGTTTTCAAATTTGTATTAGGATATATTTACTGATGTTATACATCACTGTTCCATTGGCTGAAACCACCTTAACTATGCTGTCCTTGAGTGGAATAACACTGCCATCTTCTAAATAAGCTAGCCACACTTATAGCTAGCTAATTCTGTGTAACTTGTATGGGGTCCTCAAAGTATGATGTTAATCCATATACAGTATGTTTTATGGATTTCATTTGATTTTATAGACCTTATCTTATTTATTCCCACTATCACCCACCCCCAGTTATTTATTTACTTTTGCAACTTTTCCAGCAATATTTTCTAGTGAACCTGGTTTTATTTCCCAAACTACAAATAAATAAGTACTTCACAGTGACCATGACAGGATAAAGCAGTTACTGAAAATAAATGAGAGTGAAAACCGCCCAATCCCACCAGCATGGGAGTAAAAACCAACCAGTCCTACCAGCATAGGAGTCAAAACCACCCACTCCCACCAGCATGAGAGTAAAAACCACCCACTCCTACCAGCATGAGAGTAAAAATCACCCACTCCCACCAGCATGAGAGTAAAAACCGCCCACTCCCACCAGCATGAGAGTAAAAATCGCCCACTCCCACCAGTATGAGAGTAAAAACCGCCCACTCACTCTGCTCCAGGGGCACAGTATCATGGCTGGCCCTGTGCTCTGACCCCAACTTCCTATCAAGCTGGGATATGCGAAGAAAAGAATTTCACTGTAATGTATATGTAACAAATAAAGCTTCTTCTTCTTCTAAAAACCTCCCACTCCCACCAGCAAAGGAGTGAAAACCGCCAAATCCCACCAGCATGGGAGTAAAAACCAACCAGTCCTACCAGCATAGGAGTCAAAACCACCCACTCCCACCAGCATGAGAGTAAAAACCAACCACTCCGACCAGCATGAGAATAAAAACCACCCACTCTCATCAGCATTAGAGTAAAAATCGCCCAATCCCACCAGCATGATAGTTAAAACCGCCCAATCCCACCAGCATGTGAGTTAAAACCGCCCGCTCCCACCAGCATTAGAGTAAAAACCACCCAATCCCACCAGCATGAGAGTAAAAATCGCCCAATCCCACCAGCATGTGAGTAAAAACCAACCACTCCCACCAGCATTAGAGTAAAAACCACCGACACTCCTACCAGCATGATAGTAAAAATATCCCAGTCCTACCAGCATGAGAGTAAAAAGCACCCACTCCCACCACCATGAGAGTAAAAAGCACCCACTCCCACCACCATGAGAGTAAAAACCACCCACTCCCACCAGCAAGGGAGTAAAAACCAACCACTCCCACCAGCAAGGGAGTAAAAACCAACCACTCCCACCAGCATGGGAGTAAAAACCGCCCACTCCCATCATCATGAGAGTAAAAACCAGCCACTCCCACCAGCATAAGAGTAAAAACCGCCCACTCCCACCAGCATGAGAGTAAGTACTGCCCACTCCCACCAGCATGAGAGTAAAAAACACCCACTCCCTCCAGCATGAGTGTTAAAATCAGCCACTCCCACTAGCATGAGAGTAAAAACCACCCACTCCCACCAGCTGGAGAGTAAATTTTGATGCTGTTTATTAGGTTCTGCAGATCCCAGTCCCAACTCAGATTTGATATCCACAGCATTTATGGGTTAAACAAAAAATAAAGTATAACAAAGCATTACAAGATTATTCTATGTTCAATGCCAAAGAGCAAAACAATTCAGAGAGGGTAAATCAGCTTAATTGACACTAAAGCATTAAGACATGTAATGTTTCCTGTATGTAATTGTTGAGGGTGATTTGAGATGCAGGAACAGCGTGGCAGACGTGAAACGCCTCGGCGAGTGTGTGTGCTCTACTCTCAGAGTGAGTGACAGTGAAAGACATGCTTCTGACAGGCCACTGTCCACCAGATCTGTGCACACACCAAACAACTTTACATATCAGCTGGTATGAATCGGTTGCGACAAGCCGTGAAGGAAACGAGGGTGTGAGGGGAGAGAGAGAGACAGAAATAGAGGTTGCCACAACACAGGAACTCCTCACAGCATTTTTTTCCCCCCTGAATGTCCTAATTTGGTCCTGAGTACAATAACATCTGTAAAGCATTTCAGATGCAGACTAAGAGTGTTGATCTATAGGATCAGCTCACCCTAACATTCATATGTAAATATATTTATTCCAGGTAGCACACATGAAAATGAGCATGACTCACACTTTGAAAAATTTGTGGAGCTCCTTCAGGGGTAATTTTTGTGAGTGTTACTGTGGTTGCTAATGAGTATTAAACAGAATGCTACATATGGGACCATTACACCGAATACAAATGAACAAACTGAGAAATAGAACACTTCAATGGAAATAGACACTGCAAAAAAAAAAAAAAAAAGATCATGTAAAAATATATTCAAACTGATCTAATATTTCCTATCATAAGATTACAATCAACTAAATACAAGATTATTAAACATATTTCTAGACTATCTTTTAAACATGTTTCTAGCTTGAAATTGTCTTATTCTATTGGCAGATCATTTTAATTTTAAGCATTTAGGTCTAGAAGCAAAACGATCTGCCAATAGAATAAGACAATTTCAAGCTAGAAACATATAAACAAATAGGTTTAGTAATCTTATATTTGGCTTATGGTTATCTTATAATAGATCAATCTGACTATATGCAAGATATTTTCACTTGCAAGATGTCATTTTCTGCAGTGTAGAAAATATTTCTGTAGTTTAACTAAGAAAAATTGAAAATGATACACTTAAAAAAAAAGGATTCTCAAAAGATTATTGGACAGTTAAAGGTTCTAGCTTTCTAAAGGGGTTCTAATTGAAAGCTTTTTCCAAAAGAAAACCCTCTGTGTTGGGATTTTACAGCAGTTCTTTAATGTCATTTTCAGAAATTTGATTTAATAATTTAATCATTTATTTAATATTTTTATCTAATAGTTGCTGTGGGCACGGCGGCTTAGTGGTTATCAAGTTTGCCTCGCGCCTCCAGGGTTGGGGTTCGAATCCCACCTCTGCCCTGTGTGCGCAGTGTTTGCATGTTCTCCACGTGCTTCAGGGGTTTCCTCTGGGTACTCTGGTTTCCTCCCCCAGTCCAAAGACATGCGTTGCAGGCTGACTGGCATTTCCAAATTGTTCGTAGTGTGTGAGTGTGTGTGTGATTGTGCACTGTGATGGGTTGGGACCCGGTCCATGGTAACCCCCGCCTTGTGCCCCAAGTCCCCTGGGATAGCTTTCCTGTCAATCACAAATACGAGATATTCCTGATGATATCATCGCAAATGCTAAACAGGTGTCCCTGTCATTATGGATACACATGTAGGGATCATGTCTGTGGTATGGCTTAGTGGTTAATGTTCTGCATATAGTGAACCTGAGTTCAAATTTCAGGACTACCACAGAAGCACTGAGGAAAAGGCATGTTTTTGGGAAGTGGGAGGAAACTGGAGAACCCAGAAGAAACCCATGCAGACAGAAACTGTCTGTCTGTTTCATGGCACTGGAGTAGTGTAAATGGGTCACAATAAAATTTACAGCATGGCAGTCATGAAAAATAAACCCAAAAAACCCCAAGGTTGAATGATTTGCATTATTGAGTTGCAAATTCTTCGTCTTCATGAAAGGTTTTGTGCTTCGTGGTAGCGGGTGTGGAGACGCAACATCAAAAAGAAAATATAATTCACTTGAGGAGTAAAGAGCTTTTGTTTGCAGTCCTCCTATGAGTCCTGACCATGACGGTGTGAACTTCCAACAGCATCGCTAACGTGAGCCAGAAACACTGAGCCATCTGTCTGAAACACAGAAACACACACACACACACACACACACACACACACACACACACACACACACACACACACACACACACACACACACACACAGAAGAAAAAACACACATATGCCCTTTCTCATACACAGACAATTGCACAATCCATAGGGGCATAAACACCCAGATAATATACACACACACACACACACACACACACACACACACACACACACACACACACACACTATACCTGAGCAGTCCAGCTTTTTACAAGCTACAAATCTGTTAATCATCCTTTTTAAAGACAACATATGCACTACTCAGTGCCGAATGGAATGCATTTAATCATACACACACACACACAAACACACACACACTAACACACACACACACACACTAACAGCCACTTGGCTGCTGTGAGTGAATGCTTCGGCTCCTGCAGAGCTCCAACCATTAAAGATTTATTTGGTGATTTGAAATATTGATTGAGTGAGAAACGCAGAACTGGGAATGAGCAGCAGGAGGTTCTCATTGCTCTCACAACAAAACGCATAATGTGCCTCGTATCGAGCTCTCTCTCTTTCTCTCTCTCTCTCTCTCACACACACACACACACACACACACACACACCACCTCTGAACACTGATTAACACAGAAAGTAAAGGGAAGACCTTTTCAGTACAAAATGATGGAGGGTAAAAAAGTGAGGGGTGAAATTACATTAGAGTACCTTTTTAGTGTTCGTTCTTGAGCTTTGGTTTCTCTCTGTGCAGAGTTTCAAATGTTCTAGCTGTGTTTTTTTTCATGTGGGTTTCCCCTGGGTTCTCTGGTTTCCTCCCACTTTGGGCAATTTAGACTAGCCAGTCCACCTACCTGCATGTTTTTTGCACACTGGGAGGAAACCAGGAGAACCTGTATGAAATGAACATGCACAGAAACTCCATAGAGTTGTTAGACAGCAACGCTACCCACCACCATGCCTCCCTGCACTTATCCCTGTCCTTATTTGTTCATTACTCAGTGAAGCTCGGATTAAGTGCCTGCTGTCAGTCGCCTGGCTACAAATCAGAACGATTTCTCCAAAGGAGACGGATGTCCAGACGCCAAATGAGAGCAAGGGAAGTGTGAAATTATCATTCTGAATCTTGTTAGGCCAAAAGGCATTACGAGTTCTAATCACTGCCAGGCCTGGTGTCTCATAAGAACAGACCGATTGAAGCCCTCAGCTCTCTCATAGCTCTGTGAGTGTGACTGTGTGTGTGGACTTGGTGATATCGCTGAGA
The DNA here is from genome assembly GCA_023630585.1 of Cranoglanis bouderius. Classification (NCBI taxonomy): domain Eukaryota; kingdom Metazoa; phylum Chordata; class Actinopteri; order Siluriformes; family Cranoglanididae; genus Cranoglanis; species Cranoglanis bouderius. Next base: position 15,894,637 of record CM042556.1, on the reverse strand, counting down.
TGAGAGTCCCGAGGCCCTGCAATCAGCCAGGAAGCCCAGAAAGCGCAGGTTTGTCTCGGCTCCGCGATGCTCCTGTGGGGAGAAAAGAACATTTCTTACAGATACAGACAAGTTCTGCATTTTAAAATGTCTAACTATATATATATATATATATATATATATATATATATATATATATATATATATATATATATATATATATATATATATATATATTTTCCCCTCCTACAGCATCAGAAGTACTTTGCTTGAACAGCTAATGAAGCTAATGACTTTTGTCTGAAACGCCCTGGAAACATTGTGTTCGATGTTTTATTTTTACTACATCCACTATCTTTACTGAAGTAAAGTACACTGCAGTTACATCCTGGATTTTTCTATATAAAATATAGAAATATATGTAATGAAAAGCCATCTACATGGCAGACTTTGAGGCGTTGGAGTGTGAAAGCCTGAGGAAGTCGAAACAGCTTTTGTTTGTAGTGAAAGGATATGTGGTGTTTCTCAGAGATACAAGATGTGAGGGAGGAGATAATCCTGTCATGGATATGCCCCATCGATTAGCGGCTTTTCAAAAAGGCACAGCGAGTAAAATCATCACTGATTAACATCTGCTGTGGTCTCTCGAGATTATACACAGAGACTGGTTTGGATCCATTATCACTTGTCCTTCATTCTGGTGGGATTGTCCATATGACTCGATAACTCGATGAGACCATGTTTCGGGCAACATGCTCATTTCCACCGAAGTCTTGATGATGCCACGTTTAAACCTTGGCAGACGTTTTTTTTTGTTTGTTTACAAATGGACACACAGTGCTCGACAGCAATGACATTTCATTGAGCATGACTGTCTTAGCCTCATGTAAGCTCACATTTTTTTTTAGCTTAATTCTGATAAGACAAATGAGATCAGAAATAACCCACATTTCATTTATCTGTCCCTGGAGGGCTCTCTGTCTGCCCCTCATCCACTCTGTCTCGGTTTATTTGGTCTTGTCTAATTTTAGAAAACAAACCCAAATTGATTGTCTGCATTTCAGATAACTAGAGACACACATTCCGAAAACTCACATCGTAACTTAATTTTTTTTGTTTGTTTGTTTGTTTTTTATACATGTGATTATTTGAGTGCTGGGGTGTAACACAATCTGTATATGTATATCTGTTTAGTGCTCCATCTGTATCTGGATCTGGATCTGTCAACCAGAAGTAGATATGGCCTAAACTGGAAGGTTTTTCTTTATTAAATATGAATCCTACCATTATACTCCCTGAAATACTGAAAACATTGTCAACACGGTGTGTGAATTCTGACTCTGTCATTTCCTCAGCCTCAGCTACATCATTCGAGTTCATAATTCTGTTTTGTAACCCCATTCACATGGTTATTATTTGTATTTGTACCTCTCCGTGATATATTCTAACAATTTAGTTAGTTCTATTTCCCAAAATATGAACAAATCCAATATAAAGTTCAATGTGCACATTTCATATGGGAATGTATGGGAAATTTCATATGGGCTTGTCAAAAATTGGGTGACACTGTTTTTTCCCTAAATAATATATTTTTTAAACTACCTCCAGTCTTTCTGATAGATATTTGGAGAGGAAGAACTGTCAGAAATTAAATGTCCTGCTGTCTGGACGTCCCCAGTTACTGTAATAATCACTCAACCTTGGTGAGATGGACACTTCAGGCTGTAGTGAGGCTCAATATGTGCTTTCAAATAAACGTTCCTGTCTCCAATCCTAATAAGAAGCCAACTTTACTGCCTCTGAGATTTTCAGGCTGATCATACCCTATCCACTGATAGCTAAATACCCAATTAAATACAGTGCCTTCCAAATATTGGCACCCTTGGTAAATATGAGCAAAGAAGGCTGTGAAAAATTATCTTTATTGTCTAACCTTTTGATCTTTTGTTAAAACAATTCACATAAACACTCTGCTCTCATGGCTATCAAACAATTGCAAACACAACACAGGTTTATCCAAAAAAATATAATTGTAAAATATAGGTGTGCAACAATTATTGGCACCCTTTTGGTCAATACTTTGTGCTACCTCCCTAATATATTAGTGGAGGGCACTGTATTTTCATCTTTTCATTCTGTCAACTTTTCATGGAGGACGTGAGGGGTACAACAACGTCACCTCACTGTCATTTTAAATGTTTCGTTGGTATTAAGCATAATAAATGTCCATAATTTTCCCATAGGCTTTGCATATATATCAAGTGCAAACGATCATGGGAATATTGATGATTGCTTATAGTCCTATTATGCTAATTAGCTAGGATGATCATTAATAGCATAACAAAACAGGACATGTCTGAGCAAGTGCTAAAAAATTCAAAAGTAGCTTTATGACTGCAAAAAAAGGTTTTGAGAAATTGGTGCAGATGAAAATCTGTCCCCATACCATCCACAGATACCCAACACCATCTCTACCCCATCCCTTCATACCATAATACCATTACCACTCCACTGTCAGATAAATCAACACCATCCACACACCCAACACCTTCACCAGCCAATACTGTCAACACCCCATCCCCAAATACCCCTACACCATCCACAAATGTCCCATTACAGTACCCACCCCATCCCCATCCTGGATGCCCCAACACCCTCTCCACCCCATATGTGAATGCACCAAAACCGTCCCCACCCCATCACTGCATACATCACCACATGATCTTTCAATGCCCCAACACTGTCATCTATCCCTAGATGCCCCAACACTGTTGCCATCCCATCTCCCCATGCCCCAACACCGTCCCCACCCCATCACTGATTGCTCCAATACAATCCACGCCCCATCCTCATATACACCAATACTGTCCCCACCCCACCCCATCTTCAAATACCCCAACAGCATTGCCACATATCCCCAGATATCCCAATGCCATTACCACTGATCCCCAAATACCCCAACACCATCGACACACCATCCGTGCATGCCTCAACACCATCCTCACACCTCACGTGATACTATGTCACATTTGGGTGCCTTATTGTCTCCTGTAGTCTAGAGTCATATTAACACAATCAATCAAGCTTCCTAGGGATTAGCTACCAAATTTTACTTGAGCTGATAAAATATTGGAATGGGCTTGAAGATGACAACAAAGATTCTCCAAGAGGAAATGATATGGGAATAATGTGCTAAACCCAGCCAGCATGATGCTGTCAGTGATGGTTTAGTGGTTAAAGCTTCAGGGTATTCAGAGTTCAAATCCCAGCAGTGCATAACTGTTGGGTCACTGAGCAAGACTCGAAAGCCTCAATTCTATTGTAATTTGCTTTGAATAAAAGTGTCAGCCAATGAACAAATGTAAATGTTCCCTGTATTTACTGAATCATGTTGGCATACTAGCATGCTAATTAGCTAGCTTTTGAACTATGAGAGACCAAAGTAATCAGGTTATATCATCAGTCATGTACTACCTACATCTATCCCAATTTGACAATAGCAAAAGTATTTTTGCTATGGTCAAATTGGGATAGATGTATTTTATTGATACTAATAAATATAGAGTGCTAACTATCTAGCATGAACATTAACTAGTTTGCCAGCTAGAACAATGTAACAATGGTAGGTCAGCCTGTAGACTGTAGATGAAGTAGATGTTAGATAACAGCATTATCATAGAATATAGCAAAAATTTTATTTTATTTCTGAAATGTTCAGTATTTTATTTCTCCTGTTTACATTTACAACCACATCTTCAGCCACCATTTTCTCACTGTTTTAAATTAAATCATGTCATACTGCCATGCTTTCTGAAAAAGTAGTGCGGCTGAAGTCTACAGTCATGTTGAATCGATCAATCAAACCTCTAAGGGGTTATTTAACAAACTTCACTTGAACTGATAAAGTATTGGAACGGCCTTTAAGATGGCAACAGGGATTCCCTTAAGGGGAAATAGCAAGAGGAAGTTAACCAGAATGTGATAAAAGCCATTCTGAAGCACAGCCAGCACTGAGTTAGTCCAGTTATTATGCTACAAACCTAGAAATCACCACAGCACACAAAAAGACATGCATTTGGCCTAGATATGCATTCAGCTTATGGGAGATTCCTTACTTCTGGAGTGAATGAACAATTGGCATGGCTAAATCAAAAACCACAATCCAATAATCAATAACAATACATTTATAATGATAAAAAAGATAACTGTATAATAAACAAACAAAAAACAAGCACAAAAATATTACATTAAAATAAATACAAAATTAATGACATAAATAAATAAAACCAATCAATCAACCAAACCGACCAACCAAATAAACACAAAAATAAAAGATTAAAATAAATACAATATTAATTACATAAATAAATAAAACCAATCAACTCAAACCAATCAAATCAAAATTAAATCAATAAAAAATAACACCAATCAACCAACCAAATAACCAAACTGACCAACCAAACAAAACTAAATAAATTACACCAACCAGTCAACCAACTAACCAAGCAAATAAATAACTATAAAAATGCTAAATTAAATTAATGATAATTTCCTACTAATCAACCGACTAACCCAGCAAAAAAAAACTAACTAACTAAATAAATAAATACGACCCCAATTCCAAAAAAGTTGGGACGCTGTGTAAAATGTAAATAAAAACAGAATGCAATGATTTGCAAATCTCATAAATCCATATGTTATTCACAATAGAACATAGAAAACATATCAAATAACATAGAAAACAAATAACATAGAAAACAAATCAAATTATTTAAACTGAATAAATGTACCATTTTAAGAAAAAAATAATGTAATTTTGAATTTGATGGCCTCACATCTCAAAAAAGTTGGGATGGGGTCAACAAAAGGCTGGAAAAGTAAGTGTTACTAAAAAGAAACAGCTGGAGGTTAATTGGCAACAGGTCAGTAACATGACTGAGTATAAAAAGAGTATCTTAGAGAGGCAGAGTCTCTCAGAAGTAAAGCTGGGCAGAGGTTCACCAATCTGCAAAAAAACTGTGTCTACAATTTGTGGAACAATTTCAGAATAATGTTCCTCAATGTAAAATTGTGAAGACTATGAATATCTCATCATCTACAGTACATAATATCATCAAAAGATTCTGAGAATCTGGAGAAATCTCTGTGCGCAAGGGACAAGAGCGAAAATCAATATTGCATGTCCGTGATCTTCGGGCCCTCAGGCAGCACTGCATTAAAAACAGGCATGATTCTGTAATGGAAATCACTGCATGGGCTCAGGAACACCTCCAGAACTCACTGTCTGTGAACACAGTTCGCCGTGCCATCCACAAATGCTGGTTAAAGCTCTATCATGCAAAGAAGAAGCCATATGTGAACATGATCCAGAAATGCTGCCAAATCTTCCCTGGGCCAAAGCTCAGTTAAAATGGACTGAGGCAAAGTGGAAAACTGTTCTGTGGTCAGATGAATTGAAATTTTAAATTCTGTTTGGAAACCATGGACACCGTGTCCTCTAAACTAAAGAGGACTAAAGAGGAGAGGGACCATCCGGCTTGTTATCAGAGCTCAGTTCAAAAGCCTGCATCTCTAATGGTATGAGGGTGCATTAGTGCCTATAGAATGGGTGGCTTGCACATCTGGAAAGGCACCATCAATGCTGAAAGGTATATACAGGTTTTAGAGTAACATATGCTTTCATCCAGACAGCGTCTTTTTCAGGGAAGGCCTTGTATATTAGAGCAAGACAATGCTAAACCACATACTGCATCTATAACAACAGCATGGCTTCGTAGTAGAAGAGTCCGGGTGCTGAACTGGCCCGCCTGCAGTCCAGACCTTTCACTAATTGAAAACATTTGGTGCATCATGAAATGAAAAATACAACAAAGAAGACCCAGGACTGTTGAGCAGCTAGAATCCTGTATCAGACACGAATGGGACAACATTCCTCTCCCAAAACTCCAGCAACTCATCTCCTCAGTTCCCAGACGTATATGGACTGTTGTTAAAAGAAGAGGGGATGCTACACAGTGCTAAACATGGCCCTGTCCCAACTTTTTTGAGACGTGTTGCTGCCATCAAATTCAAAATGACCTTATTTTTTCCTTAAAATGGTACATTTCCTCAGTTTAATGTCTATGTTCTATTGTGATTAACGTATGGGTTTATGAGATTTGCAAATCATTGCATTCTGTTTTTATTTACATTTTACACAGCGTCCAAACCTTTTTGGAATTGGGGTTGTAAATAAACAAACCAATCACCCAACTTGTCATGAAATGCGGATGACGGATGTAAGTACAGACATTTTATTGTGCACTGTGTAAAAACAGCAACTAAAACACAAAACAACAAAACATACAGACTATGGACTATGGCAAGCAAAGTAAGAAACAAACACAACAGCAACAGAAGCTTGACAAAAAGGCACAGAAAAACTACAACTTAAATAGTGGTGCTGATTAGAATGAAACAGGAAACAGGTGAACAGTGGAACATGTGATGTGGTCATGTGACATTTAGTGTCTGATGAGTGACTAGTGACTAACCTGACACAACCAAACAAACAAATACAACAATGCCAAATTAATTAAATAAATAACACCAACCAATCAACCAAGCAACTAACCAAACATACAAATAAATACAATAAGGCAAAATGAATGTATACAAAACAAACAAATAAACATATAAATACAACCAACCAAACAACCAGACAGACAGACAGACAAATAAATGCTAATAAAACCAGGCATCCAGAGCATCTATTTTGCAGTCAAACATGAGCTTCTCTTTCTAAGCGGGTGGCTTCGACTCTGATGTAGTGCTGAAACATTCTCCCTGAGCACATGCAACTTTAATGCTGTCAAACCTTGTAAAGTTCATTCCTTCAAAAATATTAACTCTATCGTCATTGTCTGGAGCGCAGGATTATACACCTTTATATAACTCACAGGGCATATTTACGAACTTTTCTAATGTCATTCCCATCACCATAAATGCAATTGCGTGCATGCTGTGCGATGCTTTTATGATATTATATGAAAGAGTATAAAATTGGGGTCAGCTCCAATTCTCTTATTCTTCTCCACTGAACTGATTTATTTTGGGTTATTAGGTCAGTAAAAGGGATTTTTATTTTTCCACGAATACACAAGAAGCCTGGTAGAAGGAACACAGAGATGCTGATGCTTGAAATGGATGCCTCAATGTAATCACGCATAAATAATTCCAGGATTGTTATTCTTTTTGTTTTTTTTGTTTTTTGTTTTGTTTTTTAAAGCAGTGAACACACTGTAGAAGGTGTATTAAAACTGTATGTGCTTGGGGAAGAGACCACATCACAACTGGAGCCACTGGCTATATGTGTATATTGCACATTTGAATGCAAGCCGAAGTGTCTCCAGAGGAGTTTGGGTTCGATCCGAGAGTGTGAATAAGGCATGTTGATCTAGCATTGGCTCCAGGCGATGGTCGTTCCTCTGTGACCCTGAGTTGCTCTGAGGTACCTGAAATCTATACTAACAGAGTTTGTGTTCTTAACTGAACTCAATGGACAAATGTTTTCATTATAATGCTACACTTAGCCAGAGGACTACCTGCACATACGACATTTTTGCAGACCCAGAGAAGCGATTATAGAAGAATCTGACAGCTTTTTGAGTTTTTTCTTTCTTTCTGAGATCTCTAAAAGTCAAATGTATAAGGATTGTTGTTATGATACTTAAGAGACTCATCAGTTATTCAGGTCCAGTTCACACCCGGGGAACACCCTGGATGAGGTGATCGCACACACACTCACACACTATGGACAAATTTGAACAAACGAAAGATATGAAACAAAATCATCCATAATATACAAGTATATATTATATACTGTGTGCTATGTATATGCAATACAACGTACACTAAACACAATTTGCAATATTTAAATAATACAGTGCAATATACAATATAACATGCAAGTACAGAATCATCAACTGCATATCAAGCTAATTAAGAGCAAGAAGAGATAAAACCCATCAATTAGACAAGGGTCAGAAAAAAATAATCCCCCCCCCATCTGAAATGATGGCTACACCAAGGGTGCTAACCACTAACTTTTATGCAAGGAAATGTTCATTTAACATTTATGGAATGAGTCAGTGATCTGTAACAGTCAGAGGTAAAGCTGTAAATTCAAGTTATCCCAGGACAGTCTTCAGTACAGAGGGCCTTGTGGTTATTTGGTAACATGACACGCTGCATTTGTTTTGTCTTATTAACCTCAAAAGCTAGGAAATGTACAGCAGTAGATGCTGGTGAGGGAATGACGTTTTAAATCTGTAACTAAACGTGCATGTACAAAATGTTCTTTCATTCACTGAAAATGTGCAATTGTTGGAGAATTGTTCTAGAATAAGAGGAACACATCACTTCAAGACGTGCTGTTATAGCACATTGCACCAGCCCATCATTGATTATTTTCCTGTAATAGCACGCCCCCAAGTGTTTCACTTCTAACTAAACTAACGCGTGCGTTGTTGTGTTTAAGTAAGCGTGCTCTGAACACCCCCCTCCTCTCCCTCTCTCTCTCTCTCTCCCTCTCCCCCTGTGTCTTTCCTTCTCTGGCTCATGCACGAGCGCACGCAGCCGCTCGCTCGCGCATTAACGCGCCCCTCAGTTTAAGAGCGCGCGCGGGCAACACGGGATTATTTCATCTCCTTTCTCTGGTTATCTCAGAGTGATTTACACACTCTCCCTCAGCTCAGCATCTGTATTTTTCATCTGAACACCGGCCGACTCTCCTTCTCCAAATGATCCGGGTCCGACACAGTGAACTCCTCTCACCATCATCATCATCATCATCATCATTATTAGTGTGGCAGCGGGAATGAAGCGCTGTTTAAACTCCGGTAAACGCTGATATGGGAGGACAGAGCGGAAGTTTCTGAGTGACTGAATGGATGCAGGAGTTCAGTGTGTAGTTTGAGCTGCTGGATGGATTCTGGCTCGAGCTCAAAGCGCTCATGGAAAACAGAGGTAAGAAATCAGACGTGCACGTGACTGCACTTTCTCCATTTGCCTATGTAGCTCACAAGTTAGTGTAAATTTAGTCTTCGTAAAGCCCAAAGCATATCATTTATGCTGTTTGAATGAATGTGACATAATGACACCTTCATAGAAAGTTTGTCACTGTGTCGTTTAAGCATCTTGAGTTCCATTAAAGTGTATTTTATATATGCTTGCATCATTATGTATCGATGTAGACCTATATAAAAACAATTCTGCATCTGTCTGGATGCCTATGGCATATTACAAGCTATATCACAGTCCAAAATAAGTTGCAATGTGGTATCTTTCCCATATACTTTCAGAAATAAAGGTACCAAACTGAATCATGGGGTGGTACCATCATTTGTACCTTTAGTGTATATTTTGTTAACCTGAGAATGTGCATGTGGTGTAAATTGAATGACCTTTTAGAATAAAGCTTTATAAATGCATATCAGTGTTCCAATTATGCACCTTTAAATTATGTTCAAAGGTACACCATGTATATTCACATTTCTCGGTGTACTAAAAGTAGTCTTGAGTGTGCTGCACCAGCAAAAATGAAAAGCAGGTCAATGCACTAATTTTTGAGAATGTATTGTACTGCACGTTTATGGAAATACTTTTACTGTTCCGTAGAACTGACACGTAAAGCCTTTCACGATTTATTACAGTCTGCTGTCTTTAAATTATTTTTCTGTATTGTCGTAATAGTTCATTAATTAACCTTCACACTCATCCTGATGTGACATCTTGGACTGTGAGATCTGTCAGCGTGTGTTTCCGTATCGCATGCCATGTCACAACTAACTGCAGTGTGTTGCTATATACAGTATATTTTGCCCATATGGTGCATCCCTTTTACTTACTGTGAGTAATCACGCAGAGCAAGATGACACACAGCGAAATGAACACCAACTGTGCTGCCTGAATCCGTCCAGTTTTGAACTGGCATCTGATCTGCTAAATTAACATCTGCAGTGTTGTGTGAATTCTTACAGTGCTGAATGAACTGTTACACAAATGCACACTGTAAGGGTTCATTCAACACCAGGGTTTGGGCTGTGCTTATATTCACGACTGCTGTACAATATGCATGGTTACCTGTGTGGTATTTTAAGTGCAGAGCTTTAAAAAGAAGAAAGCAGAGCAGACAGTAACTCATGAAGGATGCGTATTTGGTGATGAACAGCTTTCCCTAATCCATATAAGCCACAAGAGTGTGCATGCAGGCTTTTGCATGATTTCCCTTCCTTCCACACAGCGAATGTTGATGCTCCTGTTTAGGATCAAACACACTGTGTTTTTTTTTGCATGCTCAGTGTGTAATTCATAATTCATGCAACTTATTCATTAGCATGCTGTATTATTAATCAGCGTGTGGTTTGACAAGCATTTTGCTCATGTTAAAGTGGTTTGGAATTATATTTGGCGTGTCCTGTTTAGAGATGAACTGATGCATGGCAAAATCAGCAACACCTTCGACGTTTGTATAAATGCAGTTGAGTTGGTTTAATGTTGTAAGTGTTATTTCAGTGCTGTGTGTGTGTGTGTTTGCTGATTATAGCACATATCCACACTGATGCAGATACTGCTACACCATTCTCACATGGTATGTACGTGTCAGCATAAATACATACAGTATTACATTGCATTCAGGAACTTTGCTGCAAAAAAACCACATGACATCCAGTAGGCATGCACAGTATGGGCAAAACTTTTAATTATACTTTAATAATACTTTTAATTATATAAAGTGTAAAATGTGTACATAAAGTGTACATTATCACGCATATATGTACACATTGCAATTGTGATTTTCCTTAAAGTATATTAAAACAAACCTGAAATGACGATGGTGGTGCCACAGTTAAAGCTTGGCCTTGACCACGTTTAATTTTATTTTTATTATATGTTTTTTATTATATCTCAGTGCTATTGGATTCTCTGTTGATTACCTTACTATATCAGCACCTGAAGTTTTTGTGAGACGTAATTTAATGTTTATGGAAGGAGTCTATAGTCTTCAGGATGGAGGGCTTTGCCATTTCTGTTTTCTCTGTAACATGACAAGCTGCATTTTTTTTGTCTTACTAGTTTTAGAGAGAAAAAAAGAGAAGTTTATGAGGAATGCCTTTTTTTTATTATAGCTGCTATAACATAAGTAATAACAGGGTCTAATAGGTTTGTAGTCATTCCACAACATTAAATGTAACTATGGATAGACAAAAAGTACAAGGTGTGTTTCTTTTCAGAAATAAAATTTGTTAGAGGAATTAAACACTTCAAGGAAGTGCTGATGTAGGAAAATAATCACTTTGGTGTTGTAACAGTAACTCAAACCAGCTCGTTGTTGATTATTTTCCTATAAGAGCATGTCCCAAAGTGTTTTATTGTTTACTTAGAACACCATTCTGAAATGGTCAGGGCTCATTCACTCATTCATATCGTGCAGGCTTCTGTGATATCAGTAGGACAATTAACAAATGATATACTGTACAACCCTGACAGCCAGCCACAACTATCTTTTCTTATAAGTGCATAATAACTCATTATGCAAAACAGCAAATGTCAGTCCAATCCTCTAATCAATCATTTCCATCTGATATTGATATACTTCCAGTGTTAGATTTCACTCTGGAGCATCATAAGCTTCACAAAATGTCCCAAGCTCTGTCATTTCATCTCATACTAATGTTCACTTAGAACTGGCTCAGAAATTCCTACTGTACCTGTTCTGGCTTTAGGGACAGAATGATCAAGACTTAATGAGAGTGACTTCCACAGTGGCAGTAAACTCAGAGCAGTGATGGAACACAGGGGTTTTATCTTTTTGTCCAATTCCAAGAAGGCAAACTGCGAAGATGTAGCGCTCAAGCGCTTGTGTTTAAGATCAGTGAGTGAACATTACACTTGATCATATGTAAATGGTTCTTATATTATGGTTTTGTAGAAAGACAAGACGTTCTGCACCTGTGAGAAAGGAAATAATTCACCATTTCAGAAAGTGATAGTAGTCTCTATTTGTAATTTAAAAAAAAAAAAAAAAATCCAGTCTATATTCCAAATTACATAATAGTGTACAAGCTTTTTTGTTTTTCTTGGCACGAACTAAATTTAGGAATGAATTAATTCATTTTTTTCATTTTTAAAAATTTTAATATTTACATGTTTCAATTATTTCTACTTGTTTCAGCACATAATGTCTAGGGAAATTGAACAGTCATCAATCACATATATAAGACAAATAAAGAACTAATAAAACACTGATATTCTGAATCTTGGAGACCTCACACCATCCTGTCATTGATTATTTTACTATAACATCATGACTCATCATGTTTTATGCTTTACTTATTGCATCATATTAACATAGCAGGCATTTTTATTTATATTATTAATATATATTTGAGTTCTTTCTTCTTTGCCATGTATTTTGGCATTAATTATTAAAGTGTGTGATTTCACTGATGTATTAGTGCATTTCAGTGTTTCAATATTTATGCTTTATAAAACATGATGACAGATGAGACAGATGACACCATTAGGATAATGTAAAAAATTATAGTAATCACTTGGCTGTATAAGTATCAGCACCTGATAGACGGCAAAAAAGTGAAACAGTGCATTCGGGTTGATAGTAAGGACCGTGAGGACCTTTAGAGAACCACAAATAGGCTTCATCACACTCTTTACGCGTATTACTTCATGACATTAAACTAAGCTCTTGCTGCAGAGTTTCATACAAAATTGCTTCGATTAGAAGTAGGACAGGTCATGAGTGGAGCAATTTCCCAAGCCAGACTTCTAGCATTTGTAGAGAGACTGGTACATTTTGTCACTAAATGTGGCTAAGAACATTTAATCCCTACTGACCGTTAACATGGAAGTGTGTTTACACGAAAGTATGGAGCGCCAGATAAACTGTACCCTTCAAGATCCTGAAGCTTACGGCCAGAATGGTGTTCAGAAGATGTCCGTGGCCAGAGTGTATACAGCTGAGTCTATTACTGCAATCAAATCTCATGCAAAATTCATGGAATTTTAATGAGCGCCAGAGATTGTGTTGCGTTTCATAAGAATAATGTTATGAGAAACCCATTTCCCTCATCCTAACCATAACACTTTCTCATACATGTTAGCTTGTGTCAACTCAAAATCTGTTTTCTCAGGAAAGTTCACAGATTTTAACAGTGCTCCTGTTCCACAAGTATCTAAGGTGCTAAATTATTCACAATCAAAAACTGCTCGAAACGTAATTGCTGGGATTTACAAGTCTACATAGGTCCATGTGAAAAAAAATAAAATAAAAAAATATTAATAATGGGGTGGTGCGATGTTGCACAATGCAAAGCGGAGTTACTGTTACCACCCCGAAGTTGATTATTTTCCAATAACAACATGCACCAAAATTTTGATCATATTTTTCCACAGCAATTTGCCAAAGATTAAAATGTTTTATTTATTAAAGTACAAATGGTTGTACTTTTTATCCATTTATACCTATAATTAATGTTGCCAAACAAGTTTCTGTTACTTCCCTCACCAACCTCTCTCCTCCTAAAGACTCTCCCATGTCTGAAAACTTCAAGTTACAGCTTCACCTCTGAATGTTATAAAGCTGGAGACTCCTTCCAAAAATGTTACATAAACATCTCCTCACAAAAAAAAAAAAATCCTCCATATCAACCAATCTTTTTAATATTTTATGTTTATATCACATGTCCTCCTTATAAGTGTAATACCAAGAAACCGTGTCAGAAAAAAAAAATCACTGACATTGAAGACATTCCATAAATGCTCCACATTCATGGAAAACGTCACCAATACACACATTTTTTTAAATCTGTTTACATGGAGAGGCTGCCATACAAGTTGCTGTGTAAGTTGTTACTACAGAAACGATCATGTATTATAATGAGCACATTATTCAACAACTTCTGACCAGTCAGAATCAAGCACTGATTCAACGGCGCTGTGGCATAATGTAAAATAAGCCTTGCTTCCAAGTCTTAAGTAAAATTAGAACAAACATGTTGTTGCTGAATATTAATACATTTATATACATAAAGATATGCAAAATTACTTCATTTATTAAAATATATTATGAAAAGATAGTTAACGCCACCATTAAGAAGCCAACAGGCCTTAATTTGCACTTCTTAGCACTTCTTTGCGCATCTCACCCAGTCTGAACTGTATCTTTAATTTACAGATTATACCGTTGCCAGCTGGAAGATGCTCAGAACCGAAACCAGTGCAAATGTGCAAACAGATGCAATGCACACAAAACCTTTTAGAATAACTGCTGATCATGCATTTTTTCCTTTTATTTCTTGTTTTCATTTTTGGCATCTGTCTGGAGAAAACCAAAGTCTTCAACAAAACCTGATTTAAAAATCTTTCCATTAAATATGACGCTAGATGTGTTTTGAAGATTTGCTTGAAGATTCCAACTAAAAGCTTTTTTTTTTCGAACCACTGAACCCACCGTTCCAGAAACTAACTAATTCTGTTCCGAAAACAAAAAAGCACAACCATTCCTCATCGCTACTGTATTTATTCAGGGCCTGGTGTTTTATTTTATTATTTCCTTTTTCTGGGCCGCTGTAGATGTGAAGCTATTTTAGAAGCCTGCATTTGACACGGTGTGAACCTTTTGTTGATTGTAGAAGGAGGAGGATGGATGAAGCTTCAAAAAAACTGGCCATACTTCTGAAGTAGCTACTGAGCAGAATGTCATATAATCCTGAATTAATGCATCATCTGGGGAAAGGCACCATCGATCCAAAGTGTGTGAGCTGTCCGCAGGTTCGTTTTATAAATTTCAGAGTCTATTAGCTGTGAGGTCCTCGGCGCCGTTCTCAAAGGCCTCGTTCCAGATCCGTTTTGTTCTCACAGCTGCTGATTACATCAGGTGTGTTGTGAGCTGCAATAGATCAAATCTTTGACAGGCGGCTTTTTTTTTATTTTATACTTTCATATAGAGTACATTTCATGTGCTTGAAAGTCCTTTACATTATTTACAAAAAAAATCAAAAAGTATGAAATTGAATAAATACAGATGGGTGAGAAATTAAAGTAAAACAAGTCTCTGGAACTGTACTGGAGTTCTGAACGCCATTCTTTCATTTCTCCAGTTTGTGTTTTCATGAGTGCTGTCTAAATCTCCCACAGGTGTTCAACTGGATTGAGATCTGATGACTGTAAAGCTCTTAACATATGATTGCCATCATTTTCATCCTCATCAAACCATTCAGTGAGCAATCATGTCCTGTAAATGTGGACAGAGTCATCATGGAAAAGAACACACCTATCAGGATAGAAATATTGCATCATAACTTCAAGGTGATCAGTCAGAAGAATTTTGTGTTGATTTGCAGTGATGCTTCTTTCTAAGGTCATGAGTGGAGCCAAAACAAGCCAGGAAAAGAAATAAATGCCCCCCCCCACAGAATCACAGAGCCTTCATTTTTTTTCTTTTAATTTGTCCAAAACAACACACACACATGAGGCAGAGTCTAGTCCAACCTCAGTGGTGAGTAGATACCCTAGCACCAAGACTTAAGGTCAGCAATTTTCTTTAGAATACTATACAATCAAAGTTGAATAATTATTGCTTGACTTTTACAAAAAAAAAAAAAAGGTCATTAGAAAAATATTACAGAACACTGAAGCTCCTATTTTTTAGCTTCATTAAGAAATCCAGAATATATTAATACTCTAACTGGAAGTGCTACACAGGTGCCACCTCCTTCCCCTGGAAAACAAGTGTTGGAAAGCCTTTATTTGCATATCAAAACATGATTGGCTCATACATTTTATGATGTAATAGCAGTATTGAATACTAAATAACACTGAATATTAAATAACAGTGACATTAATACTAAATACTACTACAGTGTAACATGTAGTAACATTGAATTCTAACATTTTTCAAGATTTGTAGCACTCTTTATGAAATTTATGTTAACATTAACCTGTATAAATGTGTATATAGATGGGAGGATCAGTGGTGGATCAGTGGT
This sequence comes from Cranoglanis bouderius, assembly GCA_023630585.1. Classification (NCBI taxonomy): domain Eukaryota; kingdom Metazoa; phylum Chordata; class Actinopteri; order Siluriformes; family Cranoglanididae; genus Cranoglanis; species Cranoglanis bouderius. The sequence goes on along the minus strand of CM042556.1, from coordinate 15,878,612 downwards.
TATACTCTTAAACAACAGCCATTTCCATCTCTGTCTTCCTTTTGACACGCTGGGTGTATAAAATGTTGCAAAGTGCAGTTTACAGGACATACCTGACTATACCATATCACAACTAATTTGCACATTACTGTAAATTGCACAATATCTCACTTCATGTAAATACGACCGTTGTTATTAATGTCTTATAGCATATATGACATTTATATTTATATTTTTATATTGGTCCAATGCTGCACAATATACTGCACAATTTTTTAAACATGTACATGCGGTTGTTAGGTGATTTACAAAAAGTAATTGTAGAAAAAAAGGTATTCTAAGTGGAAAGGATGCAGAATGAGCAAAAATTTGAAAAGATGCAGTTGGCTGGCTTCAGGTGTCTAGGAAGAAGCACATGTTAGTCTTCACCTTTCACTGTTGGTAGCTGTCGTATGATGGTGTATGGGAATTGTCAGGCAGAAAGGAGGTAAGATTGTGGAAACAGGCTTCCGCAAATATAATACCTGCCATTTGGTTGTATTCATTTGTACACAGTTGCCGGTCCCTTAATGACTTTCAAGTGTAGTAAATCACACTGCGTCCTTTTGAACTTGCAGGTAGAATCACCCTAATTTGCATATTCATTAAGGCCAACACACAAAAACAAGCACCATTCTCTTTCACTCAGGTGAAGCCAACATTTCCCTGTAGACCCTTTTTTGCAGGTTCTGAGTTTGCTCATGTTCTTATACATACAGGTTTTATATATAGCACATACAAAGAAAAACCAAAGGCAAGTGAAGAACAGGAAGCTGACTCAAACTGAGCAATAGATGAGCCTGAGCTGATAACTAGGTTTCCACATTGATCGTTCTTCCAATGGTCCTGAAAAGCTTTAGGTAATTGTATTTATTAATGGAATGGGAAAAAAAGTTTTGATGGATGAGCTCAAAATATGTTCTAAAGCCTGCTATTCTGCCATGGCCTTGTTATTGATTGCTACTACTATTATTGACTTCTGCCTTTCTGGATGTCATGAATGTAAACACTGGTCTTCATCATGTAGAGTTTATTTGGAATGAAAGCCTAACAAACACTGTAATATGATGATTATGATGAGGTACTACTGATAAGAAGCTTGCTGATGGTTTTGGCATTCAAAGTAAGATTGAACAACTATATATTTTATGTCTAAGAGCCTGTGTAAGAGCCTGTCAGAGGCGTCTATGGAAGATACTGCAGTATTTACTTCTCCTGTGTAATGAATGGATTATAACCCAGTCAATATGCAGACTGTTATAAACCTCTCTTTGCATCTTTGAAACCTCCCATTATGTTTAGCAGCTCCGAGTGATGTTCCATCAGCAGGAAAATCACATTTGCGAGAGTGCGCACTCGACTCGTGTCTCCTCACATTACTGTCTGACTGTGAGCCTCTGCCAGTCTGCGGAATTAAATTACGCCTCTGCGAGTGATAAAACCTCTTTCAAAACAATTAGTTTGCATTATAACATATGACGTTTAAACTCACGCAAATGATGACAACTTTCTCTGGCCTGGCAACATAAACACACACACATGAACACACACTCACACAGGAAACATGCATACGCTGTTGCTCAGATATGACATTTCAGATATTGCAAATGAGAGTAAAGCAGACGTAATGCTGGACAAATTTCCTATTCGATTTTTCAATTTGACGTGTATCAGCTGTGTGATGAGAAAGCAGGCCCTTCTGGCCAGCCAGGCTGAAATCTCGAGCAGGCGAAAATGTGATAATAGTGGTGAGATTTGGTTTTGCTGACAAATGTAATATCCACTGCTTACTGCAAATGCTATCAAAGCCCAACATGTGCAGCAGTACAGGAGAGCTCTGGGTTCCTGCCGGGAACACAAAGTGTAAAAACCCCATTTCGCATTTGTGAGCATGCAGCAACCAGCGACAATTTGCTAGCTTGGTTTCACACTAACACGCTCTCACAGTAACACACTCTTTAACACACTCTCACAGTAACACACACTAATACACTCTCATAGTAACACACACTAACACACTCTCACAGTAACACACTCTAACACACTCTCACAATAACACACACTAATACACTCTCACAATAACACACACTAACACACTCTCACAGTAACACACTCGAACACACTCTCACAGTAACATACTCTAATACACTCTCACAGTAACACACACTAATACACTCTCACAGTAACACACACTAACCCACTCTCACAGTAACACACTCGAACACACTCTCACAATAACATACTCTAACACACTCTCACAGTAACACACTCTAACACACTCAAAAAAAAAAAAAAAAACAAGGCAAGAAAAGATACACATTTGGGATTGAATCTGGCTACCCATCTGTCCATCCCTCAATCTATCCACCCATCCATCCATCCATCCATCCATCCATCTGTCTATTTATTTAGCCATTTCTGTCAGCGCATCCTTGTATCCATCAGTCATCTGTCTGTTGATCTGTCCTTCTTTCTGTCAGTGCATTCATCCATCCAAGCATGTGTCTTTCTGTCCTGTCTTTCAGCAGTGTGTCTGTCTGTTCATCCATCCATCAGGTTATTTGTCTATTTTTCTCTCTATTCATCTGGCTGTCTGCCCATGCATCCATCTATCTATCTATCTATCTATCTATCTATCTGTCTATCTATCTGTCTATCTGTCTGTCTGTCTGTTTTTTTATGTATCTTTTCTTTTGCCCATCCATTCATCCATCCATCCATCTGTCCATTAATTTATCCAACTATTCATATATCGTCCATATCAATCATTCCATCTGTCCATTCTTTGGCCCATTTTTCCATCCATGCTTCCTATCTATCTAACCACCTCTGTCCATCCATCATCCATCCATCCATCCATCCATCCATCCATCCATCGACCCATACATCTATCAATCCATCCATCCATCCATCCATCCATCCATACATACATACATAATCCACCCATTCTTTCTTATATCTGTCTGTATGTATCCATTCATCCAACCTTCCCTTCTTTGGTTTATTTATCTGTTCTTCTGTCAATCCAATATATTTATTTGCCCATTTGTCCATACATGCATCCTATCTATTCAAGTGTCCTTTCGACCATCCATCCACTCATCCATCCATGCATCCATCCATCCATCCATCCATTTATTAAGATTCCTGGATGTATCTATGCATCACAGTATTTACTGCTGTCATTCCTATTTACACACCTAATAAAGATAGTTTGATGTGTTTATTGCACCTTTACACTTTTATGGCTTTTGGGCTTTTAGCTCCATAATGTTCCACCTGGTGTATGTCCATTAAATTCTTAAAAAACTCCACAACCTTTATTTCCTTCTCTCTATCAGTCTCTTTTCTTTACTATCTGTCAATTTCTTGGCCTCCATGCTCCTTCCTCTTTTGTGTCGTCTGCCCCCCTGTTTCATTTCCATCGAGTCGATACTGTGGCTCTCTCCAGACCTCAGTGAAAAGCAGTCGCTCTGCACCTGGCCTTGCCATCGCTCTAAATCAGACGAGTATGTTTACCTCTGCTCCCCGATGCTCTGCCATCTGCCATCCCATAATGCTCTTCATTCATTCAGACTAACCTGCTGATAGCAGTCTGGCTGCTGGAGGACACACCTGCAATCTGTAGCCTGTAGCACAGCTCCTATCATCCCGTCTTACAGGGTCACCTCAATAGCTTCCCAATTTCATGCACTGCTTACTGTGATTGTATGAGAGTGTGTTATAAAGCTGCCATGAGGACATTCCAATCAAAGTGATACATTTTTTTATAACAGATAACCAAGCGGTTTTATCAGATCCTTGGCCTGAATGTTTGATAGGAATGGCATGGCAGCAGACTAGAGAACACAACAGTTATTTTGTCTTCATGATGAAAAATTAATCCACAGCTCATCATTTTTGTTATATCGTTGACAGGTTCTTTGGGACGTGGATGAACACTTGCTGTAAAACCCAAACGTGCCATGGCGTCCCACTCCCCACCATCCCCGTTACTAGATCTCAGACTGCAGCCGAGTTGGACCAGCCGCCACTCACCCACGTGGCCATGTTTCCTGTGGATCTTCTGTGTGTGGGTCAGCCCAGCTTTGATGGCGCACCAGCACTCGCACCCGCATTCGATCAAAATCCCCGGTGACGTCACACTCGGTGGACTCTTCCCCGTACACTCCAAAGGGCCCCTGGGTCAAGCATGTGGGGAGATTAAAAAGGAGAAAGGAATCCATCGTATGGAAGCCATGCTGTATGCACTGGACCAAATCAACAGTGACCCCGAGCTGCTACCCAACATCACACTGGGCGCACGGATTCTGGACACGTGCTCTCGAGACACCTACGCACTGGAGCAGTCACTCACATTTGTCCAGGCACTTATTCAAAAAGATACGTCCGATATCCGGTGCTCCAATGGTGAGCAACCAATCATACGCAAGCCGGAGCGTGTGGTGGGTGTGATCGGGGCATCAGCCAGCTCTGTCTCCATCATGGTGGCCAACGTACTCCGGCTCTTTGAGGTGAGTCAAGCGTGTGTATATTTGTGTGCTTATTAAGTCACGTGACACTATTTGTCTTTACTAGCACCTGAGACTTTTGAAACAGGCAGTAATATGGGGAAAAGTGATACTCTACTGGATGTATTCACTGTGTAATTAAAAATTCATATGAGGACAGTAAGGTCTCAGAAAGATATTACGACATACCAAAGCCATTAGTGTGTCACTCGTGTTATATGGTTGAATATTATTCTGTCTTAAGCCAGGATTACACTGTACAATTTTGCAAACAAAGAATTCTTTGGTCCTGAGTTGAGATTGGCGGTCTTAGAATGCATAATGTGATGAGCCAATTAAGTTTGCGACCAATGATGGCTGACAACAAAGTTCTGGCAGTGTCAGAAATTTTTTATTAAAATCTCAGCTTTGCTATGATTTTCTTCTCAAAGCCTCCAATAGGAGGATGGCATAGGATGAAGCAAAACACAATAGATGTTTACAAATATGGTAATGGTAGGGGCAAAACATGAACGAAACATGCTAATGGAGAGAAAAATTATCCTTGGCCCAAATCTGCGGAAAATCTGCGGTAATTTTGAAAAAATTCATTTGTGCGATCGCAAAATCATGAAATTCTGGAGGGCCTGATGTGAATGTGATGATTCAGCCAAACCGACACAAATGGGACGTCACAGAAAATCACAACACACCACAAAACATTTAGTGATTGATTAGCATATTGTAAGCCAATAAAACAACAATTAACAAACCACATATACTGCAGTGCATCCATAGCGCCTGTCCATATCTTCTTCAAAAGAGGATGGATCAGCTGAATCAGTCTGTGAGTATCATAATTCCCAGAGACATTTTTAATCTCTTTTCAAACTCCCAGGACACATCTGTGGCTCCAGACGTGCATCCCTTACTCTCGTAACTATATACCTTCTTACTGTACTTACTGGATAATTCATAGTAGTTACTGGATAATGTGCTTTACAATGAATAACTCAATAATAATACAAGATTTTAAGAGGTTGCAACAGTCTGCTGAACTTTTTCCATAGAGTATATCTTGTGGTTAAATTTCTCTGGGAGCTATTTTTGTGCAAACGTAATTTGCTGATTTTGCTAGTTTGCTTCGGTGTAAGGCACTTCTTTCTATTTTAGCCCAGTTTTTGTTCTCAGAAACGAGCATGCATGCACTGCTTTGGGTCGAGTGGCACAACACAGGTGTGACTTTGGAAATCTACCATTGCACTGGGATTTTCAAACCTACTTTAGGCCAAAACGCCTCCAGAGACCCACTCCGAGTGCTAATCCAATGCCAGAACTGCCATTTTCCTGACCTGAAAGTCTTGTCCCTTTTCTTATAACCCGGTTTAGTGCATGTACATTATTTACAACTACATTTACAGTACTGCGCAAAAGTCTAAGGCACATGTAAAGAAATTCTGCAAAGCAAAGATTCCTTCAAGAATAATACAATGAAACATTTCTACATATAAAAATGGACTATAAAGAACAGTCAACAATAAAAAGGAAAAAATTTAATTTAATTTTAAATTTAAAACTAAAATTATTTTTTTTTTGCGGACGCACTAATGCAGAAGAGATAAAACAAACAAAAAAAATCTAAGACAAACGTTCTATAACAGTTTGATTTGCATATATATACACAGCGGGGTCCGAAAGTCTGAGATCACACTGAAAATCTGGGATTTTTTTTTTTTCATTTAGAATTGGCAATAAACAGAAGGTTTTACAATGTTGAAATATTTAAAACAAAGAAAGTAAATGTTCAATATCTTTAATAATTAATATTCAGGGTTCTATTTACTATATACACTGGAACCAGACACAGTTCTTCTGGAGACTTTGACGTTCGCACTCGCTTCTTATTTTTTGCAGCAAAACCCCGCAGCCTTCATTGTGTTTTTTGTCTGAAAAGTGTCTCTTATGTAATATGCTGCTTTTTTAAATTTTGTGCTAGAAAACTAATGTTTGGGAATCTAAAATGTTTTTTGTACTGACGATAATGTAGAAGTCATAAAATAAAAAATCTATAAGAAAGTTTGTAGTTTAAAAAAAAGGGTGCCTAATACATTTGCACAGTACACACTGAATTATTTTAACATTATGGCACTGCTGAATTGTCGAATCTGATTGGTCAGAAGGTGTTGATTAATTTTACCAACAATTTAAACAATAGAGACTTTTTATATCAATGAAGAAGAAGATGAAGATGATGAAGAAGAAGCCTTTATTTGTCACATATACAAAGAAAGCCTTCTTCTTCTTCTTCTTCTTCTTCTTCTTCTTCAATGAACTTCAACTTCAATGAAGTTATAAGAAAAGCCACAGCATAACAGTAACCCTAATTATGCTGATCTGTAACTATGAATTTTCAGTTGTGGTGTATGGCAGGTACTGTATGTCAGATTACAGAAAATATGAAGTTTTTGAACACCCTATGTTTGACCATTTTTATTTAAATGCCCTCATTTTAAATACTCAAAGTTTTCAAAATCTAACCAGGGAACAGTTATAAGTGAATGAAGATTTTTTTTTTTTTACTGAACTGAGAAATGATAGAAATGACTTTATTTTATTGGAACAAACTAGATCTAATCAAATCCAGTTTTTTATCACTCTAATTAGACACTTTAGGCATATTTATGTTTTAAAGTTAATACTAGCGCTGTCTGTGAATGTTTTTTCTCTATATGTTTAACAGCTTTACCCTCAGAATGCACCTACTTTTAATAAAGCACTCATTTCCCAATGAGTACCATTAGGATGTGAGAATGAGTGGTTAATAAGTTCCACCAAGATTTAGCTTTCTTCTTTAAATTGCTTTTTGGCATAATTTTGTGGGCCGGTGTCTGGAATAGTGTTTAAACTAAATAAAATGTTTAAAAAAAAGGTAACTGTCAGTGTAACTGCGATACAAATTTGCATATGTGTGTTGTATGATTTTCTATGAGATCATAGAAACTGTCATCTGAACTCTCCGACCTCTTGAACCTGATGTAAATCCTGTAAATCAGCTTTGGCATGGATGCTTAGTTGATTCCTCTATGGTGGCGAGGCTTGGCTCCAGTAGCCCAGGGCGGCTGTTAATTGACGAATAATCAGTATTAATTGACTGAATATAATCAGTCAGGGTAACTAATCACGTCGACTAATCAGGCTCTCTGCTGTTCTCTTCTCCCTGAGGCCCCAGCTATTGGTTTGGTTTTTCTCTTAGTGGTGATACAAGATTTAGTGGGAAACACTAGAGTTTTTTTTTTATGTCACAACTTTTCCCCCTAAACAGCAATTAAATACTGCTGCAATAAAATTGGCTAAAAAGATTGCCTCCTCGGTGATGAGGAACGTGTTACAGTATGAGCTCAGAAGGATTTTGAAATGTCCAATCTGGCAAGACAGACTGCCGAAATATTGTCTGGCATCACAAAGCACCCCACTGCATATTGACAAGTGTTTGATCTACATATCAAAAAATAGCCAGCTTTCTCTGGAGAGCGCCAGCTGGCTGAAATGTGTTCATGGCCAAGCTGACAGCAGTGTAAAACTACAAAAGACTGCCTGAATATTTTATCCTAAAGGTCAGGACTGTTTCAGAAACAGAGCCTGTCTTAATCGCTATAATGAAGCGTGCGAACACAGCGAACATTGATTTAACATTTCAATTGGGGAATGATTCATTACATATGCTCATACCACAGCGCTGTTGTATTCACAATTCTGAGTGGTCAGAATACAACAGCTTTGACAGTAGTTCCACAAATCACAGGTTTATTGTAATGTGCTTGTTCTAATAGGTTATTGATTCTATAGTAACAGATACTGGTATGGAGGATGTCCTGTTACTTACAACCCCAATTCCAAAAAAGTTGGGACGCTGTGTAAATGTAAATAAAAACAATGCATTGATTTGCAAATCTCATAAACCCATATTTTATTCACAATAGAACATAGAACACATATCAAATGTTTAAACTGAGGAAATGTACCATTTTAAGGAAAAAATAAGGTCATTTTGAATTTGATGGCAGCAACACGTCTCAAAAACGTTGGGACAGGGCCATGTTTAGCACTGTGTAGCATCCCCTCTTCTTTTAACAACAGTCCATATACATCTGAGAACTGAGGAGATGAGTTGCTGGAGTTTTGGGAGAGGAATGTTGTCCCATTCGTGTCTGATACAGGATTCTAGCTGCTCAACAGTCCTGGGTCTTCTTTGCCGTATTTTTCGTTTCATGATGCGCCAAATGTTTTCAATTGGTGAAAGGTCTGGACTGCAGGCAGGCCAGTTCAGCACCCGGACTCTTCTACTATGAAGCCATGCTGTTGTAATAGATGACCACATATTAGCATTGTCTTGCTGAAATATACAAGGCCTTCCCTGAAAAAGATGTCATCTGGGTGGAAGCATATGTTGCTCTAGAACCTGTATATACCTTTCAGCATTGATGGTGCTTTTCCAAATGTGCAAGCCCCATACCATCAGAGATGCAGGCTTTTGAACTGAGCCCATGCAGTGATTTCCATTACAGAATCATGCCTGTTTTTAATGCAGTGCCGCCTGAGGGCCCAAAGATCACGGGCATGCAATATTGATTTTCGCTCTTGTCCCTTGCGCACAAAGATTTCTCCACATTCTTGGAATCTTTTGATGATATTATGTACTGTAGATGAAGAGATATTCAAAATCTTCGCAATTTTACGTTGAGGAACATTATTCTGAAATTGTTCCACAATTTGTAGACACAGTTTTTCACAGATTGGTGAACCTCTGCCCATCTTTACTTCTGAGAGACTCTGCCTCTCTTTAAAAAGATTCTCTTTTTTATACCCAATCATGTTACTGACCTGTTGCCAATTAACCTCCAGCTTTTGTCGCCCTGTCCCAACTTTTTTGAGATGTGTTGTGGCCATCAAATTCAAAATTATCTTATTATTTTCTTAAAATGGTACATTTCCTCAGTTTAAACATTTGATATGTTTTCTATGTTCTATTGTGAATAACATATGGGTTTATGAGATTTGCAAATCATTGCATTCTGTTTTTATTTACAATTTACCTAGCGTCCCAACTCTTTTGGAATTGGGGTTGTACAAAAAAAACATTCTAATTGTTGATATGGTGAAGGTCTATATGGCGATGTTTATATGTTTATTTGTTATTTTAGAAGGAGTCTCCAGTGTCAGAACTAAGTTTTCCCACATAGAAAAGTGATCCTGAGAATTTCCTGACTTCCAGCTTCTCAGGAACAATGACTTTTTTTGTTTTTTGTCTTAATAAGTTTAAGAGTAAGAAAAAATACTGGCTGGTGAGGGAATGACTGTTTATAACTGCTATAATATAAGTAATAACTTCATGGTGGTAATAGTAACTCCTTTGTTTTGGGTCACATCACACCACCCCTTATAAATTATTATAATTATTTTGTTTATTATCTTTGATATTTGTTCTATATATAAAAACTTATAGTTGTTCATATGGTGAGCTTTTCTGTAAGGAGGTGTTTATTTAGCATTTATGGAAGGAGTCTCTAGTGTCAGCACTTTGTAACTTGTTTCACAATTAAATGTGTCTACAAATGGATAAAAAAAAAAGTATGGCGTGCCATTCTTTAATTAATAAAATAAATGCAAGCATTGGCTAATTGATTCATATAGAGAAATAAAACGCTTCAGTCAACTGTTACTGGAAAAAAACGGACACCTCAGAATGTGCTGGAAAATAATCAATTTTAGAGTGCATTACACCACTGCCATCATTGATTAATTTCCTGTAACAGCACGCTTCAAGTGTTTTATTCCTTACATCATGACTGTATACTGTCAATCTAATACAAGCCAGTGTGCTGGTTTATATTGTAGCTGCTGGTTCAAGCTGTATTTTGGACTAAAATAATGCATTTGAAGACGAGTTCATTTAGCCTGTAGCAAACGGACAAGATTGCCAAGGATTGCCTTTATGTTTGGGCATTGCTGCCAAAAGAATTGCTCACTGATCCATGACCAGCACCAGGCTGCTCTCAGAAAAAGGAACACGAGGTATGGAGTATTTGTTGGAAAATAAAAGTATCTTCAGGGTAAACAAGTCATTCAGCCCAGTTCAATAGCACTCTTCGAAAAACTCTCCTCTCGCTGGCAGCCATGTTTGAGGGCTTGGCTCTCTCCCCGTCTTCTTCTGCTGTGTCGGCTAACAGAGAAAGTACAGAATCTCTGTGACAAATTTGTCGATTTGCACCCCAGTAAAAGCTCATATCTTAGCCGCTCCTGCCTGGACTTCCTCTACACTCTAATCCATCCTACACAGCTCTTATATAAGGTTTAAGGAGGGAGAAAGTCTGAGCACATGTACAGCTCTGCTGTTTACCTTCAGTTTGTTCAGAAGAAGGAAGAGAGATTGATTTGATGAGAGACTAATCTGCTCTAATGGAACATGAAGGCAGCATCAGTGCTAGATGTTAGAGTTGGGGTTATTCTTTTACAGACACCTCACTTAAGCTCCACATCACTTCATCGCTTCTATAAATGTCTCATAAGAGCATCTGTTATAGCATATTCCAGTGTCCCAAACAGTCATACGATAATCACACTCAGCTATGTGTATAATAACACCCAGTTAGTAGGGCATAAACAGGAATAAGAACCAAGCCACCAGTCGTGGGTCCAAGATTCTGTCTTTGCACCTTGTAGTTTTTGGAGGTCTTGGGTTGCTTTCTCAAATGGTCTTGCATAGTTTTGTTGATATTATTGTTTGTGTTGTGTTTCGTTGTTTATAATGCCATTGGTCATACGAATGGCAGAGCCAGTGGCATTAAAAAAAACACTGGAGGAACCTTTTCCGGACCTCAGAAATTTTTTATGAGTTTCCCCCAGTGGAGTTTTTTCAGGAACTCTGAAACTTTAAGTGTGTTTGCACACTTGGAACCTTTTCAGGAACTTAGCAGATTTTATGTGTGTATCATAAACCTTTAGGAACTTGGGTACTTCAGACATGTTGTCACCAATGGAACCTTTTCAGGAACTTAGAAACTGTTTAGACATGTTATTGCCAGTGAAACCTTTTCAGGAACTCAGAAATATTAGATGTTTCCACCTGTGGAACTGTTTCAAGAACTCTGATAATTTAAGTGTGTTCCCACTGGAGGAACTTTTTCAGGAACGTAGAAAGTTTTATGTGGTTTCCAATGGATAAACCTTTTCAGGAACCCAAGAGCTTTAGATGTTATCACCAGTAGAACCTTTTCAGTAACTCAAAAACGTTAGGTACATTTCAACTGAAGGAGATCATTTCCACACATAATTGCTGGAGAATAAGCTATTTATGAGGAACATCCACATATAACACATTTTTAAAAAATTTTATCAGGTTTGTGGATATGGAATGATAAACATTCAAGTTTCTCAGTGGGCTGATCTAAAAAAAGAATGATATCCTACTGGTTCAGAGGAAATGCAAATAAGAGAGACAGTGGCAGTTGTCCATATGAGAACATCTGTCTTTAGCAAAGCTTCTAATTAGATGTCCAAAATATACAGCCGGAAGCAGAAGAGAGACAAAAGCAAGGAGTCCAGCAGAGCTGAGGACCGGCAGCTTCATTAAACCAGACCCTTTTTGCATCTGAGTACAGAGAAGCAGCGAACTGCTGCCTGTCATTATTCCGGTTCGAGGCCTGCTCGTTCAAGCGCAGACAAATCCTCGGCAATCGCCTCGTTCTGTTTATCAGGTGTGTTTTTCCTGTTTGCTGCTTTAATGTGCAAAGCATTTATTCGATGTCTTGTTTAGCATGACAAAAGGCTCGGTGCTGATGTGTGCCGGAGTGTTCAGCTGCGTCGCTCGGGTTGGAATAGTACAATATCATAAAACAAATTGTGCGCACTCAGAAGTGACAATATTGGTGAGTTTCACAGCCTTTGATGTTTTAGGGACAGGTGTTTGGGTGTCACCCAGCCTTTGTGTTATTCTGTCTTGCCATTTTCTCAGTTAATGTTTTTTTAATGAATTTTGCCATTTTTAGCACCCACTGCTGCATGTGAGGGAGAATTGCAATTACAATTAAAACACTTTCACATCCATTTTGATATTGTACAGTTGCAATCAAAATTATTCAACCCCCATTGCAAATCAGGTTTATTGTCAAAATTTAGACTTTCAGCTGATTGCAATGAACAAATCAAACAAAAGCAATTGAAATAGTTCAACACAACGAAAGCTTCAAGTGGTTCCCCCAAATTCAACTGAAAATGCAACTTATAATGACTTCTCCAGTCTCAAAATTATTCAACCCCCTGAATAGAATCCCTCACAACAGCACAAATATACAAAACAGGTGTTGTCTCAAGCACACTTCATGTAACTAATCAAGGGTGTCATTAGTTGAACCAGGTGTGCTTGAGCTGGAACACATGAAATACCTGAACTCAGCGTAACGTGTAATCCAGGAATCATTGTTCGTAGCTGGGTCAAAACACAGGCAGATAGATTTACACCGGGATAATCTATAATCAAAATACGAAAACAGACAAGGGTCCAAACCAGGAAGTACTACAAAACACAAAGCACAGGCAACAGAGGAAACTAATGCTGCGTCCTAAATAGTATCCGAGATTAGAATGAGTGTGTCCCAAATCGTAGTATGTTGAAATGAGTATCCCAAAAATACCTAGACGGTCTATTATTTCTGGTAGATTTTCAAAGTGTGGATCTGTGGACTCCTTTGTGACAGTTTGCTTCATCGAATTCAACCTGCAAACATGGCGGACAAGCATAACATCGGTGATGCGTCTTCAGTATTTAAGTGTAAGAACCTAAATGTTAAGCACCAACCAAAGTTTTTTTATTGTCACACAAGACTTTTCTTCACAAAACTTTTAGTGCATAGTATAAGTAGGCAAATTGGGACACAGCATAAGGCTTGGACTTTTGCTACCTTCAAGTCCTCCTTAGAAGTTCAGATTTTGGAGGCTGTGATGTGGTGTGTTAAAGTGGTTTTCGTCTGATAAAATGGATGGAGTGAGAAAACGTTTTAATATTTGTTTTGTAACATCAGTGCGAAGAGATTTATTTTGAGTTACTGAAAGAAAATGAAACTACAACTGTACTGAATAGTTAACATGTAAAATTACTTCTTTTTAAAAAAATTTTACCATCTGCTCTAGGCATCACATTCATATTGGCAGCAGCCATGATTTCTTGTTTTTGACATGCTTACAACTCGGAAAGTCTGGGCTCATAGAAATATACCGGTTCCAGAGTTGTAATTAGGACACTGTGGTGGCATTAAAGTGCGCTCACCTTGTAACTGCGATATTTCCATCAGGACTTGAAGGCAGCATTAATGAGACCAAAGCATGATAAGACTTCGCAAAGAGGAACAGAAACAATGCAGTAGAAATAACCAAGCTAATCAAGGTGAGACACAGAACAGGTGAACACATTAGGGTAATCAGTCATGTCATGTGGAGACAAGACCAAAACCAAAACAAAAGCTCATGGAGTGTCCATGAGCATCCGTGCGGCATTCCAGGACCTCAATGGCCTGAAAAAAATTACATAAATTATGAAGAAACTAGAGAATATTTCCATCACATGGAAATATTGCAAATCATGTTTTTTTTTTTTTTTTTTTTTTTACTAAATTGTCTAGGTCTAAAACTACTACTTTTTCTAAAACGTTAGATTAAGGTCTAGAAACACATTTACATATTGCAAACTCCACCTTTAAAGCAACGCTTGGTACTTTAGTAGTATTTAATGGCTATTTAATTGTTTAGCTGAGTGTGGTTCTTTTTTGTATTGAGGTTGATTTGGGGTGAACATCAGCTGAGCTCTGTCAGGGATTTTGAGGTCGAGATCACACTGAGGCTATCACTTCCTGTGCTGAGCTAACGTCAGCGTGTTCTCCTCACAACACACACCACCTTGACACAATGATGAGTAATGTGTCTAGGACTTAAATGTACTGCATAGACAAACACACACACACACAAACAGACACACAAACAGACACCAAATCCTTCTTTTTCACACAACTGCACATTCACCACCAGGCACAAACATCATATATATATATATATATATATACACACACACATGCCACTTCTGTCCTAACATATTAGCAGCTCTGTATGCCCAAGAGTGAGAGAAATCATTGTAAGAGGCTGGAATCTCTCACTCTGGGGCACAAGATGTTTTCTGAATGAGGAGACATTTGCACTTCGGTCCAGGGCCTTAGAGTCCTCAATTTTTCAACGAGCTGTCATGTGTCCCAGCGCCTCAGTAATATCCATCTCCATCTTTCATCTTTTAGGGGCCAGATGGAGGTAGCTGCTGCATAACTCTTGAGAGCCATTTGAATCTGACACTTTAAATACCCCTGAACATAGAATTTGAAACCATTAAAATAATCTATGCAGAATAATAATATGCTTTATTTGTTTTAATGCCCAAGAAACTACTAAAAGTGGCTTAGAAATATCTCTATATCATTACCCTCATAAAAAAAATAAATAAATAATAATAAAAAAAAATATAGTGCCCAAGTCCATGATTATGCATGAATTTGCACTTTGGAAGCACCCCCATGTCCTCCTGCCATTGCTAATAGCTAGCTAGCTAGTTAATTGCTAGTTAGCCTCGTGAGGCAGACTTCTAGCTGTTGCTAGAGAGACTTCCTCACTAATATGGAGAGGCCATTTGACATTACAGACGACCAACAACAGAATATTTGGAGGCTCTTGAAGTATGTCAAGTTTTTTTTTTTCTTCAATCCATTAACACTATATCTTGCTCTGAAAAGCTTTGTGTTTTCAGGTGTGCAGTCATAAGTGGTTGTTTGTGTAACTAATCAGAGACAGAGCTCCCATTGCAGAGTTCAATTAAAAAATATTAATTAAATAATAAAATACCTTTATGACAGTTCCATTGAAAATAATGCTGCCTTGATATCTCTATGCTAGCTAGTAGCTTTCAAACAGAAATAGGGGAAAATGCACAGTCCTGATTGTTTAATCCTATTTTTCACCATAGCAGCTGGTAGCCTTTAAAATTTATTTAAACTAACACAAAGGACGCATTTATTTAACATGCGGTGATTAAATATGGAGGATGACTGTGCTGACCTTTTATGAACATCATTACTGTGCAAAACAATGTTATTCAACAAATATATCAGCTGTGCTCTATGTGTGTCGTCTTAATCAGCCATAAATAGGCATTTGGAACTGTCATAACATATTTTAGGGGGTCGAAATCTCACTGTCAGCTATGCCTCAGGAGACAAGGTGGATTTGCTGTAGAAGGTCAAAACAGTATTCTGCAAAAAAACAAAAACAAAAAACCGAGGAAGGCAAGTTAGAGATTCTAGGCTCAGAAATGCACAGCCAGTAAAAAGTGGCAAGACTTTGCAAAGTCCTATCTAACAGGCAGTTTAAATATTAACTAAAGTGGATTGCAAACAGGTGTCCAGTCATATCGGATATCAAAATCAGATTTCTTGATTTTCATTGTTATATTCTCAGTCGTTTATTTAAGAGTAACCAAACCTATTAAAACATACCATAACAACATTTTTGTTTAGCACTAATGTTATCTAAGTTAGCTAGCTACCTGGAACCAGCTTTCATTGCCTTCCCATCCATAATCTTGTAGTTGGCAAACATGACATAAAGACCAAAAAAATCTAAATAAATCGTAAAGAAACTGGAATGACTTACAACTATATTGCTCTGGTGTTGAAAGGTTTGATAAAACTACATAAGAACATCTTTGGTAAAAACATTTTGAGTTTTGAGTTTGATATACGTGTATAGTCATGCATTTTAAACTGCCCTTAAACTTCCCAGAATTAGTCAGATTCAACTAATCAGGCGTTACAGATGTGTGTCACAGATGTGGTGTATAGTCATTAGCTTGAAAAAAAATCCTCCAGTAGTCCTTTAATTGAATGTGTAATAATTTGCCATCTTGTGATTTCAATTTGTCCAAAAACAAACATCAAACGTGGCTTTCATACTTGAGGGAAATGTCATAAAAAGTAGCACATTCGTGATGACTCCCCCGTGAACAGTTTGAAGCTGTGTATTTAAGGGGTTTTGCCAGACGAGACAACAGGCTTCACGCTACATGAGTGTTTTCCAGCTTCACTACGAGATCCAGACAAAGCCCTACGCCTCAGTTCACTTCTCTCTCACAGACACACACTGACAGGTTTCACACAGTGCACGGCTTAATGACATCGTCTTTACCAGGAGCTGTTGAACAGAGGCTGAGGAGCGAGATAAACCATCAGGCAGCTGATAGCTGGAGAATTAGAGAAACCCCTCGGGACACTAAGCCTCTCAGACCCCACAGCTAAATTTACTGCTGTACACACAAAAAGAGAGATATAAGAGTGTAAGAGAGATGGGGGGGTGGGGGGTGGATGGGATAGTGTGTGTGTGTGTGTGTGTGTGTGTGTAGGTCCATAAGTACAATATATATATATATATATATATATATATATATATGCACTGAACAAAATTATAAACGCAACACTTTTGTTTTTGCCCCCATTTTTCATGAGCTGAACTCAAAGATCTAAGACTTTTTCTATGTACACAAAAGGCCTATTTCTCTCAAATATTGTTCACAAATCTGTCAAAATCTGTGTTAGTGAGCACTTCTCCAGATAATCCATCCACCTCACAGGTGTGGCATATCAAGATGCTGATTAGACAGCATGATTACTGCACAGGTGTGCCTTAGGCTGGCCACAATAAAAGGCCACTCTAAAATGTGCAGTTTTACTGTATTGGGGGGTCCGGGGGGGATCGGGGGGGGTCCGAAAACCAGTCAGTACAGTGGGGGAAAAAGTATTTGATCCCCTGCTGATTTTGTATGTTTGCCCACTGACAAAGAAATGATCAGTCTATAATTTTAATGGTAGGTGTATTTTAACAGTGAGAGACAGAATAACAACAAAAACATCCAGAAAAACGCATTTCAAAAAAGTTATAAACTGATTTGCATTTTCATGAGGGAAATAAGTATTTGATCCCCTATCAATCAGCAAGATTTCTGGCTCCCAGGTGGCTTTTACACAGGTAACGAGCTGAGATTAGGAGCACTCTCTTAAAGGGAGTGCTCCTAATCTCAGTTTGTTACCTGTAAAAAGACACCTGTCCACAGAAGCAATCAATCAGATTCCAAACTCTCCACCATGGCCAAGACCAAAGAGCTGTCCAAGGATGTAGACCTACACAAGGCTGGAATGGGCTACAAGACCATCGCTAAGCAGCTTGGTGAGAAGGTGACAACAGTTGGTGCGATTATTTGCAAATGGAAGAAACTGTCAGTCTCCCTCGGTCTGGGGCTCCATGCAAGATCTCACCTTGTGGAGTTTCAATGATCATGAGAACGGTGAGGAATCAGCCCAGAACTACACGGGAGGATCTTGTTAATGATCTCAAGGCAGCTGGGACCATAGTCACCAAGAAAACAATTGGTAACACATTATGCCGTGAAGGACTGAAATCCTGCAGCGCCCACAAGGTCCCCCTGCTCAAGAAAGCACACATACAGGCCCGTCTGAAGTTTGCCTGAATGATTCAGAGGAGAACTGGGTGAAAGTGTTGTGGTCAGATCTCTTTGGCATCAACTCAACTTGCCGTGTTTGGAGGAGGAGGAATGCTGCCTATGACCCCAAGTCATAACACCATCCCCACCGTCAAACATGGAGGTGGGAACATTATGCTTTGGGGGTGTTTTTCTGCTAAGGGGACAGGACAACTGCACCGCATCAAAGGGACGATGGACGGGGCCATGTACCATCAAATCTTGGGTGAGAACCTCCTTCCCTCAGCCAGGGCATTGAAAATGACCTTAATGACTTGGAAAGGATCTGCAAAGAGGAGTGGGACAAAATCCCTCCTGAGATGTGTGCAAACCTGGTGGCCAACTACAAGCAACATCTGACCTCTGTGATTGCCAACAAGGGTTTTGCCACCAAGTACTAAGTCGAAGGGTCAAATACTTATTTCCCTCATTAAAATGCAAATCAATTTATAACTTTTTTGAAATGCGTTTTTCTGGATTTTTTTGTTGTTATTCTGTCTCTCACTGTTAAAATACACCTACCATTAAAATTATAGACTGATCATTTCTTTGTCAGTGGGCAAACGTACAAAATCAGCAGGGGATCAAATACTTTTTTCCCACACTGTATCTGGTGTGACCACCATTTGCCTCACGCAGTGCAACACATCTCCTTCGCATAGAGTTGTTCAGGTTGTTGATTGTGGCTTGTGGAATGTTGGTCCACTCCTCTTCAATGGCTGTGCAAAGTTGCTGGATATTGTCAGGAACTGGAACATGCTGTCGTATACGCCGATCCAGAGCATCCCAAACAGGCTCAATGGGTGACATGTCCGGTGAGTATGCTGGCCATGCAAGAACTGGGACGTTTTCAGCTTCCAGGAATTGTGTACAGATCCTTGCAACATGGGGCCGTGCATTATCATGCTGCAACATGAGGTGATGGTCATGGATGAATGGCACAACAATGGGCCTCAGGATCTCGTCACGGTATCTCTGTGCATTCAAAATGCCATCAATAAAATGCACCTGTGTTTGTTATCCATAACATACGCCTGCCCATACCATAACCCCACCGCCACCATGGGCCACTCGATCCACAACGTTGACATCAGCAAACCGCTCACCCACACGATGCCATACATGCTGTCTGCCATCTGCCCTGTACAGTGAAAACCGGGATTCATCCGTGAAGAGAACACCTCTCCAAAGTGCCAGATGCCATCGAATGTGAGCATTTGCCCACTCAAGTCGGTTACGACGAACTGCAGTCAGGTTGAGACCCCGATGAGGACGACGAGCATGCAGATGAGCTTCCCTGAGACAGTTTCTGACAGTTTGTGCAGAAATTCTTTGGTTACGCAAACCGATTGTTGCAGCAGCTGTCCAGGTGGCTGGTCTCAGACGATCTTGGAGGTGAAGATGCTGGATGTGGAGGTCCTGGGCTGGTGTGGTTACACGTGGTCTGTGGTTGTGAGGCCGGTTGGATGTACTGCCAAATTCTCTGAAACGCCTTTGGAGACGGCTTATGGTAGAGAAATGAACATTCAATTCACGGGCAACAGCTCTGGTGGACATTCCTGCAGTCAGCATGACAATTGAACGCTCCCTCAAAACTTGTGACATCTGTGGCATTGTGCTGTGTGATAAAACTGCACATTTTAGAGTGCCCTTTTATTTTGGCCACCCTAAGGCACACCTCTGCAATAATCATGCTGTCTAATCAGTATCTTGATATGCCACACCTGTGAGGTGGATGGATTATCTCGGCAAAGGAGAAGTGCTCACTAACACAGAGGCAGATTTGTGAACAATATTTGAGAGAAATAGGCCTTTTGTGTAGGCCTAGACATAGAACGAGTCTTAGATCTTTGAGTTCAGCTCATGAAAAATGGGGGCAAAAACAAAACTGTTGCGTTTATAATTTTGTTCAGTATATAAGAAAGTAGATAAAGAGAACCCAATTAAACAAATGATAAATGATACAATAATATTATACTTGGTCATTTATTTATTGAGGAAAACCTATCTGTGTGGATGAGCATCAACAACTCTTTTTCGGAGGTCCTTAGAAATCCCCTTTGTTCAACCCTTATTTGGCCATGATTCACTTCCACAACCGTGTTGTGACTCTGATAGATTCCTGTTCTTTAAATAAATCAGGACGCTCACTCACAACTGATTGTCATCCCACTGGCTGAAAACACCTGACTCGAATTTCACCTTCAAATTAACTGCTAATCCTAGAGTTTCACATACTTCTGCCACTCACAGATATGTAATATTGGATCATTTTCCTCAATAAATAAATGACCAAGTATAATATTTTTGTCTCACTTGTTTAACTGGGTTCTCTTTGTCTACTTTTAGGACTTCTGATGATGTTTTAGGCCATATTTATGCAGAAATATAGACAATTCTAAAGGATTCACAAACTTTCAAGCACCACTGTAGGTAAAGTGTCCTTCACAGCAACAAAAATAAGTTAAACCTAGAAGATAGCACAATGCCACCTTTTTCTCCAGTACCGATCCAGATACTGGAACCTTGAGTATCAGCCAATCCGACATATCACTAATGCAATCAGATTGCTTGTCTGACCTTTGCTCCTGCTTCTTGACTTTTCTGTTATAACTCTTTCAGCCTTCTTCAAATAAGGTCTCGGAGACTGAGAGTGTTGTGACAAACCTTTGACATCTTTTTATTGGTTCAAATTATTTTTTGGGGGGGGAGTTGTTTGGATTGCCAGCTTGTTGCAGGATACAGATTTAATCTTATGGGTCTTTTTTGTTGATAAATTGTAAAAAGAAAGAAAGAAAGCAAGCAAGAAAGAAAGAAAGAAATCTTGAAAGGAAATTTTGTTTTTCTTTTGCAGGATGCAAATTTTTGCACACAAATGAATGACAAAGGAAAAACCGAAGTTCCTTGGACAATGTATTTTCAGGATGCAGAACATACAGTACAACATGGGGGAGTGTACTGTAAGTGTGTGATAGGGAGAGAGACAGTGTATGAGGGTACAAGAAACTGTGTTTAAGAGATTTTGTGTGTGTGTGTGTGTGTGTGTGTGTGAGAGAGAGAGAGAGAGAGAGACTGAGACTGAGACAGAGAGAGGGGATAAGGAAGTTCGGGAGTGTTTTAACTTTGATGTTTTGTATCTGGAAGCTTCTGGAACGCTGCATTAACAGCCACTGTATAGAGCATATGTTAGTTTAAATAATGTACAGATGTTTCATTATCATGCTGCGCTGCTCTTCTTTACTGAACACATTCACAGCATGTTAAAGTGGCTCTGCAAAAAAAACCAAAAGTCTCAATGGAAACTTCAGGTTGATAAAACTTTCTTTAATTGTACCTGAATTAAAGTCTTTGCACAAATTGTTTAGATTAAAGACAAACATCTGTTCACTGTTCTTAAATTTACTTCTTATAATGAAGTACCAGTGGTGTTTATAAAACAGATAAATGTCTGTGTAGCTCAGTGTGCATTTTATCAAGCATATGGTAATATTTACATTGAATTAATTGGCATTCGTTACAATCGATTCATTTGAAAAACACTTTTTATCGAACGCAGCTTAACCGTGGCTGAGCTCGATCGAGCTAAGCAGTTGTGGGTTTAAAGCCGTGGTCATGGAGGCTCTCTGTCTCTGTCTCTGTCTGGTTACTTGAAATCACAACCAATGATAATCAGCTACTACTGCAGTATTTTAAGGGAAATTTAGCCTGCTTTTCACATATTAAATATTTATTCTATTTTAACAATAGTTTTAAACATGATATTAGAAGCAGTTTTGAGTTATTCTCAATATAACGTACGTCAACACCTCAACTTTAAGAAACCATAAACTTAATTCACCTAAATTATATGGGAAATTTTTTAAATAATTTTATTTATTTATTCCAACAATTTTATAACATTATCTGGACATATCGATGGTTTATCGGAAGGAACGTAGAGTAGTACGTTCATTACAGTGTAACTGCCTGTTTTATGTGGCATATGACAAGAAACTCTTGAATCTTAAATAGTTATGTGCGATTGTGTAATGGACATAAATCTAATCAATTCAGTTTGTAAGTAGATACCAGCTCTCAAAATGTCTTACAAATACTGTTTAAAACAAACAACATTTTGGATGGAGAAAAAACGCGATAGCTAAAATTCAGCATATGAGCTTTAGCTACATTTGGGTTGTTAAGGCTGTGATGTTTTATTAATGATTTAAACCCTGTTCTTATTGACAACTAAACCACAGTTAAAATTCCATGCTAATGATGTTAGGATCTGAATGTTACCACACAGTTACCACAAATTCAAAGCTTATATCCATCCATCCATCCATCCAGTTTCCATACCGGAGTGCAGAGGCAGGAATCGAACCCCCAACCCTGGAGGTGCGAGCCAAATGTGCTAACCACAAAGCCACCATGCCCCCTCAAAGCTTACATTTTCTTTTAAAACCATTTTTGCTTTTGCAATGGGTTGAAAAGCAACAACTGAGTAGATTGGTGCATGTCACTTCATATCTTCCCAGCTAATACTTTTATATTAGCAACATTTTTTTCTAAATTTTTGGTTCTGAGAATATTTCTGTATAACATTCCTACAACATTTAAGTTGTATACACATTAACACTGTTGTTTCTATTACATTCAATTTTGTCTAACTGGACGAAATCTCGTTAAGGTAATCATTATGACTACATGAATTTGCCATATGGCATGTCGATATGTTGATACGTTATGATATACTGAAGAAGAAGCAGAGATATTCCACATGATTTTATTCTTTCAGTAAGAACTTGGTCCGTTATGGTCTGTTAAGTCCCTCAGCATGGCCACAAGTGGAATATTTAAAGTCTGTTGTGTTCACTTTTATGAATCCATTGAGCTACAAAGCAGGTTTGTAGCTGCATTTAAAGCCTCTGATTAGAAGAGCTGTCTAATTAATTATCACAGCTACAGCTCTGGGGTGAAGCTGGTGGTTTGCTTTGAGCGTACTCAACTTCCCGTGAACCTCAGTTTGCCTCAGTGTGTTGATGAAGCTCACAGAGTGGACGGTTCAGCTGGAGGAAATGTGAGCAAAATGGAGAGGGACAGTCGTGCAAGTTTGATTGATTGCTTTATTAATGTTCAGAGGGAAAATTTGTCACATTACACTGAAAAAAATCATTGCAGTCCACACACACACACAAACAAAGAAATCAAAGAATACAGAAGACTACTTTAGGGTACAAGATAAACAAGCTGACTGCAAAATTATTGGCACCTTTCTAAAGAACTTTATATGATTCTGAGTGTTCATTTTCCGGGAGGGTGCCAATAATTTTGGAGTTGTGCTAAATGAAATACTGTATTTTCCTAAACAGGTTCACACACATCCAAAAACATTAAAGAATAAAAAATACTACTTTAGGGTACAAGATAGACAAATCGACTGCAAAATTATTGGTACTCTTCCAAAAAAAACTCCAAAACAAACATTGTATCATTGCTGATTGTTCATTTTCTTGAAAGGTGCCAATAATTTGTGAGTTGACTATATGTTCTATATGTGCAGGATGGACTAAAATGGACTCTTATATAGGCAACCACACAAACACACAAACAAACAACACACACACACACACACACACACTCTGAGCAAAATCCAGCTCTAGGGATTTTACAGCAATTATCTCATATAAGCATTCCCACAACACATACAACATGCATTGTACAAAATCCCTGGCACTGAATTAACACCTAATGGTCATATAAATCCAGCTGGATAAAAGTAAACAGAGTGAATTCAGCACTGGGGATTTGGCGCTGCACAGTGATGCATCATGCCTACATGGACACATTCACATATAACGAATCTAGCATATTATTCGCTACATATTTTGCATACGAATAATTTGCAGGTCAACAGTTGAGAGCTACGAGGCTAGATTAGCTAAGCCGTACAGTACTGTGCAAAAGTTTTAGGCACATGCAAAGAAATGCTGTAGAGCAAAGATGCCGTCAGAATAATGGAATTAAATGTTTCTACATTAAAAAACAACAACATAAAGAGCAGTAAACAGTAGTAAATGAAACAAAGACAATATTTGGTGTGACAAAAAATAAAAAAAATAAATAAATAAATAAAAAAGTAGTCTCCGGTACAATGTGTGCAGTTTTATAAGGAAATGAGTTGGTAAGTTTTATTGAGCATCTTGCAGAACCAGCCACAGTTCTTCTGGAGACTTTGACTTTCGCACTCGCTTCTTATTTTTGCAGCAAAACCCAGCAGCCTTCATTGTGGTTTTTTTTTTTTTTTGGTCTGAAAAGTGTCTCTTACGTAATACGCTGCTTTCATTAATGACATACAAACATTTTTCTGTAACATTTAATTTTGTGCTAGAAAACTAATGTTTGGGAATCTAAAATGTTTTTTGTACTGACTTGATAATGTAGACGTCATAAAATAAAAAAAATCTATAACAGAGTTTGTACTAAAAAAAAAAAAATAAGGTGCCTAAAACTTTTGCACAGTGCTGTAATTAAAGTTGATCTCACACAAAATGTACATCCAGTTTGTCAGTAATCTCCCTCCGGTCACATCATTCGGCGTCACAATCTCCAATACCACCGCTATGCCGACGACACACAGATCTATGCAACCGCCCGGTCTGACATATCCATCTCAACCAGTGCAGTAACAGCCTGTATTCATGAAATAAAACAGTGGCTAAACAACTTTCTCAAATTCAGTGCTCACAAAACTGAAATAATGATTTTTGGCTCACAAGCTCGCAGACAAAATGTTGAAATAAGCCTGGATATCGATGGCTTCCTCACAAAACCCTCTGAAATTTTTTAAAAAAATCTTGGTATTACATTTGATCACTGACTTTTGAAGCGCACATCAAATCTGTCAGCAAAACTGCCTTTTTTTCACCTCAGACAGATTGCGTCCCATTCTTAGCATGAAGGATGCTGAGTCATGCATTCATAACATCACGACTTGATTACTGCTGTTGTCTGTTTTTTTTTTTTTTGGCCTCCCATCTAAGTTGATAAACAAATTACAATACATTCAAAACTCTGCGGCACGCGTTATTACCCATACAAAACGCTCCGAACATATCACTCCCACTTTGGCTGGTTTCCTGTCACATTAAATCCAAACTTCTGCTCCTCACCTTCAAAGCCTTATGGTGGCTTTGAATGGTCTAGCACCCCAATATCTTTGTGACTTACTGCACATTTACACACCAACACGCTCCCTTCGCTCATCAAACCTAGGACCTTCTTTGTGTCCCTAAATTCTGTCTCTCCACTGCTGGTGGCCGATCCTTCAGCGTAGCTGCCCCTAAGTTATGGAACATATCCTCCATTTCCATGATTAAATCACAGTTAAAATCCTTTCTCTTTTCCCAACACTACCTCTCTGCTTCTGATGCCTGACTTTCTGAAATTTTTTTGTTTTGTCTGTATGTTCAATTGTTGTTTGCTCCTGATTATAAAGTGTCCTTGAGCTATGGAAAGGCATTATATAAACAAAACTTATTATTATTATTATTATTATTATTATTATTATTATTATTATTATTATTATGTATACTCGCGATCTATAAACATGAAGAAAAACTCCACAGTGTAGCTTAACACTGTAACGTTATTGAAGTGGACATCATTTTACACAAATGAAATTTTGTCTCATCCTTATAACGAATTATTATGTTGTGCAACGAATTGTGTAACTTAAGTCCATGATTTAATATGTTGTGGATTATCATACTTAATACATGACCTCCAGTTAACTGTTTGGCAGGCTGATGGTATCCATGTCGCAACTGAAATACTAAAATATTACTATAACTCTTAGCATTTTCATCAGACATCTACAACTAAGTTCAACGTAGCTGTAAAAATGATGGAAAACTCTGATGGAGCTTTAGTGAGAGGACAAAGTACATTATAGCTATTTCACAATCCAGCTGGAATTTTATGGGTTATATGTAAGAATATGGACTAATCTGTATGGAGATTCTGGATTTTTTTTTTTCTGGAGTTATTTATAGTTAGTTATGGAGTGAATTATAACACAACTCTGCTGAATTCTCGAATTTGATCATTTGGTCAGAATGTGTTGATTAATTTTCTGTAACAGAAGCTCTGACAGTGGTTCTGGCTGCAAGGTTTATACTAATGCGCTCATTGTAATACGTTATCATTTCTCTTGTAACAACGCCAGGTTGGTAACAGTAACTCTGCTTTGTGTTTGATATTGATCGTTTTCCTATAACAGCAAGCCCCATTGTATTTTATTCCTTACACATATTATTATATTCTGCTTACATTCTTATTCTATAGAATATTATGTATTAGCATGTAAACTGAGTCTCTTATGAACATCATAATTTCAGGTTGTAATGTGGGAATTTCATGGTATCCTGTGGGTTTTGTAGGAATTTTATGTGCACTTCATGTCATTCTGAGGTGTCTTTAATTGCAGGCTATTATTGTGTACCATAAATTCATGTTGTCCCATATATACTCAATGATCTGCCTTCCCACGAGTTCCTATAAGCCCTGATTGAGTATACATACATTTCATTGGGAATTTCCTGAGAATTCCAAACATTCCTTGGCTGGATAAATGTGAGGTGAATCGGTTTTCCGCTGAAATGATTGCCGAAAAAACAAATGACGCAAACCAAAATTGTGACAGTTAGGTGATATAAAGCTCAGACGTTCTTTCTCGAATGAAAACGCTTTCTTTTAGAAACAGTGAGTGTGTTTAGAGCGATTTCACTCACTGAGCCCAAACACAGCCTACGTACATTACGCAGGTTTTATTGATGCTCAGTAAAACCACCCACGATCTCCTCCAGCACGGTTGAATCTATAATGCAAGGCTGTGTGTGTGTATGTGCGTGTGTATATACACTGATCTAATCTCCGCTTCTCGATGATTCAGGGATGTGAATGAAGAGTTAAGTCTGTTGTTGAAAGTGCAGTATTTGAAAGGCTGTGAAATGGCTTTGCGTCCCTCTGTGCATCACTTCATTTGACTAAAACCGCTCTAATCCTCGATGGATAATCTGTCAAATGGCTTCCTCTCGTGTCCTTCTCTCTACACACTCTGCCTGCGTTCCTCTTCTTACTGACCCACATTTAGAAAACATCACAAATTAGAAATGTACATCCTAATGTACAGTTATATACACGGTTATACAGAAAGTGAGAACCTGCCCCTAAATCCCTAATCTTACTTTATGACCTTTGAGGCTTATGAGTGTTTTTAAAGAATCAATGTAAGTATTTTCTGCTCATATTTTTCTCCACCCGACAAACAGCTGCATCTGAAACCTCCTTATGGAGATTTATCTGTGCACATTAGTATGCAGAAGCCGAACACCGCTGGATTAAAGCCTATCAAAGGAGAATTATCATACTGAATTACGGTAACAGAAACCTGCTAATCCAAACGCCTTGCACTTTTTAGGATTTATGGAAAAAGGTTCCATTTAGTTTAGGAATGAAAAGGCCAGATAAATAGTTAAGTAAGCAAGTAAGTAGTTATGTAAATGAATCACGTCCACCAGCCTGAACAAGCTCTAGTGCATTGGCAGGCACATTAGCAAATTTTTTATTTTTTTTTTAAGTATTCCTTTAATGGAGAATTACTTAGCAGTGTAATTAAAGCCATGACCAGGCTGAACCTGTGTCTGAAAATACGGCTTTAATGGGTGAGGTGTTAATGCGTCTACGGCTTAAACTCATATTTTTTCCATTTAAATTAGGAAATTCCAACACATGAAATCAGGTTGGTGTGAGAAGCGGACCTGTGATGTAAATTAGGGAAGTTTGAGAAACAGTTATGGCAAAAACGTGTGCACTTTGAATTAAACAAACTTGAATCTTCTTTCATTTGAATTGCATATTCATTATGATTAATACTTTGGCTCTTCTTATTAATTAAACCTAATCAGTTGGTGTTGCACTTAGTTAAAGTAGATGGTTACCATTAGACTGTTTGAACTATCTAACCAATCACAGAACACTTTGACTATTTTCCAATCTGTAGACAGAGTAGCCTAGGCACAGTTATATACTATCAGGTCATATTTACTTATTTATTCATTAATTTTAGTCTGACAGTGTGTATATCTAAAATCCAAGTCACATCCAAGTAATGTAACTAAGTTACAATTTTATTTTCATGAAAAGATTTACACATTTAAATAGCCAATTTATTTTTTTTTTTTGCTGTTGATTTTAGGTCAGATTTTTCCCTTACATCAGAATGAAACACAATCTGTACCATACTAGATTTTTTTAAATTATAATTTTCTTTTAAAATTGTATTAAAGTACACAAATGAGGCAATAGTTGTGATGGACTGGCATCCAATCCATGGCATATTCCCACTTCATGCCCAGGATTCATGGGATTAGCTCTGGATCCACTGCAACCCTGACCAGGATAAAGCACTTACTGTAGATGAATGAATAAAAAAAGAGGTAATACATCAGATTTGCATATCCCAAAAAAAAAAAAAATCCCTTTTCAGTAAATTAATTTATCAAAATAGTACATTACATTACATTACAATGTAAAATGTAAATGTAAAATAGTACTATTATTTTATTTATGTATTCAAAGACACAATTTGTATGACAAGAATATATTTGGGGGGAAAACAGTGTCAAAATCTGGCTTTAGGACCTGAACTAGTCTAGTGTGTGAAATGAAATGGATGATAAACATAATGTCAGTAACCAGCAGAATCCCAGGAAACAGATGATCTTTCAAAATGAAATATTACCTCAGCAAAGGAAATATTTGTACAAGGAATGCAGAACAGTATGCTTTAAGAAATAAGCTTAAAAACATATGTTGAGCATGAAAAAATGAGAAATGCTGTACAAGAAGATTTGTTAGATGTAGTTGGAATAAAAATATGTATAAAAATAAATCAATCAATAGTTAATTTTTTTACACACTGTTTAAGTATAAAAGTTATTGATGGAAAATATCTAAAAATATGACATTTAAATCGATAAAATGCTAAAGTATCATTAAATTGACAAAATGATTGTGATAATAATGATATTAAAATGTTTTCAACAAAATAATTGTGATCGTCACTTTATCCATTCATTCAGATTTATATCCTATGTGTCTCCTGTTTCCAGATTCCTCAGATCAGCTACGCCTCCACAGCCCCAGAGCTCAGTGACAACAACCGCTATGACTTCTTCTCACGGGTGGTTCCTCCAGACTCGTACCAGGCCCAGGCCATGGTGGACATCGTGAAGGCGCTTGGCTGGAATTACGTCTCTACACTGGCCTCCGAGGGCAACTATGGAGAGAGCGGCGTGGATGCGTTTGTTCAGATCTCTCGAGAGGCAGGTACAGTAATGCCCACAGCAGAAAAGTCTCAATTAATGGTCCTAACACTGCTTCTGTGAAGCTAATCTAGTGAAAAGTTTGATGATACATCTAAATCCTAAATGGGTTTTCATATTGTCCCGCTACACCAGGGGTGTCCACCTCAGATTCTGCCCAGACCACATCAGTATTTTCATGAGCCTTTGAAGTACCATAATTGAAAGTTATTAAATGTTTATAAAAAAATAATAGTCATCCAAGCCCTTATATAGGCTATACAGACCCTATATCCATCCATCCATCCTTTTTCTGTACCACTTACCCTACACAGGGTCGTGGAGGAGCCTGGAGCCTATCCCAGGTACTATCCCAGCCTACAACGCATGCCTTTGGACTTGGAAACCAGAGTACCTGGAGGAAACCCCTGAAGCACAGGGAGAACATGCAAACTCCTATAGGCCTTATATCTGTTTTCCAAATATACATAAAAATATATAATGGGAAGAAAGAGACTTAAGAAGAACTCACACTGAATTGTATGTTGTATGCTAAGAATGTATGCCATCACCATTTCTTTTCTCAACATATTTGTAGGTCTCTTTCCTGGGTGATTCATTTTGGCATTTGGAGTCAATCACAACACTGTGGACCAACGCCTGATGTATTTCTGAGTCATTATTAGACCAGTGTCTGACTTCAAATGCAGGAGATAGGTGTTGATTTTAACATGCTGTACACCATGTACAGTAGCACGTGTGCAATGCAGGCAGGTTGCTACGTTATAGGTCTGCTGTGAATTCTAGGTTGAAAATGTTGAGTAGTAGTTACTACGGGCATGATTGACACATCAACAGGAATCATTATGGGGTATGATTCCTAGGGATGGGCAGTATGAGTAAATATCATATAATGGAACTTGAATTCATCTCTATGATATACAACATTATGATACACTGATATATGATATATCGATAACGATATTATATCACCATATTGCCTAGCCTTACCCTGCACTTAAATTTTTTTAAAATACAGAATCCACATGCTGAGCTGGCTAGCTAGCTAACCTGTCTAAGTTTAGTTGTTATGATGTATTGGATGTATGGCAGGTTTTATATATATATATATATATATATATATATATATATATATATATATATATATATATATATATATATATATACACAGCACTGTGCAAAAGTTTTAGGCACCCTATTTTTTTAGTACAAACTTTGTTATAGATTTTTTTTTATTTTATAACTTCTACATGATCAAGTCAGTACAAAAAACATTTTAGATTCCCAAACATTAGTTTTCTAGCACAAAATTAAATGTTACAGAAAAATGTTTGTATGTCATTAAAGAAAGCAGCATATTACATAAGAAACACTTTTCAGACAAAAAACACATGAAGGCTGCTGGGTTTTACTGCAAAAACAAGAAGCGAGTGCGAAAGTCAAAGTGTCCAGAAGAACTGTGGCTGGTTCTGCAAGATGCTCAATAAAACTTACCAGCTCATTTCCTTATAAATCTGCACAAATTGTACCGGAGACTACTATTTTTATTTGAATGTTTTTTGTCACACCAAATATTGACTGTTTCATTTACTACTGTTTACTGCTGTATATATATATATATATATATATATATATATATATATATATATGAATCTCAGATGCTAAGATCCCACGAGTTCGAATCCCACGAATCTGAGTTACCATCAGCTAACTACCTATCTAGCTCTTTTGGAACGCAGGAGGACATGAGGGCTTTTCTGAAATTCCAAGATAGATCCTGAGGTAATTGTGATAGCAGATAACTAGCCAACTAGCTACTTTTGGAGTGCTTTGCTAATTTCCAAAATAGATCCTAGGGTGAATGTGTAAAGGTTTTCCTAGACCATTTTTGGCACTACATGATTTGATTATATATAATGGTTCAAAATGATACGTACATGGGGTACTTTAAAGCAGGAAGAGGCAATACACACACACACACACACACACATATATATGTAGTATCTCACAAAATCAGACCACATCAGACCACAGGACATGGTTCCAGTAATCCATGTCCTTAGTCTGCTTGTCTTCAGCAAACTGTTTGCGGGCTTTGGTCTGAGCACTGACAGGCTGACCCCTGACCCCTACAACCTCTGCAGCAATGCTGGCAGCACTAATACGTCTATTCTGCAAAGCCAGCCTCTGGATATGATGCTGAGCACGTGCACTCAACTTCTTTGGTCGACCATGGCGAGGCCTGTTCTGAGTGGAACCTGTCCTGTTAAACCGCTGTATGGTCTTGGCCACTGTGCTGCAGCTCAGTTTCAGGGTGTTGGCAATCTTCTTATAGCCTAGGCCATCTTTATGTAGAGCAACAATTCTTTTTTTCAGATCCTCAGAGAGTTCTTTGCCATGAGGTGCCATGTTGAACTTCCAGTGACCAGTATGAGAGAGTGTGAGAGCGATAACACCAAACTTAACACATCTGCTCCCCATTCACACCTGAGACCTTGTAACACTAACGAGTCACATGATACCGGGGAGGGAAAATGGCTAATTGGGCCCAATTTGGACATTTTCACTTAGGGGTGTACTCACTTTTGTTGCCAGCGGTTTAGACATTAATGGCTGTGTGTTGAGTTATTTTGAGGGGACAGCAAATTTACACTGTTATACAAGCTGTACACTCACTACTTTACATTGTAGCAAAGTGTCATTTCATCAGTGTTGTCCCATGAAAAGATATAATAAAATATTTACAAAAATGTGAGGGGTGTACTCACTTTTGTGAGACACTGTGTGTGTGTGTGTGTGTGTGTGTGTGTGTGTGTGTGTGTGTGTGTGTGTGTGTGTGTGTGTGTGTGTGTGTGTGTGTGTCATAAGAAGAGGAACTGAGAACCACTTATCTAACACCAGTTACTCTAAAATTCAATCAGATCTCTGACTGGATTATTTGGCTGGAGGCATTTTGGACTAAAGAAATAAACTAGATAGATGTCCATCCTGCACTCATCTCACAGAATGCAGCTGAGTGCTGTTTTGACTCGTCTTCATTTCACTCCATTATTGGCTTTTCAACTCTAGTGGTTTTACTTTCCATGGGAATTAATGCTGTAAATAAGTCATATTTACTACCATAAGTGCTATAAGTAATATTTACGACCTTATTCTTTATTTCTGCCTCACTGACTCGCAAGACATTGTCTATAAAGTCATATATGACTAAGTAAAAGGAAATAATAGGAAATAGATTGTGGAAAAGAGATGGTATGCAAAAGAGGAAAGCGTATTTGAAAAAAAAAATCTGAATTTATGTGACTGTCAGCAAATTTTAGGCAAAGGTCATATATATATATATATATATATATATATATATATATATATATATATATATATATATATATATATATATATATATATACACACACACAGTGGGGGGAAAAAAGTATTTGATCTTGTACATGATTTTGTATGTTTGCCCACTGACAAAGAAATGATCAGTCTATAATTTTAATGGTAGGTGTATTTTAACAGTGAGAGACAGAATAACAACAAAAAAATCCAGAAAAACACATTTCAAAAAAGTTATAAATTGATTTGCATTTTAATGAGGGAAATAACTATTTGATCCCCTATCAATCAGCAAGATTTCTGGCTCCCAGGTGTCTTTTACACAGGTAAGGAGCTGAGATTAGGATCGTTCTCTTAAAGGGAGTGCTCCTAATCTCAGTTTGTTACCTGTAAAAAGACACCTGTCCACTGAAGCAATCAATCAAACAGATTCCAAACTCTCCACCATGGCCAAGACCAAAGAGCTGTCCAAGGATGTCAGGGACAAGATTGTAGACCTACACAAGGCTGGAATGGGCTACAAGACCATCACCAAGCAGCTTGGTGAGAAGGTGACAACAGTTGGTGCGATTATTCGCAAATGGAAGAAACTGTCAGTCTCCCTCAGTCTGGGGCTCCATGCAAGATCTCACCTTGTGGAGTTTCAATGATCATGAGAACGGTAAGGAATCAGCCCAGAACTACACTGGAGGATCTTGTTAATGATCTCAAGGCAGTTGGGACCATAGTCACCAAGAAAACAATTGGTAACACACTACGCCGTGAAGGACTGAAATCCTGCAGCGTCCGCAAGGTCCCCCTGCTCAAGAAAGCACATGTACAGGCCCGTCTGAAGTTTGCCTGAATGATTCAGAGGACAACTGGGTGAATGTGTTGTGGTCAGGTGTGGTCAGATCTCTTTGGCATCAACTCAACTCGCCATGTTTGGAGGAGGAGGAATGCTGCCTATGACCCCAAGTCATAACACCATCCCCACCATCAAACATGGAGGTGGGAACATTATGCTTTGGGGGTGTTTTTCTGCTAAGGGGACAGGACAACTGCACCGCATCAAAGGGACGATGGATGGGGCCATGTACCGTCAAATCTTAGGTGAGAACCTCCTTCCCTCAGCCAGGGCATTGAAAATGACCTTAATGACTTGGCGAGGATCTGCAAAGAGGAGTGGGACAAAATCCCTCCTGAGATGTGTGCAAACCTGGTGGCCAAATACAAGAAACGTCTGACCTTTGTGATCGCCAACAAGGGTTTTGCCACCAAGTACTAAGTCGAAGGGGTCAAATACTTATTTCCCTCATTAAAATGCAAATCAATTTATAACTTTTTTGAAATGCGTTTTTCTGGATTTTTTTGTTGTTATTCTGTCTCTCACTGTTCAAATACACCTACCATTAAAATTATAGACTGATCATTTCTTTGTCAGTGGGCAAATGTACAAAATCAGCAGGGGATCAAATACTTTTTTCCCCCACTGTACATATATATATATACAGTATGTCACGATTAATGACCTTTCTGAATGGTGCTTTGTTGCAAAAAAGATTTATGAAAAACTGAGGAGTCATGATAGGTTTATTAGTCGAAGAACATGTTAAATATTGTTTTATTATTATAATAATGCGTTGTTTATATAGCACCTCAAGCTCCCTGTACAAAAAATGACATGACTAGGAAAAAGCAGAAAACAAAAGCAGTAAAAAGAGGGAGACAAAAATGGCAAAAAGGAAAGGGTAAAATAAATAAATTCCCCAACCAGAAATGATTAACAAGAATAGCCTGAGTTTTTATTTAGTTTTACTGATATGTTGCTTTATTGTGCACATATTCAAATAGTTCTATGAATTGGATTCCATGTTGTCTTTTAGTGTTATTATTCTGATTGTATTAATAAAATTTGTGATAAACAATTCACACATCACGCAATGTAGTCTGTGAACAGTAAGCTTTGGTCGCTAAGCAACATGTCGGACATAGATTAGGACATTATATAGAGAGAACAATGGCTTAAGTGTAACGGTTTAATATAGAATAACATTTTTGTGATGTGGTCACAGGTGTGTATATGTATTATATATCAAACACAACACAAACAACATAAACACAACAATCAGATTTTAGAAACTGTCCATTTTATAATGTAGTATATTTATAGCGACTTGTAATGCATGCCTCTGTATTGCTTTTTGTTCTTATCCTGTATTACCTTTACCTTATTTTACCTTTAACACTTCATATTTAACTCATCAGCTAATTATATGGCAGTGGATTGAGCTACAGTGACGCTGCTCTCCAGGCCCAGATCGGATCTGACCCTCCTTAACCTTCAAAGTCTTTTTTTGATCTCAGTTGAACCAAATTAGTCAACCTATTAATATCACACCCAGCACTGTACGTCCCAAAGAGCCCCAAAAAATCATGGCCAGGACATCTGTACGCATTTATACCCGTCTTCTCGTAACTTCTCTGTGGTCATTAATATAAATTGGAGCTGGTCAACATCAGTGAGACAAATTTCAACATCAGTGTCTATCTTCTTGTGAGACAGGAGGCCTGTGCATTGCTCAGTCTATGAAGATCCCCCGAGACCCCAAACCCGGAGAGTTTGACAAGATCATTAAGAGATTAATGGAGACCCCGAACGCTCGAGGGATCATCATCTTCGCCAATG
Source organism: Cranoglanis bouderius (assembly GCA_023630585.1). Taxonomy (NCBI): domain Eukaryota; kingdom Metazoa; phylum Chordata; class Actinopteri; order Siluriformes; family Cranoglanididae; genus Cranoglanis; species Cranoglanis bouderius. The sequence continues at coordinate 15,843,113 of CM042556.1, read as the reverse complement.
AAGACGACATCAAGTAAGTCCATCAGTGCTCATGTACTGTCAGTACTGCTATCCTAATCGAGCCTGGCTTTCATGGCAACAGCGCCACATGAGGTGAAAAATGCACAGAATTAAACTGTAATTTTTCAATTATATTTTAGTACCATTAGGAAAATTTGTACTATATCTGCATATAGAAAATTCGGTGTTGCTAATAAAGTGGACGGTGAGTCTATATATAGTGTATATAGAGTGTATATGTATATATACCGATCAGTTCAGCCATAACATTACAATCACCCATTGACCCATCGAGGCATGGACTCCACAAGACTTCTGAAGGTGTGCTGTGGTATCTGGCACCAAGACGTTAGCAGCAGATCCTTTAAGTCCTGTAAGTGGCGAGGTGGGGCCTCCACGGATCAGACTTGTTTGTCCAGCACATCCCACAGATGCTCGATCGGATTGCGATCTGGGAAATTTGGAGGCCAAGTCAACAACTTGAACTCTTTGTCACGTTCCTCAAACTTTTTGCAGTATAGCAGGGTGCATGATCCTGCTGAAAGAAGCCATTGCCATTAGGGAATAGTGTTGCCATAAAGGGGTGTACGTGGTCTGCAGCAATGTTTAGGCAGGTGGTACATGTCAAAGTAACATCCACATGAATGCCAGGACCCAATGTTTCCCAGCAGAACATTGAACAGAGTATCACACTGCCTCTGCCCGTTTGCCTTCTTTCCATAGTGCATCCTGGTGCCATCTCTTCCCAGGTAAGTGACGCAGACACGCCCGGCCATCCACATGATGTAAAACAAAACATGATTCATCAGACCAGACCACCTTCTTCCATTGCTCCATGGTCCAGTTCTAATGCTCACGTGCCCATTGTAGTGGTGGACAGGGGTCAGCATGGGCACTCTGATCGGTCTTCAGCTACGCAGCCCCATACGCAGCAAGCTGTGATGCACTGTGTGTTCTGACACCATTAACTTTTTCAATTTGTACTACAGTAGCTCTTCTGTGGGATCACCCTTGGGCACCCATGACCCTGTCGCTGGTTCACCGGTTGTCCTTCCTTGGAACACTTTTGGTAGGTACTACCAGATGCTCTGACCCAGTCGTCTATCCATCACAATTTGTCCCTTGTCAAAGTGACTCAGATCCTTATACTTGCCCATTTTTCCTGCTTCCAACACCTCAACTTCAAGAACTGACTGTTCACTTGCTGCCTAATATATCCCACCCCTTGACAGGTACCGCTGTATTGAGATAATCAGTGTTATTCACATCACCTGTCAGTGGGTTTAATATTATGGCTGAACGGTGTATGATCCTGTTAGCAACCGCATTGTTCAGTTGCACAACCTGTTAATTCTAAGTGTTTTCGAACAGCCTTATCATCTGTTTGGAAGTGTTTCTGCTGTAAATACACTGCTATTTATATAACTCTGATGGTGAGGCAGTTATAAGACAAATGTGCATTGCTTGGCTTGTTTCCGCACCTGTTATAGCTGCATGAGGGTGTATTGTGGGTGTATTCGTAGACAAAAGAGGGACGATTTAGTTTGAAATCATAACAAGCATAATTAGAATGGAGTCCCTTTGATGCTTTGATAGGCTAATAAAGGGGGCAGGAAAATTAAATTAGGCATTGGGCTGTGAAGCAGAGTGAAGAGCATGATGGGTAAAGTCTCCAGACCGTGCGTTAAACAGAGAAACAGATGGGTCCATGTAGATTTGGGTTTATGAATATTTACACATATTATGTTGGTAATAAAAGAGTAGATATGAAACTCAGAATCAGTCAAAAAAAATATTGTTGGGTATATATTATATATTTTATGTCTAGTTCTGACTCAAAATACAGTATATTAGGCTATATATGGTTTTTTTATGTGCTACTTGCACAGTGTTCTGCTGTTTGTCCTGATTACAAATTAAAACAGTTCACCAAATGAGATATTTCAAATTTTGCAAGCTTGACTTGTGTAATGCTTTAACACAGGAGCTTGACCCAGCCTACAGCGTGTGCTGTATCCGCTTTTAAAATGTCACTTTAAGAGTTCAGAGGTATGAAAGCTGTCAGCGATGAAGCTTACAGCCTTCCTGATGTTATCTCTGCCGTTCAGTGACTTTTCATATTGAACACAGGTACTGTGATGCTGTCGTCTTGACATCGCTTTCGTTGAAGCCTTGACGGGCTCGGTGGCCAAAGTAGCAAAGGATGAAAAGCTGTAAGTGGAGATAGAGAGATGTAAAACATTTACCTTCATGCTGAGGAGTGACAGACTGTCAGTCTGTCACTCAGTGGATTCAAAGCCTCAGTCTTGAATTGAAGAAGGTCATCACTTCACACGGCTGGCCACCTTAGCTAGTGAGCTGAATGAAAGAACATTTTCTGAATGTAAAGACTAGTTCAAGAGAAAAAGTTCAGCTTTTATCTGCTGCTGTTTTTGAAAGTGACTGGAAAGCATCAGGGTTTGTAGAGTGAATATTTCTCCTTCTAAGACGAGATGAGATGCTCAGTGTGTGATCAATGGTCCTGTGGATGAAACATTTAAAGCTGACAAAAAGTCAATATTATAAGATTTAAGAATGTTTCCATGCATAATCATATGGTGCAATAATAAAAAATGTTAGTTTCAAGAAGGCCATGCCTCCTTCTTTACTAGGACTAACAGAAACAGAAGCCACACCTACTTCTTTACTAGGACTGACAGAAACTGAGGCCACACCTCCTTTACTAGGACTGACAGAAACAGAAGCCATGCCTCCTTCTTTACTTGCACTGACAGAAATAGAGGCCATGGCTACTTCTTTACTAGGACTGCCAGAAACTGAGGCCACACCTCCTTCTTTACTAGGACTGACAGAATCTGAGGCCACACCTCCTTTACTATGACTGACAGAAACTGAGGCCACACCTCCTTCTTTACTTGCACTAACAGAAACTGAGGCCACACCTCCTTCTTTACTAGGACTGACAGAATCTGAGGCCACACCTCCTTTACTATGACTGACAGAAACTGAGGCCACACCTCCTTCTTTACTTGCACTAACAGAAACTGAGGCCACACCTCCTTCTTTACTTGCACTGATAGAAACATAGGCCACACCTCCTTATTTATTAGGACTGACAGAAACAGAGGCCACACCTCCTTCTTTACTAGGACTGACAGAAACAGAGGCCACACCTCCTTCTTTACTTGCACTGACAGAAACAGAGGCCACACCTTCTTATTTACTAGGACTGACAGAAACAGAGGCCACACCTTCTTATTTAGAAGGACTGACAGAAACAGAGGCCACACCTCCTTATTTACTAGGACTGACAGAAACAGAGGTCATGCCTCCTTCTTTACTTGCACTGACAGAAACATAGGCCACACCTCCTTATTTCCTAGGACTGACAGAAACTGAGGCCACGCCACCTCCTTCTTTACTAGGACTGACAGAAACTGAGGCCACGCCTCATTCTTTACTTGCCCTGACAGAAACAGTGGCCACGCCTCCTTCACTGTTACTGATAGCCACAATGGAAACCCCTCCTTCACTGGGACTGTAGGGCACAGATGCTACATCACCTTCAGTGAGCCTGACAGGCACAGAGACCATGCCTCCTTCACTGGGACTGACAGGCACATTAGTGAGAACATTTCTCGAAATAATAAACAATAGTGATAAAAAGTTATGCACTGGTACTGAAATGTTTTGAATCAGTGTAACTGTGTTGTAAATATTGAGCCTGGTGCATTGATTTGAATCGGTGAATCTTTAAACCTCATCATACACATCCCTGTGCCCGCCAGTGTTGCTGATGAAGACTTTGGCCTGTGACATGCTGCTGACAGCCTTTCCACCACATCGGCACGGACAGACGTGTGTGCTGAAGTTTCACACTCATTAAAGCTCGCACCACTAAACAAGCGCTGCGTGTTGACACGGCGAGATCCGGCACTCACCCTGCTACTGGAACAGAATTCAAATCAGATATAATTAGGGGCCGATTTGAGGGAATCGCTGTCTTCTGTACTGAGAAGTCAGAAGGCCAGTTGCTGATTTGTTAACAAGCTCTTGTGGCTGTTCTGCTGGATCACAGTTCAGTTGGTTGTTCTGTTGAATCGATATGGCAGTCGTTAATGAGGCAAGACATAGTGGCCCACTGGATATGTCCTATAATGGCCACCCTTGTTCCACTTCACTGTAAGGGACTCAAAGTCTACTCAGTACCTGTTTCTAAGACACAAGCTTCTGGATTTTTGTTTTACTGTTCTATATTGAATAATATTCTGTAGTCACAAACATAAGCTATCTTTGTAATTGATTTATTATAAAAGCCTCATGGCTTCAGGTTCGATCCTGAGCTTGTGTTACTAAGGTGTACAGTATTCCCGCATAACGCTGTGTGTTCCTGGGACCCTGACCTGAACAAAGCTCTTACAAAAGAGCAATGAATGAATGAATATATTAAAAGAAATTAGTATAGTTTTGTCAGATGTATTTCTCAAAGAAGACAAAATCATACTTGACTAAGTTTCTTCTTATTGAGTGAAAGTGAAACAGTTTACTGTGGAACACTTGATATTAATATTCTCTTAACTAACATTATTTACTGCATTAGTAAATATTAACAAACCATAAACTTTATCATTAATACACTGTAAGTAATGTTAACATAGTAACTAAGTAAATTAACACATGAATTAATTGTTTGTTTAAATGTTAATGAAATCCATCTGCATTGACTGCTTATTCAATCCATGACTAAAAATAAATGCATATAAATTAGCAAAAAAATAAATAAATTAACTCACAGTACAGCATGCTGCTAAATCTTGATCATTTACTGAACTCTGCTTCAGAACTTGCTTCAGACTCAGTTCTGAATTTTGCCAGTTAACCACTGCAAATGTTCTATAATGCAGCCCATATAGCATTATTTCTTTCAGTTCTTTTTTTTTTGCTGTCAAATATAATACGGTGCAACATAAAAGCAAGAGTCTATTTAAAAATGAAACAAACAAAAAAATCTACTATGATGATATATCCCTGCCTTTATCCTAGAGTTCCGTATGATTTCTCTGTCCCTTTGGTGTAGGCAGGTACTAGAAGCGGCTAGAAGGGCGAACCTGACGGGCCACTTTAAGTTTGTGGGTTCAGACAGCTGGGGAGCAAAGAGTGCCCCCATCCTGGACAATGAGGAGGTGGCAGAGGGAGCCGTCACCATCCTGCCCAAAAGAGCCTCTGTGGATGGTAAAGATGAATCAGAATTTGGTGAACGTCTGCAGACTGACATTAGAACAATTAAATCATGATAGCTGGGCTAATGTTTGATTCCATAACCAGTTATGATGATTTCCTAAGTGTACTCTAGTTTGCATATGTTTTACGATAGATGGTACATTTCCTACTTTATGAAAACTGTCAGAAAACTTAAAGTTACAGCCTTAGCCCTGACATTACAAAGCACTCACCTTACGAAGCACTGACACTGGAGACTCCTTCCATAATGTTAAAGAAACGTCTCCTCACAGCATATGGCATACAAGTCCCCAAATAAGTTGTTACCATAAAAACGATAACATACTAGAACGAGACTACTGTCAGAGCTGCTGTTGTAGAAAATGTATCAACACTTTCTGACCAATCGGATTATAGAATTCAATAGTGCAGTGCTGTAATAGAATGTAATACTAATTTCATTTCATTTCATTCTCATTAAGGATGGGTTTTAACATCTGAGAAAATGTGCTAACTAGAGTACACTTAGCTTGTGATTTCATACATTATGGCAGTTATCATGACAATTACCAGTAATGTTCTCATGCTATACTGCTGTACATCTGGACATCAACTGTAATGACAACTCATGATAATGTATAACATCTTCCATGACATGTTCATGTCGACATAGCATGACGAATGCCCTTGAATTGTTTAGATTGATCATATTTTAGCTTTTATTTTATAAAATTATCAGATTTTAACCTTTTTACATTCATATTTACAAACAATATGGCATTTCGTTATTTTCTAACCGGCTCGATTTAAGTGTGGGTTTGAGGCAGTGTTGGTTCTCTGTGTCTTTTGCTCAGGGTTTGATCAGTACTTCACATCCCGCTCTCTGGAGAACAACCGAAGAAATATCTGGTTTGCTGAGTTCTGGGAGGATGACTTTAGGTGCAAGCTGACACGTCCAGGCATCAAGCTCGACCCGGAGAAGAAGAAATGCACAGGTGAAACCAATCGTTCCTTTTTTTTTTAAAGCTAATCTCTATTTGTTTGGCCTGGTATAAAGCTACAGGTATAAAACTTTGTGTTTTTAACTTAAAGTTCCTTTAGAAACACTGTACAGTGCTGTGAAAAAGTATTTGTCTGATTGCTTCTGTTTTTGTGTATATCTCGTACTAAATAGTTTTAGATCTTCAAACGAAATACAGCATAAAACAAAGGCAACCTGAGTAAACACACAATACAGTTTTTATTTATTTCTTTATTTTTATTGAAACAAAAAAAAGTTATCCAACACCTATAACCGATGTGAAAAACTAATTGCCCCCTTAAACTTAAAACCTGGTTGTGCCACCTTTAACAGCAATAACTGTAACCAAACGTTTCCGATAACTGGAGATCAGTCTTTCACTTACTTCTAGGACTAAGACTTACTCCTATGCTTTGGATCATTATCTTGCTGCATAATCCAGCTGCGCTTGAGTTTCAACTTACGGACTGAAGACCGGACATTCTCCTTTAGGATTTTCTGGTAGAGAGCAGAATTCATGTTTCCCTCAATTATTGCAAGTTGCCCAGGCCCTGAAGCAGTAAAGCATCCCCTCACCATCACACTTCCACCACCATGCTTGACTGTAGGTATGATGTCTTTTTGTGGAATTCTGTGTTTGGTTTACACCAGATGTAACGGGACCCCTGTCTTCCAATCAATTCCACTTTTGACTCATCAGTCCACAGAACATTCTCCCAAAAGGTTTGAAGATCATGAAGGTGTGTTTTGGAAAAATTCAGACGAGCCTTAATGATGTTCTGGGTTAGCAGTGGTTTTCACCTCACCACACTTCCACGGATGCCATTTTTGGCCAGTGTCTTTCTGATAGTGGAGTCATGAACCGTGACCTTTATTGATGCAAGAGAGGCCTGTAGGTCCTTTGATGTTGTCCTTGGCTCTTTTGTGACTTCCTGGATGAGTCGTTGCTGTGCTCTTGGAGGTATTTCGGAAGGTCGGCCACTTCTGGGAAGGTTCACTACTGTGCCGAGTTTTTCCATTTGGAGATAATGGCTCTCGCTGTGGTCCTTTGGAGTCCCAGAGCCTTTGAAATAGCTTTGTAACCCAGACTGATGTATTTCAACCACCTTCTTCCTCATCATTTCCGGAATTTCTTTCAACTTTGGCATTGTGTGTTACTGGGTAAGACCTTTTATCCAACTTCATGCTGTTGAAAAAGTTCTATTTAAGTGTTGATTTGATTGAACAGGCTTTGCAGTAATCAGGCCTGGTTGCATCTAGTCCAGCTGAACCCCATTATAAATGCAGTTTCGTAGATTTGGGGAATTCAATAAATAACATTATCATTTAAAAACTGTATTTTGTGTTTACTCAGGTTGCCGTTGTTTTATCTTAGATTTTGTTTTAATTTCTAAAACAATTTAGTATGAGATATACACAAAAAATGTATGTAAATTGATATTAGTGTCAAATTCAAAATTAAACAGTTTAAAATTCTCCCACTGTAATGTGATTTAGTTGAAGCTGCTTCATGAAAATGGGGCTCAAAATGGTGGCTGAATTACATAAGTCCCACCCCTCCATTAAAAAGAGCCAATCGCCTTATTGGTTCAGACATTACCAGAAAAAAACTCTGACTTATCAGATTCTTATGCTGAGTCATGTGCAGATATAGGGTACTTGGCGCCATGTGAAACAAAGAAAGTAACCAAAACAACCTGAAGAAATGTTTTATTTGTGTGTTATTTGAGCAAAACGCTCATTTATGCTTGAAATCAGAACTGAATAAAAAAACACAATAGAAACCATCACAGCAATTGTAGTGGTTTCCACTACAAATACCATTACAAACCATCAGATAACCATTAAAACCATTACCATTATTGGTCCTTAATGGTATCCACTAGACATAACATGCCACCAATAGAAATTACTGGTAGAGACCCACAGGGACCATTACAGTTTCCATTAAAACCAATAAAATTCCCATTATAACCATTTAAACCATTACAAATTCTGTAATGGTTCTGGACATCTGGATTTCTGGATTTATTAAACTAGGTGAATAGATTTATTTGTAAATCGTCTGCTGGTGCATTTACACATAAATGTGGCATTCATTAAAATCCTGTTAGTTGGGGGAAATGGTTGTATCCTACAAGAGCTCCTGAGTGTGTGTAAATCTGACTGAGGTGTGAGTGTATACAATAGAGTCATATTATTAAAGAGGAAAGGGGCTAGAACTGTACATTTATTTTAGGAAAACCATCCATTTAGCCCCTTAAAAGATTTATCAGACCAGAAAGCAGTTACTTTGAAGGTTTTTTTGTTGTTGTTGTTGTTTTTTGTCAAACTTTATGTTTGTTATGTCGCCTTTCTTCTTAGTCATGCATCATAAAAACATTTTGTTGACATATTTGAATAAATGTGACATATTTATTTTGGCATTTTGGGGCTGATTTCTTTTTAATTATCCAAAAAAAAACAAAAAAAAAACAACTGCACTGGTGAGGCTACGTGATAATTCAGAGTAAGTGACAGGAAGAAAGAAATAGTTTTCTCTCCGAGTGCAGACTATGACAGCGTGACAGTGATGGGTGACTTTGACGGCCTTTAATTCTCTCTTTGTCTTACTCTGCTGATGCTTATTCATTCACGTCTCACCTTTTTGGCTGTCGCTCGAAATTTATATCTCTATCCCTTGTTTCGCTCTCTCGGTTTCCCTCAGGTAAAGAGCGGATCGACCGCGACTCACCGTACGAGCAGGAGGGGAAGGTGCAGTTTGTGATTGACGCTGTTTACGCCATGGCACATGCTTTACACAACATGCACCAGGACCTGTGCCCGGGGGCGACGGGACTCTGTCCTAAGATGGACCCCGTAGAGGGACGTTTACTGCTCGGTTACATCCGCGCTGTCAACTTTAATGGTGAGTCCGGATAAGGATTCCAGGCTATAACACACACACACACACACATGCACACACACATCTTTACTTAGATTACTGAATTGCAAGTAAGACATTACCAGATATTTTAGATAAAAGTACCTATTTCTTTGTAATAGATTTTTAGAGTAATAATTCATTTTAACATTTACAGTTATTTTTTTTTTTCTTTTCACTGACAAGCTTTTTTTTTCAGTTCATATTTTCAAAACTCTTCACACAGTTAGTTCGGATAATGAACTGTGAAACGGCACCAAACTCTCATTATTTTAAAATGTTTTGACACAAAATGCACTCACTGAAAACAGGTTTTTAAAATTCCGGCATTAATTTTGCACTCAAGCTCGACAGTCTGCAAAACTGTGCATTTCTTGAGCCTAATTCAGCACTCACTGTCATAAAAAAAACATGGATCAAATCAGCAAAACAAGAGACATTTGAAAAGGAAGTTTTCATAGCAAAAAGTGCAGTTCCATCCACACTATGCTCTGCAAACCTTCTACCAGCCAATCAGCTGATTCTCAACAACATATCAAATGCCATTGATCTATCTTTTAACATCATGTCATTAAATGTGCCAGAGGAGTCAAAATGGAGTATAAAATGTGTCAAAATGTTATAGAACCAGTAATGAGCTGATAAATGATATAAATGATAGACATCATGAGCTAGAAAGTGAACTATCTAAATAAAGTAAAAGAAAAAATGGACATGTTGTTGTTGTATATCAGTGATTCTGTGAAGCCTGACCAGGGGGTCCGGTTATGGGGGGGGGGGGAGTTATTATATTTATTATTTAGTTCTTATCAGCTGATTTGACTGGACAGGAAAATTGAATGGATGTTAAACAAGTAGAACTATAAATAATGTCAACTTCAGTGAATAGCCAGAATATTATTGCACACAATTAAATAATGTTCTCAAATAAATATGTCCTAAGGTGGTCTGTAGAAGCAGTCCTTGGCTGTGAAAAGTTTGAGCTCCCCTCGTCTATAGAGGACTGGCATGGTTGTGCAATGAGTAGCTCCAGAGTCCCTGGTTCAATCCTGAGCTTGGTTTACTCTCCTGGGATAGATCCACTGTGACTCTGACCAGGGTAAAGATAACTGAATTACTGAAGATAAATGAATGAATGGTCTATTGCAGTGGTCACCAGCCCTGTTCCTGGAGGTCTAGCTTCCTGAAGACTTTAGCTCCAACCATAATTGTGCCCACCTGACCATCTAATCATTGCCTTAAGAAGTTCTTGATCAACTGAAACAGGTGTATTAGCTTTTGGTTGGAGATGAACCCTGCAGGAAGGTAGATCTCAAGGCAGAGGTTTGGTGACCACTGGTCTTTCGAGTGTGTATAGATTTCTGCTAAACCTCACCAACCACAAACTGTGTAAAAAGAAAATTTGTCATTTTCTCCCCTGATTTGGTCATTTGCATATTCTTAACAACTAGCAAGCTCTAGCAAGTGCTAGCTTGCATCTTTTTGCTCATGTTGCTTCACAGGGCAGTGTAACACACTCAGAGGAACCCGCTTACTGCTGTCTTCCACATACATGACTGGTTGATATGACTGCTTAGTGATTGAAATTTACACATCATCCCTCCCGCCAAGCCAGTTTTGCTCTCTTGGACTCTCGGCCATGGACGTCTGTGGCATCATCAGGATTTGATGTCACAAGCTGACGGTTAGTTGATAGTAGGTTGATGGCAGTCATAGGTATTGATGACTTTATATCTGTAGAGTCTCTACAGTGGACAATCCATGAGTCCAAGTCATTAATGTTGTGACTTGAGGCAAATGTAAGTGCTGGATTCAACATATACGTACATCACTGCATTCTCAGAAGAAATTCACTAAATGAATTTCAGTGTTTGCTGTAGGTCAGCGAGGTTGGGTTGTGTATAGTGCAGACTTTCATAACCACCACAATGCCCTGCAGTACAACTTTCATCTGAGTGAGTACTGTAACACTGCTGTATTGAGGCTAACTCTGCACTCCATTACCAGAGCATCTCTCTTTCTTTCGCTCTTTCCTTCTGTTCTTTTCCCCTCTCTAATTCTGTCAGACCCGTCTAGGCCCCTCGGCATCTTGGTAGCATTTATAAAATGTTATTTCTCCAGCCACACTTGGCCCTGGATTTCTAAAGGAATTGTCCATTAAGGTTTTTCCCCTTGGAAAAAAGGAAACTTTTGTGACTGAAAGCCTGAAACACCCAAACAAGGAACATGCATTATTTCAGAAGAGGAAAAAAAAAAAGACCCATAAGGAGTCCCTATTTTTATCCTAAGACTTCAAATGAGGCTTAAAGAAACCTGCTGTTCCTTCAGCAGTGACTGAAGCTGCTTAGCAAGATGATTAGGAACTACAAATCTTGTCAAATTATCACAGAATAATTGATGTGACCGAGTTGATCGTCCATTTGGGATCAGCGTAGTGAAAGGGCAAAAATCACAAACCTTCACGTCACCGCTGTGTTCCTTTCCTGCTTAGTTGCTTTTTTTTAATTTTATTTATTTTATTTTTTATGTAATCGGGCCAAGAATAGGCTGTGTATGCAACATTTATCAGGTTAAAATATGCATGAATGGATCCTCCATATACAGCAGCTGGTGTGCGAGGAAGAAGTGAGAGAACACGAAAAGCTCAGTGGGATTGGAGCGAAAGGAAAGAGAGGGGACTCCCTCACACACACCGCTTCTTTATGCTACTGCGATGGATGAGTGTGAGCTTGTGGTTTTGGGGGAATCGTGTTTGCAGTTAATTATATGGTTCTAGGCATCTATTTTAAAGGTCAAGTAAGGAGAAAGTAATGTTTGTATTATTTTAGAAAGTGCAGCACACAAACGGAGGGTCTCAAGAGTTAAAACCTGAATTAGATCAAATTCTCCAGTCTGATTGGCCAGAAGGTGCTGATTAATTTCTGACACAAGAAGGAGGGGTTTGTGGTTTCACGGTAACATGACAAGCTGTGAAATTTTTATTTTTTTTTGTCATATTAACTCGGTGAGAGAACGAATGTTTATAGCTACTATAGCATAAGTGATAACAGGAACTAACTTGTTTAGCAAACATTCCAGAACTACTAAATGTAACTATAAAAGGATAATAAAAGTACGAAGTGTTTATAGATTGCTGAAGTGTAACAAGAATAAAACACCGTGTTGTTATTGGAAACTTCGACACGGTAAGAGCAACTCCGCTTTGTGCTGCGCCGCATGACACCATCCTGTCGTTGATTATTTTCCTATAATGGATCACCTTATTTGCAGCACCCTCTATACCAACATTGCATAGCAACATATCCAACTTTAACTCGAATGCTCTGTATCTCAAATTCTGCCACAACGTCTTTTAACCAAGCTGACCTCGACCACTACACTATATGAATAAGACTGATATGTAACAAATAATTTTTAACATATTGAGCGTTGCCCACAGACTTACTGAACTCACGAATCTTCTCCTTTTCTCTGCAGAACAATTCAGGCTTGTAAGTCGTGTGGTAAGGCACACAGGTATTTTCAAAATGCAGATAGATTTTACCCTGTAATTTGCGTAGTCTACAGAGAATACAGAGATTTCCCATGTTTTGAAAATCCCTGCGTCGCATGCCGCGTTAATGCATGACTCGCAAGCCTGATTGTGTTTGCAGAGAGAGGAGAAGTTTCATACGCATGACTCGGGCAATATGTTAAAAAGACGTAAAATGATTTATTACATATCAGTCTTGTTTAAATAGCACGTTGGTATAGGTTAGCATGGTTAAAATATGTTGGTGCGGAACGTCTCATCCAGAGCATTCGCGTGAAAGTTGGATAGAACGTGCCAGAACGTTGATATTTAATGTATAGAAGGTGCTGCAGATATGTCTGTGAGACTGGGTTACGTATTCCCTTATATATTCAGTTATATATTCAGTTTTACGGTCAAATCATTTCTGATAATCATCATTCTGTGGCCGAGACTTTATTAACAGAGAGCATGAAGACTTTGCAGGTGAACATGCCCACTTGCTTCTATTAGATTTGTCTGTTTTGCTTTCATATTTTATTATCTGCTTCGTTTAAAAAGAAAACATTCACTTGATAAACATGAGTTATTTGCTGATTATTATGAAATGTCAGAGTGAAAACAACATGACTATAAACACGAGCTGATTATTGTGAAATGTCAGACTATAAAGTAGAAAACATGCACATTATTAGATAACCAAATTCTAAGCAGGATGTTTTTCTTTTTCATAATCCTGTTTTTAATCTAGGATTGCATTTTTTTTTTATGTTGTTGTTGATTAACAAGCCAACATTTTTTCCCGGGAACTGTCGTTTCTAAGGAAATGACACTTAACTGTGTATCTGTGTAAAGCACATTAAATATCCATCCATCCATTTCCCATACCGCTTATCCTACACAGAGTCGCGGGGAGCCTGAAGCCTATCCCAGGGGACTCGGAGCACAAGGCAGGGGACACCATCGCAGGGCACAATCACACGCACACTCACACACCCCTTCACACACTATGGACAATTTAGAGATGCCAATCAGCCTACAGCACATGTCTTTGGACTGGGGGAGGAAACCAAAGTACCTGGAGGAAACCCCTGAAGCACGGGGAGAACATGCAAACTCCACACACACATGGAGGAGACGGGAGCACATTAAATATGAATGATATATATTTCTTTGTGTTATTTGCAGGCAGTGCTGGCACCGGTGTCCTTTTCAATGAGAACGGTGACGCTCCGGGCCGCTACGACATCTTTCAGTATCAGTTCAGCAACACAAGCAGCCCAGGATACAAAGTCATCGGCCAGTGGACAAACCACCTCCGAATCAACGTGGGTCCACTTCCTGTTTTATAATATTAAAAAAAAAAAAAAAAAACTTACTCTGCATCAACTTCCAAAACATAACACAGCAATCCTGTATAAGCTAGAGCTGATAATCTTATACATACTATTTCTGTGTTTTTACGTATGCTGGTCTGATCAGGAGGTCAGTAAATTACAATGCATGACATATACACACTGTGTGAGGTACCACAGCATGCTAAAAAATAAAATCAATAAATAAATCCACGGCTAGACCTATAATTAACAAGCCACACGCAATAGTGAAAGGGGAAAATGTTGAGAGGAGTCTTGAAAAAGAAATACATAATGAATTATACTTTATACATGAACAGTATTCAAAGGTGGGATATGGTGAGATTGAACAATTCATAATTACCAATAATTACAATATAATTAGAGGAGCCCAGTACCAACTGACCTGGTTTCAATGAACTGATACAATATTTCACACTCTTAAGTAAGGAATGATACACTTATTGTTGTTTTAGGAAAGTAATCAAGGATGGGGTGGTGTGATGCGGCCCAACATGAAAGTTACCACCCTGAGGTTTATTATTTTCCTATAACAGCACTTCCTGAAGTGTTTTATTCCTCACAGCGATTTAGTAAAGAGATAGGTCAGAGGTAAAGCTGTCATTTTAAGTTTTCCAACAAACTTGTTTTTCAACTTTAAGAGAGACAAAAAAGCGAGGGAAAGACTGTTTATAGCTGCTATAAAGTAGGTGATAACAGGAATAACCTGTTTAGCAACAATTAAATGTAACTACAAATGGATAAAAATTACTCAAGTTGTTCTTCACTGAATAAGAAATGGCAAGCTACTGTAGGTTAAGAGGAATAAAACTCTTGCGGTTACTGGAAAATAATCAACGCTATTTCAATCAAATCAGTTATCGATTGTTGTCTTATAACTGCACTCCCCACCATGTTTTATTCCTCCACTTATTGTATGATGGTACCAAGTACTGCTTGAACCTTTCACAATTTTAGTTATTCTGTAATATTAACTAACACAATGATTACTATAAACTTATATATTATGCCTCAGGTGGAGGAGATGCAGTGGTCCGGAGGCGAGCATTACATCCCTGCTTCTGTGTGTAGCTTCCCGTGCCAGCCAGGCGAGAGGAAGAAGATGGTGAAAGGCGTGCCATGCTGCTGGCACTGTGAGCCCTGCGATGGCTACCAGTACCAGGTGAGCGAGTTGGCTTGCGAAATGTGTCCATTCGACATGAGGCCCACAGCGAACCACACTGCCTGCACACCCACACCTATCATCAAGCTGGATTGGCACTCGCCCTGGGCTGTCGTGCCCATGTTCCTGGCCATCCTGGGCATCGCAGCCACTCTGTCCGTGGTGATCGTTTTTGTGCGCTTCAACGACACGCCCATCGTGCGGGCATCAGGGCGCGAGCTGAGCTACGTGCTGCTGACGGGCATCTTCCTGATCTACCTCATCACGTTCCTGATGATCGCCGAGCCGAACACGGTGGTGTGCGCGTTACGCAGGCTGCTGCTCGGCCTCGGGATGTGCATCACCTACTCGGCCATGCTGACCAAAACCAACCGCATCTACCGCATTTTCGAACAGGGCAAGAAGTCGGTGACGGCGCCGAGGTTCATCAGCCCTACGTCCCAGCTCGTCATTACCTTCATCCTCGTCTCCTTCCAGGTGAGACAAAACCGATCGCAGTCCATCGCTCTGGAAATTCATCAGTGAATCTAAAGTCTTCAGGTTCGGAAATAAAATAAGATTATAAATTCTGCAGAGGTGTAGGGTTGTAGCTTAGATATGTTATTACCACAGGTGCAGTCATCAGGTCTCCTGTACTTCAGAGGAGAGTTCCATATTTCAACCTTGTTTTAGACACACTGACTTCTTCTCAGAAGTTGTTTATTTGTCCCATATTTCAGACATAAAAGCTTTTTTCATTGCTTATAGACTTTTAATCAGATATACAGTGGGGTCTGAGAAATGCTTCTGTTTACCATTCTTTTTCAATTTAACACAAAGGTTTTTATTACAAATTATTTTCATTGTCAGCAACAACTTAAGTGAAATATTTACAGGAATTTCTGTATTTCTTAGTATTTGGTACGTCGCCATTTTTGCTTTAATGACAGCGTGCACGCGAGCTGACACGGACTCCATAAGTTTGTGCAAAACCAGAGTGTCGTCTTCAATGGAAAAGATTAGGCATGAGGAAAATCTGACCTTTTGAACAAAGCAGTTAACATGGCCAGCGTCACACATTTGCTTATATTGAAACAGTGACCTAGAAATTGTGCAACATCTTGAATATTGAATGTTACACATTGCCATTTTTTTGTTTTAAAATCTTCAAAATTCTAAAAATATTTCTGTTTATTTCCGGTTTAAAAAAAAAAAAAAATCCCAGATTTTCAGTGTGGTCTCAGACTATTGGACCCCACCGTATCTTTCGTAATGCAAGTAACTGGAGATCACAGGCTTGACAAAATCTAACTAATCATGTGGTTAAGTGGCTAGGAGGAAATCGTATCCAGATGGGTATTGGATTAATGTTTATTTCATGAGGCACTTCAGAAAGAGTTCACATTTGGCAGAGTTGATTGATGAAATATATGGAACTACATTTAACAAAAAAAAAATCACTCAGAGATTTTCTACACGAAGAAATAAATATACATTCGCACAATTTACGTTGGTGAAGCTAGGGACATTTCTCCAACACTTTTTGAAAGTGTAGTCTGTTAGAAATGTTTCATATGATATAAATATCACTAAAGACTTATTAGGTTTGGGGGCATCTGTAACAAAACCTCTCTGATAAAACCTTGGCATTCAGTTAGCAATGAATAATACACAATCCCAATATTTGTGTCATGCATACTGCTTTGACCGTGTCACTGCAGGATGAGTTTATTTAACACTACAATAATGAATGCTGTGCACTTTACAGCTCCAGGGTCTTTGGTTTGATCCTGAGCTCCGGTTACTGAAGTATAAAATAGCACTCGCTGAAGATGATTCAATGAGTAATGACATTGTGACATATAATATAAATTGAGGCTATCATTATAATAAGACATTTAATCAGGCTGTGAGATTGCGTTCTTTGGTATGCCTTTTTTTTTTCCTTCTAATGGGCTCCCAGTGAAGTGATGTGAACCACAGTAACGCCATTGTTAAAAACTCTTTTGGAACATCCATCATTCTGTTACATTTTAAAACACAACCGTGAGTTTTGTGCCTTACAGAGTCAGTGTGGATTGAAACGGAAGTGAACCAGAAGACGTCAGTACACGTTCATAGTGTATTGGCCTGCTGAAGGTTACTGCAATCGTGGAACAAGAATTAATTGTGTAGACTGAAACATGGGGTCAGTATAGTGTTTAGTATTAGCCAGAGTGTTTAGTATATAGCCAGAGCCATATCGCCCTGCAGTTCTCGCCTGGTTTCCCCACTGAATCTAAGCAGGGTTGAGCCTGGCCAGTACCTGCATGGGTGACCTCCTGGGGAAAACTAAGGTTGCTGCTGGAAGTGGTATTAGGGAGGCCAGTAGGTGGTGCGCTGTCTGTGTGGGCCCTAATGTATAGTTATGGGGACACTATACTGTAAAAAGAGCACCGTCTTTTGGATGAGATGTTAAACTGAGGTCCTGACTCTCTGTGGTCATTAAAAATCCCAGGCCACTTCTCATAAAGAGTAGGGGTATCGTCCTGGTGAAATTGGCCCTTGTCTATCATGGCCCCCTAATAATCTCCATCCCTGAATTGGCTATATCTCTCCTCTCCACCAATAGGTGGTGGGCGTTCTGGCACACTGGCAGCCGTCGCATCATCCAGGTGGATGCTACACACTGGTGGTGGTTGAGGAGATTTCCCCCCCCATACTATGTAAAGTGCTTTGAGTGTCTAGAAAAGTGCTATATAAATGTGAAGAGAGAAAAGAGTGGCTGGTATTTTAGATATTTGTCTGGTTTGAATTAGGCTGAGCACAAATTTTATTTTTTATTTTTTGGATGCTAATAGGAATGTGTCAGTGTGTGTTTAATGGGATTTTACCAGACTGTAGTTGCCACAAATGTGATCGATTCAAAAGACATCAATTCAATTCAATTTTATTTGTATAGCACTTTTAATAACGGACATTGTTCCCTAATGAGCAAGCCAGAGGCGATGGTGGCAAGGAAAAAGTCCCCAAGACGATATGAGGAAAAAACCTTGAGAGGAACCAGACTCAAAAGGGAACCCATCCTCATCTGGGTGACAACGAATAGTGCGATTATAAATAATTCCCTTCTATAACTGTGTGCTATATAGTCAAAAAGTGCAATTGGGTAACCAGGAAATTCATTACACTTTTAACATAAAGTCTATTTCGTTGTTATCACTTATCAACTGGTCACTGATGGAGACTTGAGTGCAAAACTGTTCATGGCAATTGCAGTCCTAAAGCTATCATAGCGATTGCAGTTCTAAGCCATTGTACTGCTCGTTCAGAACTGTTGGTATCAATTGCAGTCCAAAGCCATCATGGCTTCTAAGTTGTAACATCCAAAGTAATCTCATGTATCTTTATGCTGTCCATATGGGGCCATCCTCAGCAGCAGTGAGTGGTTTCCAATTGATGAGAACTCCAGACATAGATCAAGTAATTGATCAGGGGTCTTCAGTCTTATCCACAAAGGGCTGGTGTGGCTGCAGGCTTTCATTCCAGCCAGGCAGGAGCCACACCTGATTCCACTCATTTAATCAGTTTGTCGCCAATCAGCTATCATGTATGCCTCTTATTTGTCTGGTATGAAAGCCTGCAGCCACACCGGACCTTTGCGGATAAGATTGAAGATCCCTGTCATAGACACACAATAGATCAGGTGATCAATAGATCAACAAGTGGGCTAAAATAGGCAATGGTCAACACCAGAATAGAATGCAGGTTTGGTAATGGCAAAAGTGATCAGCAATGATCAATACTTCACAAAGAACTGAGGTTTGTGCATGTTTTTGTGGTGAGCCAGTAATTGGGAACAGGTGTGTGTGTGTGTGTTTGTGTGTGTGTGTGAGTGTGTGTGATTAGAGCGAGGTGACAGATCAGGTGATAAGTTTTGCAATTTGTTATTTGGCGATAGGATTCTGAGCAATGGAGTCACAGACAGAGATGATGTGACGCATACAAACACATCTGCCTGCAGTTACTCAAAAGATTCTGTGTGAGCGATCATAAATGAAACATCTCGGAAACATCACTGTAGATCGAGTGGATCCCCTCAAACATCTCATTAGTGATCCCAGTGCATTCTGGGAAAATGAAAATGTGATCTATTCTGGGTTAAACCCTTCCTCTCCCAGGATGCGTCACTGGGTCCAGACCTACATTCGGCACATCGAGAACTTCATTCCTCATTCATATAACTACACCGCTTTCGTATTGACTTGACTGTAGTTACTGTAAAACAAGGACAAGGTGCGGATTGAATTCAGTAAAAGCAATAGTCCAGAAATTTCAGTTTTCTAAAACTGAACCAGCTCACCAGGATCTGTAGCAGATCTTCTGATGCGTCTTGGGGTAAATGATTTAGCTTTTCAAGGCAGCTCATCTGACCAGAGGGTAGCTACAGGGCCTAGAGACATTTGGTCAGAAAAGGGAGAGTTTTCACAGATTTTCATAGATTTTTCATTTTATTTACTCTCTCTGGTCTGATTAGCGCATAGACAACGTGGCTTTTTTAAACTGAATGTTAAAAGACAGAGAAAGATGCATTTATTCTCCATGTCAAATTCAGAACTACTTCTGTTGTTCCACTGAGTCAGAATCACTCGATGTTGTCGAGGAACTAGCGGAGGTAGGTGGACGGAGAAATGTTTATTGCTGAACTCCTACACTAGTGCAGTGTAGAAATTCAGTTGTTAGTCGCTTCAGTGCCACTGTAAGCAAGATATATACCCCTGTTATATAATACACATGGCAAATATGCTTTTTTAGCAAATGAAAATATATAGATATAAATATATAGATATAATAAATGTAGTATTTCTTATTATGAGATATTGGCAGATAATTTAGGGGGCACGGTGGCTTAATGGTTCGCCCGTTTGCATCGCACCTCTCAGGTTGGGGGTTCGATTCCGGAGTTTGGATGTTCTCTTTCAGTGCTTCGGGGGTTTCCTCCGGGTACTCCGGTTTCCTCCACCAGTCCAAATACCTGTGTTGTAGGCTGATTGGCATTTCCAAATTGTCCATAGTGTGTGAATGGGTGTGAGAGTGTATGTGCGATTGTGCCATGCGATAGGTTGGCCCCCTCGTCCAGGGTGTCCCCCTTGTGCCCCCGAGTCCTCTGGATAAGTGGTACAGAAAATGGATGGATAGATGGCAGATCATTTAGCTTCTTTCTAAAAAATAAAAGCTTGAAATTAGCAAAACTATCTGCCAATAGAACAAGATTATTTCAAGCTTGAAATGAGTAGAAACGTCACTCTTACATTTGGTTTACTGTAATCTTATTATAGGAAATACTAGATCAAAGCTGACTATATTCAAGATATTTCCACTTGCCATGATATCTTTTTGTTTTTTTTTTGCAGTGCGCTTTACAGGGAAAAACTGAATAAGAAGCCGTGTGTAAAAGAGCTTTATACAGTTTAAAATAGTAATCTGGGGCTCTGTAGAACAACAAAAGCAGTTGATACAGATCTTATATTACCTCCAAGAATGATGAATTATTTCTGAATAGGATCCAGAGACACACAGACAGGCATGCTGCTGGTTTTTGATGCTAAGCTGTCTTCACATCTCATCAATGTGAGTGCTCAGCCTTGCACAGACCAGCTCACTGGTACGCATCAGCAGCAAATTCCTCGTCAATTCCAGCTACTGGTTTGTAACTAATATGCCCGAGACAGAGGAACACTAGCCCACGCTAATCTTCCTTCTTCCTCTGCCACCTGAAAAAGTTGCAGGATGCTGATGCACACATTCACAGGCAGAAATATTAATAAAGCTATTGTGGTTGTGAGCGTAGTATGAATGAGATGTGCATGACTCAGTGGAAGTGGGATGCGGGAGAGAGGAGCTTATCCGTCCTCTGGCGCCGGATTGATTGACAGAGGGATATTTTTTAGCCCTGCCTCCCTGCTCATGATGGCGGAGGTGTCAGCGAGTCTAAATGATCGCGCTGCCATTCTACTGAGCTTCATGACAGCAGCATCTGTCTTCACGTCTGCATCTGCGTTCCCCTTCCATGACCTGAAACTTTCTTCTGGAAGTTTTTTTTTTTTTTTTTTTTTTTTTTTTTTGCATTAGCAGACGAGATTAAGCTTCAGTGAGTTCCCGCGACGAACAGGTGGAGAGGATGGGCTCCGTCTTTGTGTTCTTCCACCGTCCAGCTGCTGTATTCAAATGAAGTACTGTGGTATGGGATAAATACACAAGAGCACCGTTTCCTGCTGTTTAATCTGTCTACTTCTTGGTAGGAGGGTCATTTTAAAACCCCAAATTAAACCTTATTAATTGCAAATGGGGCTACTTACGACAATTATCTTGTACATTTCTTTAACGGGATGCTTTTTTGGAGTTTTCCACGCCACAGAAGAAGCTTGGTGTTTGTTTGAATCCCATCTAAATGGAACCCAAGGACTCACAAATCCACACAAATAAAACTGAGCATTATCTCTTTGTGTTTAATGATCCAATTCCATCGATCATAGAGAGCTCATAGTCCTGTGATTGCGTTTAATTCGATTTTAACCTGACTGTATGTACTGACACCCATCTTCATCTCCACTCGCCCTAAAGACTCAGTTTACATTTACATTGGCTTATGTGACACTTATTTATCTAAAATAATTTAGCTAAGCAGTCTTTCTGGACCAAATTACTAATTCACCATGCTCTCTCTCTCTCTCTCTATATATATATATATATAAATATCACTGATTAAAAAAACAAAAAAACAAGCTAAACTTTTATTATTGCAGCATTTAACCATAGATTATTATTTTCCTTTTACTAGTATGTTACTTTTACATTTTATTTTTATATTATTATAATTATTCCACTTTGCATTTCTTGTACTCCTTTTTCGGTCACCTGTCATTTCGCACCCAACTGCTGCACATGCTGCGTCACAGGGCAGCATTACACACTCGAAGGGAAAGCGCAATCTGCTACATGAGCCCATAGACACCCACGATTAACTAGTGTCTCTGTGATTGACAGGGGAGAGAGCGTATGCCATCCCACCCACCTAGAAAGCACGCCCAATTTTGCTCCCTTGGCTCGCACTCACGCCTGGCTTTGGCATCATCAGGATTCGAACCTGCTTTTCTGTTGTGTTGTGTTGTGTTGTATAAACAATCCTGCTGGAATGTGTTCAGTGCTGCCGGTTGTTAGCTAACAATTTAAACAAGCAAGTGTTGTTGTACACTCTTAGAAATCTAAATGGGTTTGTTCCACTGGGGAAACCCTGAAAGTTTCAATGTAGATCCCTATAACAGAGGGTTTCCCTTTTAGAGAGAGATCCAAGTAGAACTTCTTTAGTAAGTGAAGAACACTTAACTGTCCAAATACATATTTTTTAAAGCATTTTCTCAAAGATGGAACTATCTGTGTTTTTCATTTTATTCTACAGATTTCAGTCATCATTAGTAACCATGTAGGTCCTGTGTGTTATCTGCTACAAGCTCTTTCCGTTCTATGCAGCAATACCGATGGCACTGGGTATTGGTCTGATTCCCCGTTCATTTACATTTTTACTCGTAAAAATGTTCCGATACCAGCATCTGATACTGTGCGCCGTAAGCCTAGTGCACTAATGCCGCAATGATGAACAGACGATACAAAATGACAGTGATCTGGATGTATTTCATGATTAATGATGGCAATCAAAGCAAAGCAGACTGCAAACTGTGCTCTGTGAAAATATCAAGATTAAGGAAGTACAGCATCTTCCTACAAGTAAAAAAAAAAAAAAAATGCGATGGAGTTTAAACAGTATCTTTAACAGAAAGGTTGGCCGACCTGAGCGAGCAGAGCCGTATCAGCGAACATGGTCATTATAACAAGACTAAGGTGCTGTGACTTGTGCGCACACAAAGGTATTCATAAGCATGGAGCGGTGAAGTAAGTATGCAGAGAAACTGTCACATGTGAGAGAACTACAGTTCTGCGAGCACTGAGCACTGAGAAATATGCACTTGCTTTCCTCTCACTCGCCAGGGTCTACTTTGCGTGTCTAATTCACGAAAACTGAGAACGAGGAGTTCACTGCTAGCAAAACATGGCAGCAACCAACATAAACAGAGCTAAATAAGATGTTCCATGACACCCTTGATTGCATAATACTAAGTAAGCTACTCATTTCAGTATCAATATTGGTAACAACGAGTACCAAAAACATGTAGTCATAGTTGTATTCTGACTAAAAATTGGGTATTGATGCATCCAGCATCAGTCAGCGTTTTGTTTTTTGCATGATGGGACAAGGAATTGCAAAAAGTGTCTCCACTTCACAATTTTTTCAGCAAAAACCTGTCAGTTGGTTTTTATATTTTTCAGTATGAACACAATGAAGAACACATTGAAGACAAGAAGGAACGACAGTTTATATATATATAAGCACTGGGAATAGTATATAAGTAAACAGTCATTAGTAATTTTTCCAGTAGGTCCCCATATTCCTGCATCTCACCCCAGATCTTCATCCCTCTCTCTGTGCAGGTGATCGGAGTGTTTATCTGGTTCGGTGTGGTGCCGCCCCACACTATTGTGGACTACGAGGAGCTGCGGCCGCCCAACCCCGAGCTTGCACGTGGCATCCTGAAGTGTGACATGTCCGACCTGTCGCTGATCTGCTGCCTGAGCTACAGCATCTTGCTCATGGTCACGTGCACCGTTTACGCCGTCAAAAGCCGAGGCGTCCCCGAGACTTTCAACGAAGCCAAGCCCATCGGCTTCACCATGTACACCACCTGCATCGTATGGTTGGCCTTCGTGCCCATCTTCTTTGGCACGGCACAGTCCACGGAGAAGGTGAGAGCTGTCGGGTTAACAAGACACCTTCGCTCCTGTCCAGTTTATAAATATTACATATTAGAGGAATTCTGACTGAACACCAATCAAATTCACCTGGCAAAAAAGCCAAGTGGGAAAGAATGCAGGAAGGAAAAGGAATTTGCTTCCGCTAGCAGTTCATTTAGCTAATTTTGATCATTTTCATCTCACAAAAAGGTAATAAATTATCTTTTCTTGTTTCTTTCTTTATAATTTGTACCTTTAGTATCTTCTGCATGGGAAAGCTTTCCTGTAAAAGCTAAATAGGAACAACAGAGACCCTGAAGGCTTCTCATATAGGAAAATAGGCAGGTATTGGCCACATTTATTGATGGCGAAGCGTATATAAATATCACAAACAGGACTTCTAACTATTATAACTATTTGAATGACTCATTTCTTATGAATATTTATTTTTTATCATCACCTGCAAACTTTAGGAGGACATTAAGGACTAATTAATGAATATACAGTATAAAGGTACATTTTTATGGACTATTACAACCACTCCTAAGAAAGGGAGAGCAAAAAGAGAAGGTATGAAAAGGAAGAGACAGGAGAAATAATTCGAATAAGCAAGCAAGCAAGTAATAAATAAATGAATGAAATTAATTAATGATAAATAAACAAACGAACAGGAAGTAGATAAAAAATAGAAAGATAGATAGAGAGACAGATAGATAAAGCCTTTTCTTATGGCTTCATTCAAATGAAATTCAGCCACATTTATAATTTCAGCCCCTCGTTTATCCAAATTTGCACATATTGGTCAGGAGATCAGGTACACTGAGACAGACTGTGCAGAGAGAAATCTCATTACACTCATTACACACTTCATCTCCTCTATGATTAGTACTATAAACACTATGCTCCTATAAACCCTTAATTATTATTCTTCCTCCATTTCCTTGTCATCCTGCATGTGTTCAAAACACAAGGAATCGTACAGTGCATTTATCCACACAGCACGAAATTATGACTTCCAAGGAACAGCCACCATTTTACCACAACCCTATCTTTCCCCAGTTCAGCACCAGATCGTCAACAAAAAGGGCCGACAGTTTAGCGACCAGCTAAGTCCTTATGTAGCAAAATTATGCAGAATGAAGTCATTTCAATATGAATGTGCCAGAGCAAGCAGCAACCTGCCAGGCCCGTGATAACGCGCCAAAGTTGCGTCTCAAGCAGTTTCTCTTTTGAAGCGAGCTTTCATATGGCAACGTGCAAACACAGGAAGAGA
This sequence comes from Cranoglanis bouderius, assembly GCA_023630585.1. Taxonomy (NCBI): domain Eukaryota; kingdom Metazoa; phylum Chordata; class Actinopteri; order Siluriformes; family Cranoglanididae; genus Cranoglanis; species Cranoglanis bouderius. The sequence continues at coordinate 15,817,822 of CM042556.1, read as the reverse complement.
TGAGACGTGCAGAAAAGAAGACGTCTTCTCCCCCTCATCCCCACCACCCCTCCTGTCTTTATCTCCTGAAGACACACCATGACATGGAGACAAAGGCCCTGCTTCATTGCAGCGAGGGGTTTAATTGTGGTGGGAGGCAGATAAGACGAGTGTGGGGGAGCCGGAGAGACAATGCCTTCACCCATCCTAATAAAGCTAAGAAAAGCCACCACAAGAATGAAGAACTAAAGCATCCGTTTGTTTGCTCTGTCTCTCCGCCGCCAGGTGAACCACCACCGAGGCCCCCCATTTCTTTTCACCACAATGTCACTACGTGTGATTTCTCCTGGTGGGAATCGTCTTCAGGATTTTATTTATTCATTAAAGATATTAGTTCTGGTCTTTCAAGTAGCGTCACTGTTTTAAACAGATGATTTCAATAATTGAAAGCTGTTATAAAATGCGTAAGCCATTTAAAAAAAAAAATACATGCAGGAACGGAAGGAAAACAGGAACCTGGTTTTAGATACCAAAAAGTCTACCGGATTGCTCAGTAATGCATTTGACAGGTTCTAGGATCTACTGGAATGTTGCGAATATAACATTCCTGCAATGTTTTGAAAACCTGTCGTTACAAAAATTCTTCGCTTCATGTTGTTTTAAACACTTCTTACTCTATTTCCCAAAAAACAAACATACTAGTAGCTTAACTTAAACTGCCACGACCCTGACCAGGCAGTTACTAAGGACGAATGTATGAATGCTGTATGTTCATGTTACTGAATGTCGTCCGTCTTTGTCCCACGATCTTCATATCTGAACTCCCAGTAGTGTCACTTTTTTTTTTTTGCTGTGTCCCCTGAGATCCCAGTCCCTAAAACTCTAACAACTAATAGTACACTTCCTATTTGTATCTGTTTAGAACACACTATTTGTTTATTCTGAATGATATATTTGGTTACATCCCTGCTGTCTATCTAGTGGGAATGACTACATTTCCAAAAATGGGTGATAAAAAAAAATCTGAGCAGGTTATAACCATAAACCATTACCCAGGCCCCTGGTGTTTAGTGTTCACCTGTGGATTGCGACCGTGTCTATTACAGATGTACATCCAGACGACCACGCTGACCGTGTCCATGAGCCTGAGTGCCTCCGTGTCCCTGGGCATGCTCTACATCCCCAAAGTGTACATCATCATCTTTCACCCGGAGCAGAATGTGCAGAAACGCAAGCGCAGCTTCAAGGCTGTGGTTCAGGCGGCCACCATGTCCACTCGTCTGTCACACACCAACAGCGAAAAGCACAACGGCGAGACTAAGATGGAGCCAGACAGGACGCAGTAGCAGGTAACTCAAATTCCAGTCCAGCTCATTTAATGAGTCTGAACTTTCCTGTCTGCTTCCCCGTGTCTAGTCTGAGCTTGACCACGCCCACTGAGCATTACTGCTGGCTGGGAGTTCACTTGTTTCAAATTATGTTTCTGTTTATGTAAAGAATGCAGTGACTTAGTTAGCAACTTCATTCCAATTTGTTATATCCCCACGTGTTCAGTGTTTTTATGGTAGACATGCTACTCCAGCCTAAGTGTGTTCAAAGCACAGCTGATGTACATTTAGTGATGTCCACAAAACTCCATAAAAGGCAAAGCTCACAGAGAGTTAAAAATGACACACCACTGAATTAGTGGGGAAAGAGCACCTCCAATGCGTGTCATGCGTTAAATCTTTCAGTAATGGGCTCAACAGAAAAGTGTTGGGCTAAAATCAGCTGTGCACTCTGGGTGGGAGGGATGGTGTTCTCGCCCCCTCTGAATCACAAGGACACTAGCTAATCATGGGAATCTGTGAGCTCATGTATGCGGAAGTGGGCAGATAGCGCTTTTCTCAGAGTGTGTTAAGCTGCCCTGTTTCAGCAGTTTGAAAAGATGTGGTTGGTTTGGCTTCATGTATCTCGGAGGAAGTACACGTTAGCCTTCACTCTCTCCAGTTGGTACCTGTTGTATGCTAGGGGACGGGGTGGGAATTGGAAAAGGCCAAATTGCGGAGAAAATGGAATTAGCAAAATTTCCTCAGCCACTGCAGTTGGTCAACTACAACTACCATAAACACACTTAAGACTCTTCATCCTTTTATAGGGTGCCATTTCTTTTGTCCTGTTTGAATGGCTAGTCTTATTTGGATTTCTTTTTGACCGCTTTCTTTCTGGGTTTCACAAAATGTTCGTTAAATTCAGTTCAGTGACTCAATTATACGATTCGAAGCCGATCAATCAAGGTTCACATTATCGACCTTCCTTATACGTGAACGTAAACAAACTCTCATAACAACGTTTTTCTGAACTAACTGGATCTTTTCTAAAGTGCTCCTGTGAATGGTTCTGTATCCTGCTTGATAATTGAGGCACCTTTGGAAGAAGAAATGTTCTAAAAATGTTCTTCTCTGCCAGTGACCCTGCACCCGGTGTTCAATCTGACTGTGTTTCTTGTTTTTTAACTGCAGATAAACGGACTGTGAAAAGATTCCGCACTTGCACATTGTAAAGGTTTGACTCGAAGCAAAGAGCAAAAGCGGTCATCATCGCCTCCTGAGGCGCCGCGTGTGCACACACACACACACACACACACACACACACCACTGTGACTTCTCCACACATTTAGTTGATCTATCTTTAGGGCTAATTAGTGGTGGTTTAAAGGTGGCTGCTCCGTGTCATTGCTCTGAATTGGCGTCTTGCAGAGGTTCCGAATGAAAGGAGCAGGATGTGAAAAAGTCATTACAGCAAAAACAGAAAAACACTTCCACATAAAAAGATGCTAATAATGTTGATGTCTAAAAATCCATTTATTATAATTTTATAATTAAGTAACTAAATGGACCTTAAAAAAATAAAATAAAATAAAATAAAGTTTTTTGTACCTTTAACACACACTAGTATTTGTTGTAAACTTTTCCCGCTCATTTAATACATTTATGAGGAGATTTATTCTGTAGTCTTTGCTGTAAATTAGTATTTATGGGTTGTGACTCATTAGGTGAGTTTCCTCCAGGCTATATGGCCATGACTTCAGGCTTCCTCGAGTCTTCTCCTCGTTTCTCTGTTACACTTTTTCTCAATTTTCTCTTCTTCTAAACCTCTAAAAAAAGCTCTTTAGAGTAATTTTCCACTTGCCCTCTATCTCTCCAGCACACACTCGCTCTCTCTCCAAGACGTATTAGCAGCAGTAGCACGTCCCAGTGCTTTCTTATTACCGACGTCCTTGGAAAAAGGGGAAGAGAAAAAAAAACAAAAAAAAAAAAACACAACCACCAAAATACATAAAATATTTAGAAATACTGATAACTGACATGATATTCCTGCTCAGTGTGAGGACGTCTGGGTGTAAAGGTAAGACATAAGCAACTTAAGAAAGGATGGTAGACAGAAAGAAAGAAAGAAAGAAAGAAGAGAAATTAAAGAGAAAAATTAAAAAGGAAAGTTTTTTTTTTAAATGAAGCTTAATGAAAAATAAAGGGATTTTTTAAATTAAAAATAAAGACAAAAGTTGAAAACTAAAATAAATAAAAGGAAAGATAACGACAAATAAAGAACATTTAAGAAAAAATAAAGGAGATTTAAGAAAAAGAAAGAAAGAAAAAGAATAAATGAAGCTAAAAAAGGAAACATTTGGTTAACATTTGTAGCTTTAATGTGACATTAACACTGTTTGTACCTCAGTAGAACATATTCACATGTACACATGTACAGTAGGTGTTTTTTTTTTTTTCTGACAGTGAATGCTTGTTCATGACATAAGGTGTGATAATTATCTCACAGATCTTACTGCCTAAATAAGGTTTAACCGCCTTCTAGAGCAGCCTAGAAAACAAATAAATCTGTTTACCGAACGGCAACATGGAAGTAATACCACTACATTTAAAAAATATATATATATTAACGACTAACATTGATATTTCCAATTAGCGTGGTTAAAGATGAACACAAAAAGACAAGAAACTGAACCTGAAGGAAGAAAAGAAAATGTAGAATGTAGAAAAGGAACATCTTAATACCCAGATGTTGATAAACACTGTATATATTTTGATTTATTTCGCAGTAATAATGTGAATTATGAATAGTACTAACTACAGTTTCTCACATTCTGAAAAAAGAGATTGAAAAGGTGTTGAAGGCGTTGTGGGAAAACTGTAAGAGCAGAATTTCACTTTCAATAACACGGCAGAGACTGTGACTCAGCTCAGGAGAGCAAAAAAGAAAACCTTTCCCTGAACCTCTCGTGGAGGAGGGAGGTATTCACAAAGCATGAGGAAAACCTTCCGCTTTTATATAACACTCCGGTTTCGCGTGCCATTCGTCTGGGGTTTTTTTTTTTTTTTTGCTTGTTTGTTTTTTACTAGATTTCTTTACTTGACTCACAAATAAATAAAAGTAACATTGTGTATGAGATGAATCACAGTGAATCAATATTACTTGTCATAGAAATCAGAGTTGAAAAAAGCTCGCATTGTTGGAGTCTGATCAACTAGCTCACGAAATTCTGCAGTGATAAATCGAGCCGTTTACATCACATCAGTCAAATGCGATGGAATTATCAAAACAGATAAATAAAATTCTGCCCAGTGGGGGAGAGAGAGAGAGAGAGAGAGAGAACACCCATTTATTCAGAGTTGTCCAAACAGGCAGCTCTTTCTTCACTGTTCTTACTTACCTCGGGGCTTTCTTTTCTTTTCTTTTTTTTTTTTTTTACAGAAGAAAGATATTTGCTGTTATTAAGAATGCAGTAGAGACTTATACTTTCATACGGGATCTCCAGGCCATGTGTGGGTCACTTTATTAAAAAGTGTATTCTTGATGTCTTGACCTCTTGGTGCAAGATTTAGTTGGAAAACTTCACTTGTTCTTTTCAGATTTGCGTTTTCCTGTAATGCCTAGAAGAGTTGGAGACACTACGGTGTTCTGAAGTCTTCTCCGTACAGAACACTTTAATCTCTTATACTGTATATTCCTAACATTCTGTGTGGGTGTACTTCCAGGTTCGTGTCTATATAAGCAGTTCATGGACATTCAGGCATTGCGAAGCCTTGCCGATATCTCTAAGTCTGAGTAGGGTTGTGTATCGTTTGGGTTTTTTTTAATGATACCGGTGCCAAATCGATACTTTTAAAACGGTACCGGTGAAAAAACGGTGCCGAACCGATACTTAAAAAAAAAGAGAGAGAGCCACAAAACGACAAAAAATTATTTCTTTAAATTGAACAATATATTAAAAGTTTAAAGTATGCTTAAATATATAAATATAAGTAAATACAAAAATATTGCTTTACCTGACTTATCATGATTACGGCCAATAAATAACTTTTCTAATTAATCTACGTCAATCTACACGGACAGCAACTAACCGTTATAACCTAATGCTATATTACAAATTACATGTTAGCAAAAAATTTATATGCAATACGTGATCTTGCCCCATTAATCTAAAGTTTCTTACCATCAGCCAATCACTGTTGTCTGGCATGTTCTTCGACTTTCCGTCTTGCATTCATGTGAATTTTCTCAGTTCTGACACCACATGAATGCAGTATAATTTAACTAGCGATCACGTACGGTGATGATGCTTCTTACGCCCGTTTCGGAGCACCGGAGGGCAAATATCTCAATCGACAGCTCAGCATTTAAGTGGCACCAAAATGAGGCACCGAAATCTGCGTTCTGATTCAGTCCGGTACATACCGGTCACATAGGTAGCGGTGCCACATTGGCACCGGTACCCAACCCTATGTTTATGTACTGATCCATTTATCTGTGAGCCAATCCATTGGACAGTGATTTCTACTTTGCTTGCCTGTGTATTTATTAAACTTCAACTAAACCTATTAGATTCCTTTGTGTAGGTCAACAAGGCGTTTCCACATTGTCCGTAGTGTGTGAATGGGTGTCTCCCACCATTTGCCTGTGTAGGATCTCATGACCCTGTGTAGGATGAGCGATATGGAAAATGGATAAATGGTTGGATTGTTTTCCAGGGAATCCATGGTGATGGATAGAAAAAATATGGATAGAATATGGAACTAAGAAATTTGACATCTAAACAACCTCATGTTTGGTTATTGCCATGTACAGTGTTATTATACATACACACACACACAAAAAACATTTGATCTGATTTTTTGTGAAATGACAACAGTCTCACCAACTGCAGAGGTGCCAACATTTACAGTTTTGCCATAGCATAGCATTTACAGACCTGCTACAAGAGACACGCGAAATCACACTTTATTTATTTATTTTTACACAGCTAAAGCACCAGTCAGACCAAACACAGTAAAATCCACCCGGCTGAAAAGCCAGTTCACTGAAGGGGAAAGGACGCAGGACATGAAAGATGCATTCATTTCAGTAGCACTTACTTTTGACTCGACCATGGTCTTGCGAACCAACAGAAAACACGAGGGCGGGGTTGTGGTCACTTTGGTCTGTATAACCGCAGTGAAGAACATGCAAGTTATTATTTATGTTGTCGCATCCACTGACATACTACGCCAGCATTTTAACAGCAAATCTTTTTCCCCCCTCCTTGCCTGCTACGATTTACTTGTTAGCAATGTTGGTACTTTAATGTTTTTTTCTTTAATAATGCTAAAGTTGAATGTAGCAGAAACGTCCAAGTAGGGCAGAATGTAATCAAAGCAATAGGGCTGTTAAAGTGACGCTACAAATTTCCACCAAATGACCGATTATAATAACGAGCCATTGCTATTCATGCGGTTTTATGCACCACTGAATATGTTACACTGACGCGTCCTATGTTCTTTTGTGTGCGTAATGGCAGGTGGCCTGGAGCAACACACTCTGCTAATCCGGACGGAAGAAAAGAAAGCAAGACTCCACTTAGTTGATTTCCATTTGAGGACTGCTATAAGGAGGACTCGGAGGCATGAACGTCAAAACGATGCAAATGTGGATAAAAAATAAAAATTTTTTTTTTATTTTTTTTTTAAAATGCACATTTCTGAACTGAAGCTTTATCACAACAATCTCTCGCAGATCTTTGGGATGTCTTCGTGTTTACTAATGAATGAGGAAAATCTCTGTAAAGCATTGATACCGTTGATATAGCAGTGTAGCAGCATGTGGGATGTGTACTGAAGTGTCTGTGTGTTTGTGTGTTCATGCACCTGCGTTGTGTAAACCCCGAGACGGCAGCTTTGGACTGAAAGTGAAATGAATTAGTCACTATTTACTATGAAAAAAAAAAAAAAATCCGATATTGTATTTTTTTTTCTTCAGGTTTGTTTAATATAGGGACGTGATGGTATACCGTCGTGTTAATGTTATGCTATAAACGTCTAATGTAAGGCTATGCTATAGATCATGATGTCACCAAAAAAACAAAAACAAAAAAAAACAAAAAAAATGTGCCACAAGATTTTTAAAACAGATGCATAGAGCACTTTTTAAAGAATAAGAACAAACACATGGGGAGAAAAAAAAAAAAAAATCATGAACATTGTATTTTAACTTCATTTTATTAAACAGCTATGGGCAATCTAATTTTACACTAAAATATTATAGACATATCTCCCCTAACCAAAAGATTATATAGCATTTAATGTCTGGTTTTTGGAATTGTGAAATTGAAAACATGAAGAAAAACTGATATTGGTTTATAGAGTTATACAATGAATTTGTCTTCTTCCTATTATTATTAATTATTATTTGTGTTTTTTTGGCAGTATTATTTATTGTCAAGCTTCTATGAAAGGTAAATGTGTGCACAGCTGCCATGTTTTCGCTCTGTAAATACAGGAAATGTAGAGAATGAAACAAAAAGTAACGATATCTTTAATTGATAAGATGTTTGCATGGGGTTTTAAGAGAATGCTGAATTATATGTCCTGAAACCATGCGACACTATTCTACAAGGCGAAAAGCTCAAGATAGCATCTATAAATCTAAGCGAATGATTACACTGTTCCAGACTTTGACTCAGCCGAAGCATTACTCAGTAACGTGACAGCTCTGTTCGGCCAACTCGCAAAGCAGCAGTAACCCCAGTCTCAGAATTTCATTCTCGTGCTCCAATCGGCACTTTCTTTGTCCTTAAAAGGCAGTCTGAGTTGGTCATTTTTAATCCAACCTCCAATTTTAAAAAAATATATATAAATATATACACACACTTTATACTTCATTAGCTACGTGCTGAAGAATCATGAAATACATTTGTACTTTGTTAGCTGACTGAATAAATAAATGCCACACATGATCTAGTGAAGAAGAAAATTCCAGGAGTCTGTCATTTTTGGCACGATGGTATTAGTTCAACAACCTATAATGTTTATGAATTAGATCTTACAGTGTTGAATACTGGTTTAAGAATTTATAACAGTGTTAAATTAACTCTTTAATGCTCTGACCGAGAAAAAGCAATGGATGGATTTTTAAAAAAATTTTTGCATTCTTTAGTTCCTAATAGGGGTGGGTGATACGATATTTATATCGTATCACAATATTTCAAAACGTTTCAACAATTGCAATATACAGTTCTCCAAAGAAAATCTCTGAAAAATGTAACGAGCATTAAATCTGCTTCCAGTTATTTTAAAATAAATAAATAAATAAAAAGATATGTTCATTCCCAGAATCTCAAAAAGTATATTTTGACATAATACAAAATTGTATCATATTGCCCAGCCCTAGTTCCATAGGTTTTTATTTTATATTTTATTTATTTATTTGTTTTTTTAAACAAACCACTTACTAACCTTTTTTTTTTTTAATTCACCATTACAAAACATTTGGGGTGTCTATTAAAATGTACTGGTGTCTAGATTTGTATATTTGTATATAAATAAATGATATATTATTCATAAACATCTAATTTCCATATAAACCAATCAGCCATAACAGTAAAACCATCTGCATAATATTGTGTAGGCCCCCCTTGTTCTGACCCGTCGAGGCATGGACTCCACAAGACCTCTGAAGGTGTGCTGTGGTATCTGGCACCAAGACGTTAGCAGTAGAAGTCCTGTAAGTTATGAGGTGGGGATCAGACTTGTTTGTCAGGCACATCCCACAATTTGGAGGCCAAGTCAACTCCTTGGACCCATCAAGGGGTGTACTTGGTCTGCAACAATGTTTAGGTAGGTGGTACACGTCAAAGTAACATCCAGATGAATCCCAGGACCCAAGATTTCCCAGCAGAACATTGCCCAGAGCATCACACTGCCTCCCCCAGCTTGCATTATTCCCATAGTGCATCCTGGTGTCAAAGTTACACAGATCTTTACGCTTGCCCAATTTTTTTTTCTGCTTCCAACACATCAACTTCAAGAACTGACTGTTCAGTTACTGCCTAATATATCCCACCCCTTGACAGGTGCCACTATAATGAGATAATGTTATGCACTTTGCCTGTCAGCGGTTTTAATGTTATGGCTGATCAGTGTATATATGAATGAACAATATGTTAACCTAACAAATTTATAAAAATCAAATCATTCTAATAGAAAATACATGAATATAGAATACACATAGAATTACCAGAATTATAAAAAGCTAGATAAAATCCCTTTGTAGAAGAAATCAGACTTGCTTATTTGCGCTGTGGTGCAACAGCACATTTTCTCTGTCTTTGTATAAAAAGATCATTACATTTTTTTTACATAACATAGCCAAGTTGTAGAGATGCTTCAAAACATTTTATCAACCTTAAAAACACTGCAGAGTTGACACCAAACAGTGAACTTTGAAATGAATGTTAGCATTTAAGGAGCACTATAAAATCTAAATGTATAGGGTTGGGTTAACTTTGAATAATGTTAGTAGCTGGATATTGAATTAACACCTAGTTCTGGAAAAAAAACAAAAAAAACACCTTGTTACAATGTTGACTTATGTCCTAGTGTTAATATGTACAGCCTCTAAAACTATTAGCCCAACTATTAGGCTGAGAGCAAAAAGTATTACATTGCATTGATTAGAAATATTCCTTACAGGTACCAATCTATTTCTAGTTCCTTTTTTTTTGCTAGAGGAAACGTACATTTTAAGGTACATTTGTGTGGAAAATGAATTGTATTGTATCAATACAATATACTAATTGTTGTATTACAGTAATGATTATTTTACACAATAATCTTTCAATTTTTTTGCAATGTTTAATGAACTCGGTGTCAAACGAACAGCCAAGGTTTTAATTTGGTCACCGAGTTGTCACCTACAGGTGCATCTCAATAAATTAGAATGTCGTTGAAAAGTTCATTTATTTCAGTAATTCAACGCAAATTGTGAAACTCGTGTATTAAATAAATTCAATGCACACAGACTGAAGTAGTTTAAGTCTTTGGTTCTTTTAATTGTGATGATTTGGGCTCACATTTAACAAAAACCCACCAATTCACTATCTCAACAAATTAGAATATGGTGACATGCCAATCAGCTAATCAACTCAAAACACCTGCAAAGGTTTCCTGAGCCTTCAAAATGGTCTCTCAGTTTGGTTCACTAGGTAAGCCACAAACATTCATTGCCAAAGAAGCTGGCTGTTCACAGAGTGCTGTATCCAAGCATGTTAACAGAAAGTTGAGTGGAAGGAAAAAGTGTGGAAGAAAAAGATGCACAACCAACTGAGAGAACCGCAGCCTTATGAGGATTGTCAAGCAAATTCGATTCAAGAATTTGAGTGAACTTCACAAGGAATGGACTGTGGCTGGGTTCAAGGCATCAAGAGCCACCACACACAGACGTGTCAAGGAATTTGGCTACAGTTGTCGTATTCCTCTTGTTAAGTCACTCCTGAACCACAGACAACGTCAGAGGCATCTTACCTGGGCTAAGGAGAAGAAGAACTGGACTGTTGCCCAGTGGTCCAAAGTCCTCTTTTCAGATGAGAGCAAGTTTTGTATTTCATTTGGAAACCAAGGTCCTAGAGTCTGGAGGAAGGGTGGAGAAGCTCATAGCCCAAGTTGCTTGAAGTCCAGTGTTAAGTTTCCACAGTCTGTGATAATTTGGGGTGCAATGTCATCTGCTGGTGTTGGTCCATTGTGTTTTTTGAAAACCAAAGTCACTGCACCCGTTTACGAAGAAATTTTGGAGCACTTCATGCTTCCTTCTGCTGACCAGCTTTTTGAAGATGCTGATTTCATTTTCCAGCAGGATTTGGCACCTGCCCACACTGCCAAAAGCACCAAAAGTTGGTTAAATGACCATGGTGTTGGTGTGCTTGACTGGCCAGCAAACTCACCACACCTGAACCCCATAGAGAATCTATGGGGTATTGTCAAGAGGAAAATGAGAAACAAGAGACCAAAAAATGCAGATGAGCTGAAGGCCACTGTCAAAGAAACCTGGGCTTCCATACCACCTCAGCAGTGCCACAAACTGATCACCTCCATGCCACGCCGAATTGAGGCAGTAATTAAAGCAAAAGGAGCCCCTACCAAGTATTGAGTACATGTACAGTAAATGAACATACTTTCCAGAAGGCCAACAATTCACTAAAAATGTTTTTTTTCATTGGTCTTATGAAGTATTCTAATTTGTTGAGATAGTGAATTGGTGGGTTTTTGTTAAATGTGAGCCAAAATCATCACAATTAAAGAACCAAAGACTTAAACTACTTCAGTCTGTGTGCATTGAATTTATTTAATACACGAGTTTCACAACTTGAGTTGAATTACTGAAATAAATGAACTTTTCCACGACATTCTAATTTATTGAGATGCACCTGTACAGCCCAGCGATGTGTGTACAACCTCATGCTGAATTTACAATCTGCAGAAACATGACTCTGTTACAGGATGCATAGATACATATTTCTGGTGAGATAGAGAAATATTTTTTAAAACAAGTAGAACTCGACAGCGACAGACATTTGACCTTGAGCCTATACAAATCTGTACAAATCTTACATTCAACCAATCGTTTTTGAGATATTACGCCAATGAGAATCTCAGATGGACACACCGACAACCCAAAAACTAATACCTCCACCAATTAAATATATTTTTTTGAGGATGATGAGGATTAGTATCTATTCCTTTCCATATTTACTCTTTATTCCATAAACATTCCTTGGGGTGCCAGTAAATTTTTTTCCCCCCACAGATGATTTAAGAGATTATTCTATTGTTTCTTGAACACTGTTAGAGTGAATCCAACACTATACATGTTGACTAAATGTCATCCTTAACCTTTATTCTAATCAGACTGGTTACTACCATGACGAATGTTTGCTGTGACGGGTTTGTGTTTGCCTCTGTGTATTTCCCTGTCAAAAGTTAAAGCCCTAAAGGATCAGAGGATGCTGACAGGTTGTGCAACATCGCTGGTACAGTCTGATCCCCTACACACGAGGAAAACGCTTTAATAATGTAACGACCGCTTTCTCATTTCAATTTATTCCGACTTAATAGTGAAACTGAGGTAAACACAAACCCATCATATATTTCACTGAGGTGCAGCTTTCCTGAACAGCTTGGCCAATCGGATCCCGTGAAAAACTGACCTGTCACAACTTGCTCTGCCTAAAACTCAAAGCGTGTGAAAAGATCATGCATATTGAATGCAGCATTATATCCTAACGTTGCATGTGGAATGTAGAAGCTATATTGCTTCAACTTAAATATTAATGGAAATTAAACCACAGCGCTGGTGAATTCTGGAATATGATTGGTCAGAAGGTGTTTAATAATTTTCTATAACTGCAGCTCTGACAGTAATGCCGACTACAGGGCAAGACATCTTTATAATGAAGGCACACATTTTAATACGTTAAAATGTTTGTGGTAACAACTTACACAGGGACTTGCAGATGTTCCACAGAAGAAAAACCTATAATCATTGAAGGGGTAAAACATTCATTGAGAACTTATGGAAGGAGTCTCCAGTATCAGTGCCTTGTAACAGTTAGAACATTTTTCGACACAGAAAAATCTTCAGGACGGAGGGCTTTCCCGGTTTCTCTGTAACATGACAAGGCGATATAATGATATCATGATATGAATATCGATTAATAAAAGCTGGTTTTCTTGGCCTCTTCAGCCAGATCTTTCGGCTTTCCAGGTACTCCCAGGAAACAAACAGCTGATGTTCCAACAAAGCCACGGCATCCTACTTTTACTGGGTAGATGATGGTTCTCCAGCCAGCCTTCTTGCACTCAGCGACGAGATCTGAGTACTTCAGCCTCTTCCTCTCAAAGGCAGCTTCTATTCATTCCTCCCATGGGACAGTTAGCACGATGAAGAGCACGGTCTTGGCACCACTGGACTACATCACTAAATCAGGGTGGAGAATTGTATGGTGGTCACACTAGGGAACTGGAGCTTCCTGCCAAGATCATCTCTCATTCTCTAGTCCTGGGTGGAATGAACTATACTTAAGTAACTTGTTTTGCAGACATTCCACAACATTAAATGTAACTCTAAGTAAATTACACATTGTAATTGTTGGCAAATTGCTGTGATATAAAGAGGAATAAAACACTTCAGGATGCCCCGTTATTGGAAAATAATCAACCTGTGGGTGGTAATAGTTACTCTGCTTCACATCAGGCCACATCACACCATGCAGTTTTTGATTGTTTTCCTATAACAGAATGTTCCCAAGTGTTTCATTTCCTACTTAAGTGTAAGTGTAGGAACATCACGGACAACTTCTAAAAATGAGTCCACAACCACCGCCTTTCTTTCCTTCTTTTTTCTCCATCTCTCAGAGTATTGAGTGTGTGTGACCTGCTGTCAGGCCGTTTCATCCTCACACCAGACCCAAATCAAAGCAGCTCCGCTTATAGAGCACATTAAACATACATGACAGACGAGGAGGAGGAGAGAAAGATTGTCATCTGATGGATCACTAACAGGGCGAATAATGAGAAGAGCTAAAAGAGGCAGACACTGCTTTTTTTTGTCCAAAATAACTCTCATTTGAATTTTTAGATGAAGTGTTCCTCATATATCAGGTTTACTTTTGCCATTACCCTTAAAAAAAATAAAAATTTAAAAATTAAAAAAAAAAACACACCACTCTGATTTCTTCTAATACCATATATCTAATATACAGTGGGGCCCAAAAGTCTGAGAGCATTGGTGAAAATGCTTCTATTTTACATACTTTTCTAACATTTTAATACAACTTTTAATACAACAATTTGTATTACAAATTATATTCTTGACAACTGTATACTGAATTTCAGAGTTTCTTAGCCTTTGATACTTCCTCTTTCTGCTTTAATGAGTGTGCACTCGAGCTGGCATGCACTCCACAAGTTTGTGCAAAACCTAATCATCCATTTTAGATCAAATCCTTCGGAGTGTCGTCTGAACACACGCTTCAGTGGAAGAGATCAGGCATGAGGAAAATCTGACCTTTTGTACAAAGCAGTTAACATGTTCAGTATCACAAATTTGCTTACATTTAAATAGAGACTTAGAAATAGTGCAGAATCTTGAATATTTAAAATGTTATATATCTTGAATATTTCTTTTGTTTTAAATATTTCAAAATTCTACCTTTTGTTTATTCCCAATTCTAAATAATTTTTTTTTAAAAAACAAATTTTCAGTGTGGTCTCAGACTTTTGGACCCCACTGTATATCTAAAGATATCCGACATACTATAATCTAATATACAGTGCCCTCCACTAATATTGGAACCCTTGGGAAATATGAGCAAAGAAGGCTGTGAAAAATTGTCTAAATTTGTCACAAATTAAGAGCGCTGCTCTCATGGATATCAAACAACTGCAAACAAAACACGGGTTTATCCAAAAAAAATTAAATAAATAAATTTAAAGAAAAAGTTAAATATAGGTGTGCAACAATTATTGGTACCCTTTAGTCAATACTTTGTACTACCTTCCTTTGCCAAGATAACAGCTCTGAGTCTTCTCCTATAATGCCTGATGAGGTTGGAGAATACGTGGCAAGGGATCTGAGACCATTCCTCCATACAGAATCTCTCCAGATACTTCAAATTCCAAGGTCCACGCTGGTGGACTCTCCTCTTCAGTTCACCCCACAGGTTTTCTATGGGCTTCAAGTCAGGGGACTGGGATGGCCATGGCAGGACGTTGATTTTGTGGTCAGTAAACCATTTTTGTTTTGATATGTTTTGGATCATTGTCCTGCTGGAAGATCCAACCATGGCCCATTTTAAGCTTTCTGGCAGAGACAGTCAGGTTTTCATTTAACATCTGTTGATATTTGATAGAGTCCATGATGCCATGTATCCTAACAAAATGTCCAGGTCGTCTGGCAGAAAAAACAGGCCCAAAACATTAAAGAGCCACCACCATATTTAACCGTGGGCATGAGGTACTTTTCCATATGGCTACCTCTCTGTGTGCGCCAAAACCACCTCTGATGTTTATTGCCAAAAAGCTCTAGTTTGGTTTCATCTGATCATAGAACCCGATCCCATTTGAAGTTCCAGTAGTGTCTGGCAAACTGAAGACACTTGAGTTTGTTTTGGAGGAAAGTAGAGGCTTATTTTCTTATAGCCACTTCCCATTTTGTGAATCTCAACAACCTTCTGCCGCACATCACAGCTGTAGTCCTTGGTCTTACCCATTGTTTTGAATGACTAAGGGAATTTCAAGTGTTCAAGTGGCTTTTTATTGCCATTTCAACCATATACAGCTGGTACAGTACACAGTGAAACGAAACAACATTCCTCCAGGACCAGGGTTCTACATAAAACAAACACACTAACCCCATGAGACACAGAACTAAATACGATCTACACATTCTACATAAAGTGCACATGCAAACACCACAAGACAGTACAGTAACTCCTAAAACAGGGCAATGGCAGAGTAAGGAACAGTGTAGGGCTGACCAGTACACAGTTCTAGTGTGAAAGTGTCAGATATAACAGGTAGTGCAAAAAGACATAGAACAACAATAGAATTTAAAAAATGCTGTAAATCTAAACAGAACATACTATGACCTAGTATTCAGCAGATTAGCTTATACCATATGCGGACATAGCAGTTATTGTGGTATCAGCCAGGTAAAGTGTATAATAGTGACAAGAAATTAAAACATTTTTATAAGTTCAGTAGCAGCGAAAGTACAGGTAGTCATTACAGAAATGTGCAAAAATTGCAAGGGAAGTGGGATGGTGTTCAATTCAGTAGGAGTGTGTGTGTGTGTGTGTGTGTGTGTGTGTGTGTGTGTGCGTGCATCAGTCCAGCCTGAGTATGAGGAGTCTGATGGCTTGGGGGAAGAAGCTGTTACACAGTCTGGCCATGAGGGCCCGAATGCTTCAGTACCTTTTTCCAGATGGCAGAAGGGTGAAGAGTTTGTGTGAGGGGTGTGTGGGGTCGTCCACAATGCTGGTGGCTTCACGAACGCAGCGTGTGGTGTAAATGTCTACGATGGAGGGAAGAGAGACAGACCCGATGATCTTCTCAGCTGTTCTCACTACCCGCTGCAGGGTCTTATGATCTGATAGGGTGCAGTTTCCAGACCAGGCAGTGATGCAGCTGCTCAGGATGATCTCAATGGTTCCTCTGTAGAACGTGGTGAGGATGAGGGGTGGGAGATGGGCTTTTTTCAGCCTTCTCAGCTGGAGCTGGTGTTGAGGGACCAGGTGAGGTTCTCCGACAGGTGAACACTAAGGAATTTGGTGCTCTTGACAATCTCCACGGAGGAGCAGTCAATGTTCACCCGAGAGTGGTCGCTCTGTGCTCTCCTGAAGTCAACAACCAGCGCTTTTGTTTTGTCCACATTCAGAGACAGGCTGTTGGCTCTGCATCAGTCTGTTAGCCACTGCACCTCTTCTCTGTATGCTGACTCGTCATTCTTGCTGATGAGACCCACCACGGTCGTGTCATCGGCAAGAATGAACAGCAGTGAACTGAGCACACTGCCCTGGGGGGCACCAGTGGTCAGTGTGGTGGTGCTGGAGATGCTGTTCCCGATCCAGACTGACTGAGGTCTCCCAGTCAGGAAGTCAAGAATCCAGTTGCAGAGGGATGTGTTCAAGCTTTCCAATCAGGTGCTGAGGAATGATTGTTGAATGCTGAACTGAAGTCTTTGCACATCCATGCATCCATGGGGGGGGTTAGGGCCAGAAGTAGGGTGGGGGAGAGGGCATCATCTGTTGAGCGTTTGGGACAATATGCGAATTGCAGGGGATCCAGTGAGGGGGGCAGCAGAGTCTTGATGTGCCTCATGACGAGCCACTCGAAGCACTTCATGATGGGTGTGACTGCAACGGGACGGTAGTCAATGAGGCAGGACACTGAAGACTTCTTCGGCACGGGGAAAACGGTGGTGCCCTTAAAGCATGTTGGAACGACGGTGCTGCTCAGGAAGATGTTGAAGATGTCAGTGAGAACATCCACCAGCTGGTCTGCACATCCTACAAGCACTCCTCCAGGAATGTTGTCTGGTCCAGCAGCTTTCTGTGGGTTGACTCGGCGTAGAGTTTTTCACATCAGCCATGGTTAGACACCACACCTGGTCTTTGGTAGGAGGTGTGGTCTTCCTCGCCGTCACATCATTCTGCACCTCAAACTGAGCGTAGAAGTTGTTCATTCCATCTGGAATCTGGAAGGGAGGCATCACTGTCACAGGTGGATGGTGTTGTCCTGTAGTTGCTGATGGCCTGAATGCCCTGCCACATGTCGCCGCTATCCATGAAGTGACTGTGGATTTTCTGGGTGTGTGCGCGCTTTGCCTCTGATGGCCCGGGACAGTTTGGCTCTTGATATTCTCAGGGCACCTAGTCGCCTGCCCTGAAGGCGGAGTCTCGGGTCCTCAGCAGTGCACGCACCTCCGCAGTCATCCATGGCTTCTGGTTGGAGCGTGTGGTGATGGTCTTGGAGACTGTGACGTCATCAATGCACTTGATGTAGCTGGAAACTGATGCCGTGTATTCCTCCAAGTTGGCGGAGTCACTGTCGGTTGCAGCCTCCCTGAACATGTGCCAGTCAGTGTGCTCAAAACCTGAAGAGCAGAGATGGCTCCTGCTGGCCAGGTTCTCACCTGCTTCAAAACCGATTTAGAGCATCTGACAAGCAGTCTGAATGCTGGGATTAGCATAACAGAGACATGGCCTGAGTAGGTGGGGGCGGGGCTCCATCCGGTATGTGCCAGGATGTTTGTGTTAACAAGATCCAGCGTGTTCGTCCCTCTCGTTGCAAAGTTCACATGTTGATGGAATTTAGGGAGCACTGAATTGAGATTCACCTGGTTGAAATCTCCGGCAATGATACAGACCATCAGGGTGTGTGTTCTGCAGTTCGCTAATAGCCCCATACAGTTCACAGAGCGCCTCCTTAGCGCTGGGGGGAATGTATAGTCGAATTATAAGAACGGTGGCAAATTCCCATGGTAAATAAAATGGTCTGCATCGAACGGTCACAAACTCCAACAGCGAGGAGCAGTAACTAGAAACTAGCACAGAGTTCTAGCAACATTCAGTGTTGATGTAAACACATAAGCCACCACCTCGAGCCTTACCACACAGAGCTGCATTTCTGTCGGCATGAAACGAGGCGAGCCCGTCTAGTTGAATGGCGGCGTCTGGAACTCTGACGCTGAGCCACACCTCCGTGAAAACAAAGACACAGCAGTCTCTAAACTCAAGCCACGTTGCCTGCTGGAGTCAGATGTAGTCCAATTTATTGTCCAGGGAGCAGACATTGGAGAGCAGGATGGACGGGAGAGCCGCCCAGCTAGGGCCGCCCTTTTGCTCCGATGTCCATGTGCTGTAAAAAGTCGAGCTAAGAAACAAAAATAGCACCATTTTAGATCCAGAGAGGCCGCTGCGTAGTACTGCCGCACCGCCATCTTGGATCCTCTTTGGCCTATGTGTTTCCTCATATTTATACCCCTGTGAAACAGGAAGTCATGGTTGAACAATTTCCTGTTCCTAGTCACCTAGTCAAAAAAAGAAAAGAAAAACAAAAGAAAAGAAAGAAATCAATGGGAATATACTTCAAATACATTTCCCATATGAATTCATGGGGTGCCAATAATTGTTGTACACCTAGATTTAACTTTTTTGGATAAACCTGTGTTTGCAATTGTTTGATATCCATGCAGAGTAGAGTACTTTGGGGAATTATTTGAACAAAACATCAAAAGGTTAAAACAATTAAAAAAAACATTTTACAGCCTTCTTTGTTCATATTTACCAAGGGTACCAATATTGGTGGAGGGCACTGTATGATTTTCTTTCTTAAATAACTTCACATCAGACTTTGATTACTGTGGAGCAAAGTCCTGGAAGCGAAAGTCCATAGGATCATTAACATATTAGAACAAGTACATTAATATAAATTTGCCTTGCGGTCAGATTTAGTCATAGTTATAAAAACATTAATCAGCACCTTCTGACCAATCAGAATCCAGAAATCAAACAGCAACGCAGTATAAACGTCATACAACACTTTCCTTATTTGGTCATTACTTCCTGGTCTGTGATGTTTAATTCATAGCTCTAGCTTTATTTATTTAAGGTTACTGTTTCTGCCTGAGCACCTGGTATCGCTCCTTTATTCGTTTATTTATTGTATATGGCTTGTTTGTTAGTACGGATTTGCATTAACCATGCCTGTCTGGATTTTGTCCCCTGCTAAAAACCTCATCTTAAAACACACGCAGTACTGTTCTGCATGAGGCCTGTTTATTTCAGTTTGACACACAATACACCTCATTTATTAGGCAGTGTGAATAAACAGGGAACATATTTGCCTCTGGAGAGCTTGTGAGACTTTTTTTTTTTAATTATTTTTTATTAAATAACAGCCTTGAAAGGATGGCTGTCTAAGAGTTAAAACCAATAAAGCTTTACAGCTGCATGGTGAGACAGCGCCACCTGCTGTCTGATGGAAGCCAAACAGCTAAAAAAAATAATTAATAAATTGTAAATAATGAAAAAACTGAAGTAATATTAAATATAAATGTAACATAATGGCCAACAAGAGTAAAGAGTAAAAATAAACCATTTTATTAGTTTTTGTTTTTATCTACTCTTATTCTCACCATTTTATTTTATTCCCTTTTGGTGTATTCTTACTCTATTTTGTCTTATGTTTTCTCATGAGGGTTATTAAATTAAGAGGGCTATACAAATTACAAAAATATAACATATATATTCACTTACATATTACACATACTACATGGATTTTATTGCATTTATTGTTAGATTCTTCTTACTATTATTATTACTACTACTATTATTATTATTATTATTATTATTATTATTATTATTATTATTATTATAATAATACCTATGCCCCTACTTTTATTTTGTTGCCTTATCATCTGTTATTGTCTTTTTCATTTCCTTGTTTGAGCTACACTCATGTATGAAAACTGGCATTTATCACCATGCTGTTGGGTTTTGGATTTTGAAGCATGTTAAATTATTCACTATGGCTTATCCAAATCCAAAGAAAGATTTCTTTTAACCCTACAAAAATTTCATTTCACTGTCAGCAGGTCAAAAGTACAGGACACATGCAGGGCTGAGTTATACATGTGTGCGTGTATGAGAGAGAAAATGAAAGTAAAACCTGAAAGAGTGAAATGACCGAGATTAAGATCTCCAAAAGAACAAAGTCCTCAAAATATTAAGATTTCACTGTTCTGGGTTCCTGAAAACATCAGAAAGTTACGATCTTCAGAGGGAGAGAGTGTGTTCACTGCGATTCTCATGATCGTTTAGTGATCTTTGTTTGGTGAACTCTAATCATGCATTAAAGCTAAAAAAAAAAGTGAATCAAGCTTAAGAAGTGTACTTAATGCACAAATAAAATGTACTGTTTATAAACTGGTGCAGGTACATTCACCAGCCCTGTTAATATCACCTGGCCTTTCTCCAATCTTCAGCTGTCCAGGTTCTTTGATCCTGTGTTCACTGTAGTCTCAGATTCCTGTTCTTGGCTGACAGGAACGGAACCCGATCTTCTGCTGGTCTTCTGCTGTTGCAGCCCATCCACCTAAAGGTTCGATTATTCTTCTTGAGTAATATGCTTTAACTGAGTAAAAGGTGGAGGTGAAACTGCCTAAATGTAATCTAACGTAGTGTAATAAAACACGTACTACAAATAAAGATAAGCTTACCAAAATACCTTGAATTATGAATTGTCATAGATTACAAACAAATTAGCAAAGGCACTGATTATGAAAAACAGCAATTCATCTACCTGAGTGGAAGACGGTCGGGTCCATGGAAATGAACACTAGGATGGCAGACAGCAGGACCTCGTCACTCGCCAGAACGTTTTGCTGTACCAGTGCACATGTTACAGTAGACTGACGGACTGATGCATGTAGACACCTGCATGAAAACACAAACATCTGGTATTAGGGTACATGAAAAGTAAACACCCCTACATTTTTACATCTTAAAGTTTTCAGCACCCGTTTGTTTTGAGGTGGTTGGGTTTTGTTTTGTACAGACCACCAGCACCCATTAGTTTTCAATTTCTGTTAAAGATGACCAGTACCTGTTAGTTTTCAGTTTGTTTGTTTTGTTTTTTTGTTTTAAACAATCACCCATAGCATTTGTTCACAGGTGTGGATGGATTGATTAAATAAATAAAAGTAAATCACCTGTACCTGTGTGTTCACATGCATGTCAAAGATCACCTGTAACCGTTTGCACAGGATTGTGTAAAAACAAACCTGTACCTGTTTGTTCTTAGTTTTGTAAAGTCATCAGTAGCACTGGTTTGTTTAACAATCACCAGTACCCATTTGTTTGAGGTTTCTGTTTAAAGATGACCAATAAATATAATAATAATAATAATAATTATAACAACCTGTGTGTTTGCACATGTGTCAAAGATCACCTGTACCTGTTGGCACAGGGATCAAAGATCACCAGTTCCTGTGTGTTCTCTGGCATTCTTCAGCATCATCCAGCTTTCTGTCATTTTCAGGCGTTTATAAAAGACCACCTGTACATGTGTGTTTGCACGTGTGTCAAAGATCAGCACTGTACCCGTGTGTTCCTCGGCGTTCTCCAGCATCCTTCAGCGTGCTCTGGCATTCTTAGGTGCATATAAAGATCACCTGTACCCATGTGTGTTTGCAAGTGTAAAATATCAACTCTACCACTTTTTTTTTTTTTTTTTTTTTTTTTTAAAGCCCAGCTGTAAATTGCTCAGAGGTTTGTATGAAACACCCAGTACCTGTTTGTTCAGTTTTGTAATCACACCAGTACCACCGGTTTGTTTAAAAGTCAACAGTACCTGCAATTGTGTGTGCCCGCTCAGGTATGTCCAAACATCACTTATACCACCCGTTTTTTTTTTTTTTTTTTTTTTAAAAGACCACCTTGTATAAAAATAACCAGTACCTGTATGTTCTCAGATTTGAATAACCACCTGTACCACTTTTTGTTTGTTTAAAGATCACCTGTACCCATATAAACCCAGGGGTGTTTGAGGAGAATATGTACCTGTTAGTGAGCATGGCCGTTGCACAGATGTGAAGGTGTTGCTGGATGCCAGTGACACGGTGCTTAGTGAGAATGCATTCTGCTGGCGATGTTCCCTCTCACACATCAGGAACGCTGGAGAAGAGTTAAACTGCATCTCACACAGGAAGTCATCTACAAAAAAAAAAAAAAAAAAAAAAAAAAAAAAAAGGATTAAAAAACAAACCAACTACACAGCAGTTAAGAATGGAGAACATGCTATAGGTTCTGGACCTACAGGAAAACCTACAGAAAAACCAGCAAGTCTAGTCCTTCTTGTTACTAGTTTGTGTGACTCAGGGTGTGTCTCAATCAGCTCCCTAGTTCAGTAGTCAGAGCACTGATCAGGGAGTCGGCCATTTTAAGGGCTGTCTCAATTGCAAAATCCTTCCAGTGCACAAGAAAGTTTGCTCCTTGGAAAAAAAAAAAAAAATTAAATCCCACAATGCACCACAAAAACCAGGGAGCATCGATGCTCACCATGTTCCCTTACTGGAAATGAAGTCATGTTTTCTGAAGCCTCTCAGGTCGGGGGGGAAAAAAAAAAAAAAAAAAAAAAAAAAAAGACAAACTCAGGCAACTTCATCTACAAATGTAAGCAGGTTGTTACTGTGGCTCTCAAATGATTACTTACATTAGCGATTTTCATCTTGTTTGATGTTCTGTATACGGTTTATTTGAGACGAACAACTTAAGTGTTTAATGATTTTAAAATTTTTTTTTTTTTTTATTTTAAAATCCACTAGCCTACAATCCTGCTTGAAGTACCATGACAAGCACATATAATTAATCCAACAACTTTATGACAAATTTTGGTGAAGTTTTATAACGCGAGTACGTGGTCATGCCGACGGAAATTGAGTTATCAGTGTCCCAATGTGTAGTGATCCAGAGTCCTTACCAGAGCCCGAACTCATGTACACGATATACTGATTCACCACCTAGGGAGCCGATTGAGACGGACCCTGAAACAACCTTAAAATTTACTTCAAACAGGAAGGAAGCTATTGAAGAAAAACTGTGACAATTGACTTTGCCCCTGTTTGGATCATTTCCAAAATCTAACTCAGTTCATCTGCTGGTTACAATCATAACTCCATATCAATCATACAAACATTCAACCACTCATTAAGAAATCTTGATATAGAACATGTGTTTTTCCTTTCCCCTGCCATTAAAATACAGAAGTCCAAAATCTAGTTGATGTCTAGCTGAAGTTGTTAAATGTTTAATAGCACATTTACATGAGCAACTCATTCACCTGCGCTTTTTCTTTATTAAAAAAAAAAAAAAAAAAGTAGTAATTTTCAAAATTTAGTTCCTAATTGTTTGATTTGCATTCTTAAGAAAAATTAAGAAATGAAAACCAATATTGGTCTTACTTTATGAATTTTACTTTACGTAAACCTAATGCACATGACATTTCTACTATCTAAGTAACTACATTGTTTTAAAGTAGTAACTAAATTGTGTAGCATTTTAATGAAATGAAAAAGAAAAAAGGTTAACTGTATAAATTACCTTTTCTAAATGTAGTTGCCAATTTTTTAGAAATTTGGGGGACAGTGGTTCGGAAAAAAAACAAAACTCAACTTTAACAAAATACTACTATTCACTGTCTAGTTTATCATTGGTAAAAATAATTTAAAAATGTACATAGTGTTTTATATGCATAACTTATTTGCAGTAACGTTAATAGAATAGAAAAAAATTAGAAAAGTAGAAAAAGGCATTGTATGCCAAACTTATTTGGATTTTAATAATAATAATAATAATAACCTAATAGAAAACACTAACCCTACCTTCTAAGTCTACTTTCTGCAGTCAGTAGGAATAGCAGATTGTAACGTAGTGCATTTTGTTTTATACGTCCAATTCCAATCATAAAAACTGCTTAAATTCACCCAAATCTAGACACTAGTTAGTTTTACACGAGTTAGAAAGAAACTAGTTTTTACATGTGTAGGTGCTACAGTTAAATTTGCATTTGTTGTCAATTATTTAACACCATGTATCATTTTCTAAACTTAAGTTAAAGGTACATTTTGCCTTCCATGTTTAACTTATGTAAAAAATACAAAATAAATAAATAAATAAATAAACCACCACTCTCAAAAGAACTCCTTTATAAAATAAATTTTTTACAAAATAAATAAAAACTCTACAGGAAAAATAACCTTTTTTTGTTTTATTTATGTATTTACTTATTTATTCAACACAAATGAACATGCATATTCAACATGCACTGAACAAGGATATTTAACTATAATAAATTTTAATTTGTTTAAATAAATTAAAAAAAATTTAAACAAATGATTTTTTTCTTCAAAAATTAAGTTTCAGACAGTAGTAGTAATAATAATAATAATAATAATAATAATAATAATAATAATAATAAATTGAATAATGCTCTAGGTTTGACATAAGTAGGTTCTAGATTTAAATATGCATTTGTTGTAGATTTATTTTAACACCATGTAACTTTTTGTTAAACTCGGGTTACTGCAGTTAGAAGGTACAAGTAAGGCACTTTGGTTTCCATGTGTAACTCCTACAGTCAAAAGAAATTCTACATAACTCCTTAAAAGTGCTCCACGTGAATAATAAACGTATTTTTATTTATTTATTTCCTTCCTTATTTATTTAACACAAATAAACTGCTACATATTTAACTACAATAAACGTTCAGTTTATTATAGTATAGAAATTGAGAAACGCAAACACTCGCCTTTTTTTCTTTTACATATACACGTATTTCAACTAATATAAAGTGCACACATTTTCTAAAAAAAAAAATAATAATAATACTAATTATGTTAAGCGGTACCTTGTTGCGCCTCAAGGACCTCGCTCCAACATGACACCCGCCTCAAACCAGCAAGAACTCCATTCAAACGCGGCTCCATCTGCTCCTTTTATTGCGTTTTCTTCTTCTTCTTCTTCTTCTTCGTCTACAGCAGGTGTCGCACAGGTGTATTGTGCTTTACCGCCACCTAGTGACTCGGTGATGGGACGTGTCACCATAGATATAAACACTATACAGCCGTGGCCAAAAGTTTTGAGAATGACAAATACTACTTTTCACAAAGTCTACTGCTTCAGTGTTTTTAGATCTTTTTGTCAGATGTTACTAACTGTTACTGAAGTATAATCACAAGCATTTCATAAGTGTCAATGGCTTTTACTGACAATTACATGAAGTTTATGCAAAGAGTCAATATTTGCAGTGTTGACCCTTCTTTTTCAAGACCTCTGCAATTCGCCCTGGCATGCTGTCAATCAACTTCTGGGCCACATCCTGACTGATGGCAGCCCATTCTTGCATAATCAATGCTTGGAGTTTGTGGGTTTTTGTTTGTCCACCCGCCTCTTGAGGATTGACCACAAATTCTCAATGGGATTAAGGTCTGGGGAGTTTCCTGGCCATGAACCCAAAATGTCGATGTTTTGTTCCCCGAGCCACTTCGTTATCACTTTTGCCTTGTGGCAAGGTGCCCCATCATGCTGGAAAAGGCATTGTTCGTCACCAAACTGTTCTTGGATGGTTGGGAGAAGTTGCTCTCTGAGGATGTTTTTGTACCATTCTTTATTCATGGCTGTGTTCTTAGGCAAAATTGTGAGTGAGCCCACTCCCTTGGCTGAGAAGCAACCCCACACATGAGTGGTCTCAGGGTGCTTTACTGTTGGCATGACACAGGACCGATGGTAGCATTCACCTTTTCTTTTCCGGACAAGCTTTTTTCCAGATGCCCCAAACAATCGGAAAGGGGATTCATCAGAGAAAATGACATTACCCCAGTCCTCAGCAGTCCAATCCCTGTACTTTTTGCAGAATAGCAGTCTGTCCCTGATGTTTTTCCTGGAGAGAAGTGGCTTCTTTGCTGCCCTTCTTGACATCAGGCCATCCTCCGAAAGTCTTCGCCTTACTGTGCGTGCAGACGCACTCACACCTGCCTGCTGCCATTCCTGAGCAAGCTCTGCACTGGTGGTGCCCCGATCCCACAGCTGAATCAACTTTAGGAGACGGTCCTGGCGCTTGCTGGACTTTCTTTGGCGCCCTGAAGCCTTCTTCACAACAGTTGAACCTCTCTCCTTGAAGGTCTTGATGATCCGATAAATGGTTGATTTAGGTGCAATCTTATTAGCAGCAATATCCTTGCCTGTGAATCCCTTTTTGTGCAAAGCAGTGATGGCTGCACGTGTTTCCTTGCAGGTAACCATAGTTAACAGAGGAAGAACAATAATTTCAAGCACCACCTCCTTTTAAAGCTTCCAGTCTGTTATTCTAACTCAATCAGCATGACAGAGTGATCTCCAGCCTTGTCCTCATTAACACTCTCACCTGTGTTAACGAGAGAATCACTGACATGATGTCAGCTGGTCCTTTTGTGGAAGGGCTGAAATGCAGTGGACATGTTTTTTTGGGATTAAATTCATTTTCATGGCAAAGAGGGACTTTGAAATTAATTGCAATTCATCTGATCACTCTTCATAACATTCTGGAGTATATGCAAATTGCCATCATAAAAACTGAGGCAGCAGACTTTGTAAAAATTAATATTTGTGTCGTTCTCAAAACTTTTGGCCACGGCTGTACATTAACTTTCTATAAAGTGAAGTGACCAGTAGAAAATAAATATATATATATATCCTGTCCGAATTGAAATGTTGGTCAAGACTCCATTATATCCTTTGAGGAAAAGAGGTTTTTCACAATTTCTTCTGTATAAAGACGCTGCAGGAGGCACTCAGTCTTTTCTACTGTAACTGTCTCCTGCTGAAATCAAACTAAAAACTCAAAAAGAAAAAAAAAATGGCCAGGTTTTAATTTTTAATTTTAATTACGTTACATTTGAAAGTTGCAACATTTAAAAACAGTTTGCGGCCAACAAGAACTTGTTTCAAAGTAAATACTCTGAATGAATTCAAACCAGTTTCTACAGACATATGCTATGGCAAAGGGGGAATTTTATTGCAGACACTGTAAACCTGACTCGTTTAAATTTCAGCCCAGAAATGCCATCAGCGGACATTCTTTTCACATCCTCAAAGTTGTGCCAAAACTAGGACAGTATGGTATAAACCTGGCAACCCTACTGGCGCTGTGTTTCCCCATGACGCACACTGCGAGGGGGCGGGGTCAATTAGCATATGAACAAAACGTTTAATTTTTACGTTTTCATGTACATGTAAGAGTTATGTGTGTGTATATGTATGTATATGTATGTATATATATATATATATATATATATATATATATATATATATATATATATATATATATATATATATTTACAAATATATAGAACAGTTAGAATTATATTTAACATTTACGTTTATATTTAACATTTATATTTCACATTTACATTTAATATTTACACTAAATTTAAAACTAATCCACTATTTGTTAACAGCAAATAATCTCATATGGATGTTAAAAATGAAACTTAACATTGATTTTTTTTTTATCTTTGAAAGACAGCTTTAGCCTTGCTAGTACATTTTATACCAACCGCCCTTCATCTTCAATGAGATGGAAACTTCAGTCACTAAAAGTAAGTGTTTATTTTATGAGACTGATTTATGATAACCCTGTCAAATGGCTGCTGAAATCTGAATGACCAGTGGCGGCCATGTTTTTTAAATAATCAAATCTTCATCAAAAGCCCTATTAGAGATGTCGTGTCTGCTGGCAGATAAATAATAACGCGACACAATCGTCTGCTGTACAACTCACGTTATTCTTTACTGAACTTTGAACTGAGCTTGATTGTCAATACATCACTATGTAGGTCACCACTAGGGGCAGGCTTATCACGAGAACTATGATACCCAATAGTACATACGTTACAAGAGATTAGCGTAATAATTATCAGCACTTAGTTCCACCTCCTATGCATGACCACGCCCCCAAACTGTGTCCTTTCAAGATTTCTGCGCATCCACGCAACCATTTACGAGTTACAGCTGTTGGAGTAAATTAACTCCGAGTCGCTAGAATTGATTGGCATGTGGCGAGCATATTGTTTACAAAAACTCCAACAGATTTTTGATCATTATTGAGGTTCTCACTCTCTTGTAGTAGACTGACAACAACTTTGTGAAAATAGGACAAAAATTCTAGGACTAGTTTGCAAAAACAAAAATACAAGTTTTGCATACTATTCAAATGAGCTCAAAACTGAAATGGATGGAGCTAAATGATTCTTGTGGCTTTTTTGTGTGGGAGAACCCAAGGAACATGGGGGGGGGTGGAATTCACTGTAGGGCGTATGGTTCATGAGATGTGGGCCAAAATGTAAAACGCCTAACGATAGAGCCATCAAACAAAGATAAATAAGAAGAAGAAGAAGAAGAGAAGAAAACAGTTCACATACTAGGTTCAAGGTTCTTTATTTGTCACAAACATATTAAATACGTGTGATGTAATGTAGTGAAATGTTTTCCCTTGGTTACTCGTCCCACAGTGCAATGACAGCAGACCAACAGCATCTAAGGATATACACACATGATAAAATAGAATGTAGTAAAAATAAAAATATAATACAGTAGGCGTATTAAGATAATACAGACTGTGCAATAAAAGAAAAATATATATATAAATATGACAGACTGATGTGAGAATGGAATATAATAGACTATGATGTGTGGAAGCAGGTGTACAGAGATGTAAGGAGTAAAGAGGGATTATATCTTGTAGGGCTGGGCGGTATGACGGTATATACCGTTACCGCGGAATAAAATGTCTACCGTTACAGATTTTTTTTATTCCGTGTATACCGCGAAATGTAAATAAGTGGGCGTGGTTAACTTAGCTCCTGCACGTCAGAACGATCGAGAAGCTGTACATAAGAGTGGGAGGAAAAACATGGAGAAAGGTAAGCACGCTGGTGAAGAAGTCCCACAAACCAATCCTGAGCAGGAGGAGGAACTTGTTATGAAAAGAGGCGCGACATCGGTGGTATGGACGTGGTTGGGGTTTACAAAATCTGACAAAGAGCAGAAAAACGTTATTTGCAATCTGTGTCGCGCGAATATTCCCGCTAGCAGCGGTAGCACAAGTGACCTGTTTTATCATCTTAAAATGATGCATGTCAAAGCATACAATTGATTTACAGTTGTTTTACCAGAATTAGTTTTTTTTAATTTTTTTTTTTACATGATGTATATCGTTACCATGAAATAAAATGACTCATTCCGTGAAATAGATTTTTGGTCAAACCGCCCACCCCTAATATAATGAATAGGGTTTATATAATGGATACACTATCCGTCCTAATAGTATCTGAGATTAGAATTAGTGTGTCCCAAATCGGAGTATGTTGAAAAAAAATATACCAAAGGTACCCGGATGGTCTACTGTTTACGGTAGGTTTTAGAAGTGTGGAACCGTGGACACTTTTTCAGCTAATATTGCCCACAACTCCTTGAGTGAGGGAGGAGGAGTGCTGTGACGGTTTGCTTCGCCGAATTCAAGGAGCATTTTAGGTGTAAATGAAATGTGGATAAATAAATCAAAGGAATGGTCAATTTGATTATATAGTATACGTTATATAAGGAATAATGAATGAAGAAAAGCTGAAATGCAACGAGGAGTCTGTTTACATAGTATAAGTAGGAGAATTGAGACGTAGAAATTACTTAAAACGATAGAGTCCCAAGCATTAGGTGCTTAGGCCCCTAACAAGCAAAACAAGAAAACAAGCCACACCCACTC
Source organism: Cranoglanis bouderius (assembly GCA_023630585.1). NCBI lineage: Eukaryota > Metazoa > Chordata > Actinopteri > Siluriformes > Cranoglanididae > Cranoglanis > Cranoglanis bouderius. The sequence goes on along the minus strand of CM042556.1, from coordinate 15,787,682 downwards.
TCACACCCCTCCTTCCCCCACCCTCCAGAATGAGGAAGTCGTCATTCAGATTTACTTCCTGCTTCCGGCATATACCACTCCGGTGTTTCTATGCGGCGGGTGACTCTAGGAGCTTTTTCAAATATTTATGACTTATGGTTATGGCTACTAGCAACACCGCGGCGGCCGCAGAGCCTCCTGGGTTAGAAACACAGCAGCGAGAAATCGAGAGTTTAGTCCAGAACCAGGAGCTCCGGCTCGGGGACTGCTGGTAAGACTGGCACTACCGCCTCAGTACGGCATACTGGCGTACTAAGTAGTACGGTTAGCTATATCACTGCGTACTAGTTCGGTATACTTTTTAGTACGGTAACGTAGTACGCTCTGATAGACGTAGCATATAGGAATTCAGGCTAAATCTAACAGCTGATTAACTTTATACATCGTGAATGTTATCGACTTAACACTTCAAACTTTAATCGAGTTCATTGATTTAATTTAGAAGCTTTCATTTTTTTTTTTTAAATGAAATGTACTTTAAAACAAGCGAAAGTGTTATTTAGTTTGCTAGCTAGCATGCTAACAACGTCTGTTCTTTCGTTCTGACGGAGGTTTTAGTCATAGATGTAACTTTCCGCTCGTTTATTTGTGTACGAAAACGCTTTAATATATAACTTAATGCTAGTTTAATTTTCGTCCGGCTGAATTATGAAGTGTAACTTTTTATTTTTTATGAGCACTGGGTTGAAAAAGTTGTCAAAAAGACACAAGTGACACGACTTTTATTCAGTTAAGACACAAACGTACATAACATTTAAGGTTCACGTGCTCAATTTCCAATTATTTAGGTTTTACGGAATATTTCATTGAGTTCGTTTTAAAGGTTTTAGTCTAAACTGGTTATAAAAGTATTAAATTGTACTTTTTCCTTGTTGCTGATGTGGTAATATGAAGGGTGTATCCTGTGCGCTTTTAGTAACATATACTTCACCTTGAAACTTGAATACGGTGCAACTTTAAAAATAATTACTCAGGGTACAAAAGCTGTACTGGCCCAGTGACAAGGAAAAGTGTCATTTACTACCATTATAACTGAAAGTGTAGGCTGTAAGGAATTATACAGACTAAGATAGGCATGAGGTTTCGCTTTCTCATGGGCACAGTCCCAAATGTTTTCCCTGTAGAAGCCCTATTGAAGCACACTACATAGTGCATACTACACATCCTGTATAGTAGACCAGTGGTTCTCAGAGTGGGGTCTGTGATTTTTATTTATTGAGTTATTTATTTTAATTTAATTTTCATTCAAAGTCACCTCAAACTTAATGTGTACTGTTATTTAATTTTTTTTTAATAATGTTCATGAAATAAATTCATTCCGAAGGGGTCCATGGAAGTTGAAGGACCTCTGTAGTAGACTATAAACGTATGAGATTATTACTTTTGAGCTAATGATACAGTAACAGAGAATAAGAGATTTTTTTTTTTTTAAAAAAGGTAGAGATTCTTAGTTAGCAGTTTAAACAAACTTTCCAGAAAGATATAAAAAATAAAGGCAACAAACTGTACTTTGTACCTTTTTAGTACATAAACTAATTTAAAAATAGTTCATGATACAGACACAGGTGCATCTCAATAAATTAGAATGTCGTGGAAAAGTTCATTTATTTCAGTAATTCAACTCAAATTGTGAAACTCGTGTATTAAATAAATTCAATGCACACAGACTGAAGTAGTTTAAGTCTTTGGTTCTTTTAATTGTGATGATTTTGGCTCACATTTAACAAAAACCCACCAATTCACTATCTCAGCAAATTAGAATATGGTGACATGCCAATCAGCTAATCAACTCAAAACACTTGCAAAGGTTTCCTGAGCCTTCAAAATGGTCTCTCAGTTTGGTTCACTAGGTAAGCCACAAACATTCATTGCCAAAGAAGCTGGCTGTTCACAGAGTGCTGTATCCAAGCATGTTAACAGAAAGTTGAGTCGAAGGAAAAATTGTGGAAGAAAAAGATGCACAACCAACCGAGAGAACCGCAGCCTTATGAGGATTGTCAAGCAAAATCGATTCAAGAATTTGAGTGAACTTCACAAGGAATGGACTGAGGCTGGGGTCAAGGCATCAAGAGCCACCACACACAGACGTGCCAAGGAATTTGGCTACAGTTGTCGTATTCCTCTTGTTAAGCCACTCCTGAACCACAGACAACGTCAGAGGCATCTTACCTGGGCTAACGAGAAGAAGAACTGGACTGTTGACCAGTGGTCCAATATCCTCTTTTCAGATGGGAGCAAGTTTTGTATTTCATTCGGAAACCAAGGTCCTAGAGTCTGGAGGAAGGGTGGAGAAGCTCATAGCCCAAGTTGCCTGAAGTCCAGTGTTAAGTTTCCACAGTCTGTGATGATTTGGGGTGCGATGTCATCTGCTGGTGTTGGTCCATTGTGCTTTTTGAAAACCAAAGTCACTGCACCCGTTTACCAAGAAATTTTGGAGCACTTCATGCTTCCTTCTGCTGACCAGCTTTTTGAAGATGCTGATTTCATTTTCCAGCAGGATTTGGCACCTGCCCACACTGCCAAAAGCACCAAAAGTTGGTTAAATGACCATGGTGTTGGTGTGCTTGACTGGCCAGCAAACTCACCAGACCTGAACCCCATAGAGAATCTATGGGGTATTGTCAAGAGGAAAATGAGAAACAAGAGACCAAAAAATGCAGATGAGCTGAAGGCCACTGTCAAAGAAACCTGGGCTTCCATACCACCTCAGCAGTGCCACAAACTGATCACCTCCATGCCTCGCCGAATTGAGGCAGTAATTAAAGCAAAAGGAGCCCCTACCAAGTATTGAGTACATGTACAGTAAATGAACATACTTTCCAGAAGGCCAACAATTCACTAAAAATGTTTTTTTTATTGGTCTTATGAAGTATTCTAATTTGTTGAGATAGTGAATTGGTGGGTTTTTGTTAAATGTGAGCCAAAATGTTCACAATTAAAAGAACCAAAGACTTAAACTACTTCAGTCTGTGTGCATTGAATTTATATAATACACGAGTTTCACAATTTGAGTTGAATTACTGAAATAAATGAACTTTTCCACGACATTCTAATTTATTGAGATGCACCTGTATACTTAAAAAGCTCTTCACTTTAAAAGGCAATTAAAGGTACATCCCAGGTTTAAAAAAGTATACTAAAAGTACTATAGGTACTTTTTCAGGAGCAAGGAAGGAAGGTACGGTTTGGTACCTTTTATTTCTTTGAGTGAGGATGTAAATAATGTTACAAAATAGAGTAGAAATGAGGTTTCACTTTCTCTTGGGTTCAGTCCCAGATGTATTCCTAAGGGGTGAAATAATATTTCCTTTTAGACGTAATGCCCGTAATGCCTTGTTTATTAAATCTCCTGATATATGAGCAGTCTACTCAGCTTTTCCATGTTTAAACAAGCTTTTCAGATTAAGCGCTTAGTGTGTGGAAGGATAAATACAGTATATCTGACCAGGCTGTAAAATGGCATTCTCTAGACTGCTAATCGCTTCACAGTGGGTTTTTTTTTTTTTTTTTTTTTTTTTCCCTTCCAAAGTTTCACTTTTGAGTTTCAGGCTAAGGTCTGCCATACCTCTGACGTGGTTCCTGGAGTAGTTTCGTTTTTGCACTGATACCACGGTGCAAAAAAAAAAATGCAAGACCGGGTTGCCAGACTGATTTGAAAGATTCCAGTAGAAACAAATCAGTCGGCCCCAAGAAAGAAACACCACTTGTGAGTTCTGATGAATTATTGGGGGTGAAGTTATTTTGTAGTTGCATGGTGATGCAATGGATTTATGAGAATGACACAGCTTTCAGAACACACCTAATTCACGACCTGTATTTAGTACACTCCGCCGAAAGGCGTCCTCTTCTGCATCTGCATCACAGTAAACATATTTGTGGATGGAAATATCCCAATCTGGCAACACTAGAGCCAAGCTGTGCCATAAGCACTGTGTTTACGTTTTAAAAGAATTCTCCACTGATTTTTCAACCCAGTCGCTATCAAGTGTCTCCGTAGCTTAAGTGTGATTATTACAACACAATATTCCGTACTGAGAGAGGGGAAAAAAGCCCAGAATCCCGGTTTATTCAAAACGTACTTGCATGAAATGAAAGTCTAAGGGAAGGTGTTGGGGCAGTCAATAAATATTGATTCATTTATTCTACACTCTTAGAATAAAGAACTTAGGATGATAAAGACAGGAGAGAATTAAAGTTTCTATTTACATTTAATTGTTGCGGAATGGCTGCAAAACTAGTTTGTTTCTGCTACCAGTTACATTGTAGTGACCGTAAACAGTCGTTTCCTCACAAACCTCTTTTGTTTTCTCTCTCGTGATGTCAATAAGACAAAAAAAAATAATAAATAATGCAGCTTGTCATGTTACAGAGAAACCAGAAAGCGTAAAGCCCTGAAGGCTTTCATGTGACGGAAAATTTGCTGACTGTTACAAAGCACTGACACTGGAGACTCCTTCTATAAATGTTAAATGAACAGTCAATGACAACACTTTTTAAATAGGTCTATTATTAATTAGCCTTAGATGATGTGGCCGAGTGTATTAATATACGCCCATCATTTGGATTGCAGTTCAGTGACAGAGCTGCTGTTATAGAAAATGAATGAACACTTTCTGACCAATCAGATTCGAGAATTCAGCAGCACTGTGGTTATCAGTAGTTTTGTCCAATCGTAACATCCAAAGTTCTGGTTACTGATGCTTTTCTTTTCCTATCAGGTGTAAACTTGGTACATTATTAACCGCAAATTCTTTTAAGGATGATTCGTACATATTCAGAACATAATTTATGAAAATCTTTGCTTGACGAATCCATGAATAAATGTTTTTTTGGACACCTCAGCTGCTGCCCTTAGACTTCCAAGATGAGTGTGTTTGGAATAAACAAAGTGCTTTCCGTTCTTTTTCTCAGTACAGGGAAACAACAACCGTGTAGTATTTTGTATGTGTGATTGTTGTGGATGCGAATTCCTTCGAGTCGTTCATGATCGTGGCTCTGTTCCGCAGGTATCTGGTGAGCAGAAGATGGTTCGAGTTGTGGAACGAGTACGTGAAGTGCGGAGATCAGAACTCCCCGTCATTTCCTGGGAAGATTGATAATACAGAGCTGTTTGATGGTGAGTCCTAAAATCAGGAAGTGTAGGGGATTAACGAGCGGCAGTTTTAATCAGAAGTGCAGACATGCCTGTTTTAGGACTAATAAGGAAATTGAAACACATTTCAGCACAACTAAATACATGGACTATGAATGTGTACATACCTGATTTGTAGTGTGATCATTTCCAGGTAATCTTTTTTTGGTAATATTTGTATAAAGATTTAGGTTTGTTCTCCAAATATTAGATGAAATACTGTAAATGTTGGACTTTGTTACAGCTTGTTTAGCACAAGTTTCTCTTTTCTCTCTCTCTCTCCTTTTTTTTTTTAAGAGCCTTAAAGTTTTCAGTATACTTTTAAATGATTTAAATAACTCTTATGGGTTCAGAAACCGATAGAATTATTTTTGGACATTTGAGTAAAAATAAATAAATGGTTAGATTTTTAGACCAGACCTTTTATACAGTACATAATCTTTCTGTTTGGAGAATGTTGTATATTCTGTGTGTGTGTGTGTGTGTGTTCTGTGCAGATTTGGACTCGTACAGGCTGAAAGACAGGCTGGTAGAAAGCGAGGACTTCATCCTGGTTCCGGCAGAAGCATGGCGTAAACTGCTGTCATGGTACGGCAAAATGGATGGCCAGCCTGCTCTTGAAAGAAAGGTAAGCTGCAAAGTAAAAATGAAACAAAAATTAGTTCAAAATGCTGGATATTTTGTTTCAAATATATTGACGTTTTCTAAAAAACTGAAACGATTATTTCCCGATACCCATCTTCCTGATATAGGAGGCTGATGTTAAAGTCCCAGTGAAGTGCCTTGAAACGTACAGCGTTATACTATGTGTTGCAGTTTCCACTGAAACAGGAAGTCAGGGCAGGACGTATTGAGTGGCTCCTCCTCCTTTTTAAATAGCCAATAGCGTTTAGCTTACCTCACAGCCCAGGCCAAGCCGTACTTGACAGTGAGCACCATGGACGCGAGCTCGAGCAATAAAGTAAATGAATTCAAGCCATTTCCTTCTTAACCGACTTACAGTCGGAAAGCTGAATAAAACGCACGCGTTCGAACAGCCAGGGACACGTTTACGACCCATGCTTGCTGGTATAATTTCTCGGCAACTTCGACAAGGTGGGGGCGGGACACTTCAGATTCTAGAGAGCATTTGATTGGACAGAAAATCTGATGCAGAATGAGGTCATCAAAATTGCTGATCCGTACTGGTGGTATAGAGAGAATGCATATACCTTCTAAATGCAAATTATATCATCGTTTTGGAGCGCACTAGCTTATAGATAACCTTAAGGCTAGCATATTCATACTAATAGCCACAAAGCTTAAATTTTGATTTCATGGGGCCAGCTTTAAAAGCTTTAGTGATGTTAACCCTGTGCGTGTGTGTATAACAGTATCTTTAGAAATTCATGGGAGTGTGAGAATCACAGGTGTAAATTATGGGTGGGTCATATGATATATATAAAATGATTGTTATAAATTATATAACTCTGCTTTTTTGAGCATATCACGGGTTTCATCAGTGCACACTACATACAACACTGACCAGCTTCAGAGTAAAAAGTATAGCCATATTGTACACCCCTGGTGTAAACTTATGATCTCGCTTTGATTCGACATGATGCAGTTCTTTAAGAAACAGGAAATGCGTTGTGAACTCTCAAATTTCCCTACAGTATCTCACCATAAATCAATTAGGATGTTTTGATATACACCGAATACACAAATGTGACTCAACTCACACTCAAGAAGGGCTGTTAATTAGCGGATTAGATGGATCAGGTGTATTGGAGCAGGGAAAGGACTAAAATGTGCAAATATTTTGGAAAATAGCCCCATGACTTTATTTTGGCCAAAACCTGAGAAACTTTTTTTTAAATGTTTTTTTTTTTAAAGATTATTATATCTGAATTGTCGGTCCTGATTGGTCAGAAGTTGTTGGTGTAGATTAATTTTCTTTAAACAGCAGCTCTGAAAGTAGTTCCGGCTGCAAGGCAAATCACAGGATTATAGTAATTTGTCATAATATTTCTGTAGTGACAGCTTGCACGGAGATTTGTATGATGGACGTTCCACATAAACAGGTTTAAAAATTTGCACAATTGTTGATATGGTGAAGTATAAGGAGGCGTTTTATTTAGGACTTATGGAAGGAGTCTCCAGTCTCAGCACTTTGTAACAGTCAGAGGTAAAACTGTGACTTCAGCAAAGAGGACTTTCTGCGCGTCCCGATTTCTATATGCAATATGAAAAGAAACGTGTTTTTTTTTTGTTTGTTTGTTTGTTTTGTGGTCATATTGCATATAGTCGAAAGAAGAAGAAAAAAAAAAGAGAGACTGTTGAGGGAACGACTGTTTATAGCTATAAACATAAATATAGCTATGATGTAAGTAACAGGAACTAACTTTTTTTTTTTTGCAGATAACATTAAACATGACTATAAATGGATAAAATGGTCCAGCATTCTTTGCTAAATAATAATTTATATATTTTTTGCCATAGCTGTGGTGTAAGAGCAATAAAACACTTGGGGACATGCTGATATTGGAAAATAATTAGCTTCAGAGTGGTAACACTAACTCCATTTAATGACAGGCTTCATCACACCACGCCGTTGTTCATTATCTTCATATGACAGCATGCATGTGTTTTATTCCTTACAGTACAACATTTTCTCCAATTAATGCAATTATGCATCACTAGCATTGGAACTGGAATGTTTCCGTATTACTATCTGTTCTTGCTGCGTAACTGATCCCAGTTTCCAAACTACATTTGATAAATAGGGATAAATAGGGTTTGTTTCCTGAGCTCACTCATTAGCTTGTTTTTTTGATTTCTGAACCTTATTTTTTTCCCCTCAGGTCATTGATCTTCCCAGTACACTGAAAGTTGAGATCTATCCTGTGGAAATCTTCTTGTGTCTGCACAGCGACATGGACAATGTGGTAACGGCTCAGTTCAGCCGAGCAGACACCATACGTAAGTAACAGGTTTTAATAGGTTTTCATATCAGGTCCAAGTGCAACCATTTATATTTCAGGGTTCTGGTTAGCAGAATATTTCAGAACAACACATTTATATTTAGCAGTTCATTAAGGTTGGCAGAATTGGGTGAGGAGCCTCTTAGGTCAGGCTCAGACCTTCTAGGAACAATTGAGTGTGACCTTGTTGTGTGTGTGTGTGTGTGTGTGTGTGTGTGTGTGTGTGTGTGTGTGTGTGTGACAGTCAGCATTCAGAAGGTGATGCAGAAGGAGTTTGAGGTAGCGGAGGACGCTGAACCACGGCTGTGGATGAAAAGCTCTGATAACAACTGTGAGAGGCTACGAAACATCCACATGACTGTGCTGGATGCTTGTCTCAGCACGGGCATGGTAATCTCTCTCTCTCACGCACGCACACACACACACACACACACACACTTGTACACACATACTATCCCTGTGCGTACCTTCCACTCACATAATCATAAATGCGTCTAATTAATCGGTGTAATTGTTAACATGGTGAATGTTTCTGGGAGGAGACGTTCGCATGTATGGAAGGAGTCTCCAGTGTCAGTGCTTTTGTAACCGTCAACGGTAAAGCTGTGACTAAGTTTTCAGAGAACACAGATTGCAACTTATACTGTAAATGTTGTTTCCTAAATCTATATGATATTAAATTAATACCAAATATGTCCTAAGGAATTTTGTAATTAAACACAGTTTAGTTCACATGGTATAAACGCATTCCTGATCATTTCAACCTTAATCAAATTACTGCCACAATTTATACATCTACTACATAAGTACATTTTTTTAAATGAACTTCAAGAGCGAGAAAGAAAAGAGAAATACGTAATACATTATCTGGTACAGCTTTAGCTTCAGCTAGATGAATCTAGATGAATATTTTTGCTAAATAGCCAAACTACAGCTCGACAGCAATTAATAAATGACTTCTAACTGGCCATATAATGCTATATATAAGGTGTAGAAGCCATTTTGTAGGATATAGACTTTAAGATTTGACCTGTTTCAACTATAAGAACTTTGATTCTTCCCTGGTCTGATGATTGTAAGGAAGGCTGGACTTGTCAAACCTTTAGCATACCTAAAAGTGATGGGTACATGCATGTTACTTTAATATTAAATACAATTTTAAGCGTTTTTCAACTAGTTTCAGGTTCAGGATTTGTCTATAAGGATTTTGTCCATCTGGTGATGTGGAGAGATTTGGCGGTCATCTAGGAAATTCTGATGTGGTGTACGTGTGTGTGTGTGATTTGTTGTTTGTGTGTGTTGTAACATGCTCATGCTCATCTGTTCATTCTGCAGACAGTGATCATGGAGATGAGGAATGCAGATGGCACATGGCCCAGCTCCAGACCTCAGATCATGTGAGTGAACCTGCACTCAGACAGCACTGTGTGTCTGTGTGTGTGTGCGCGTGCGTGTGTGTGAGAAATCAGACTACAAGCTACAGTGGTGCTTGAAAGTTTGTGAACCCTTTAGACTTGTCTATGTAGCTGCATAAATATCATCAGATTTTCACACAAGTCCTAAAAGTAGACTAAATGAATCAAATTAGACAAAATATTATACTTGGTCATTTATTTATTGAGGAAAATGATCCAATATTAAATATCTGTGAGTGGCAAAAGTATGTGAACCTCTAGGATTGGCAGTTAATTTGAAGTTGAAATTAGAGTCAGGTGTTTTCAATCAATGGGATGACGATCAGGTGTGAGTGAGCGCCCCGTTTTATTTAAAGAACAGGAATCTATCAAAGTCTGATCTTCACAACACATTTGTGGAACTGCATCGTGGCACGAACAAAGGAGATTTCTGAGGACTTCAGAAAAAGAGTTGCTGATGCTCATCAGGCTGGAAAAGCCATCTCTGAAGAGTTTGGACTCCACCAATCCACAGTCAGACAGATTATGTACAAATAGAGGAAATTAAAGACCATTGTTACCCTCCCCAGGAATGGGGGCCAACAAAGATCACTCCAAGAACAAGACGTGTAATAGTCCAGGAGGTCACAAAGGAACCCAGGGTAACTTCTAAGCAACAAAAGGCTCTCTCATATTGGCTAATGTTAATGTTCATGAGTCCACCATCAGGAGAACACTGAACAACAATGGTGTGCATGGCAGGGTTGCAAGGAGAAAGCCACGGCTCTCCAAAAAGAACATTGCTGCCTACAGGTGCATCTCAATAAATTAGAATGTCGCGGAAAAGTTCATTTATTTCAGTAATTCAACTCAAATTGTGAAACTCGTGTATTAAATAAATTCAATGCACACAGACTGAAGTAGTTTAAGTCTTTGGTTCTTTTAATTGTGATGATTTTGGCTCATATTTAACAAAAACCCACCAATTCACTATCTCAACAAATTAGAATATGGTGACATGCCAATCAGCTAATCAACTCAAAACACCTGCAAAGGTTTCCTGAGCCTTCAAAATGGTCTCTCAGTTTGGTTCACTAGGTAAGCCACAAACATTCATTGCCAAAGAAGCTGGCTGTTCACAGAGTGCTGTATCCAAGCATGTTAACAGAAAGTTGAGTGGAAGGAAAAAGTGTGGAAGAAAAAGATGCACAACCAACCGAGAGAACCGCAGCCTTATGAGGATTGTCAAGCAAAATCAATTCAAGAATTTGAGTGAACTTCACAAGGAATGGACTGAGGCTGGGGTCAAGGCATCAAGAGCCACCACACACAGACGTGTCAAGGAATTTGGCTACAGTTGTCGTATTCCTCTTGTTAAGCCACTCCTGAACCACAGACAACGTCAGAGGCGTCTCACCTGGGCTAACGAGAAGAAGAACTGGACTGTTGCCCAGTGGTCCAAAGTCCTCTTTTCAGATGAGAGCAAGTTTTGTATTCCATTTGGAAACCAAGGTCCTAGAGTCTGGAGGAAGGGTGGAGAAGCTCATAGCCCAAGTTGCCTGAAGTCCAGTGTTCAGTTTCCACAGTCTGTGATGATTTGGGGTGCAATGTCATCTGCTGGTGTTGGTCCATTGTGTTTTTTGAAAACCAAAGTCACTGCACCCGTTTACCAAGAAATTTTGGAGCACTTCATGCTTCCTTCAGCTGACCAGCTTTTTGAAGATGCTGATTTCATTTTCCAGCAGGATTTGGCACCTGCCCACACTGCCAAAAGCACCAAAAGTTGGTTAAATGACCATGGTGTTGGTGTGCTTGACTGGCCAGCAAACTCACCAGACCTGAACCCCATAGAGAAACTATGGGGTATTGTCAAGAGGAAAATGAGAAACAAGAGAACAAAAAAATGCAGATGAGCTGAAGGCCACTGTCAAAGAAACCTGGGCTTCCATACCACCTCAGCAGTGCCACAAACTGATCACCTCCATGCCACGCCGAATTGAGGCATTAATTAAAGCAAAAGGAGCCCCTACCAAGTATTGAGTACATGTACAGTACTTTCCAGAAGGCCAGCAATTCACTAAAAATGTTTTTTTTTTATTGGTCTTATGAAGTATTCTAATTTGTTGAGATGCACCTGTATCTGTAGTTTGCTGATCACGTGGACAAGCCAGAAGACTATTGGAAAAATGTGTTGTGGACAAATGAGAACAAAATAGAACTTTTTGGTTTATATGAGAAGGGTTATGTTTGGAGAAAGGAAAACACTGCATTCCAGCATAAGAACCTTATCCCATTTGTGAAATATGATGGTGGTAGTATCATGGTTTTGGTTTGTTCTGCTGCATCTGGGCCAGGATGACTTGTCATCATTGATTGAACAATGAATTCAGAATTAGACCAGCGAATTCTAAAGGAAAACATCAGGATATCTGTCCATGAACTGAATCTCAAGAGAAAGTGGGTCATGCAGCAAGACAACGACCCTAAGCACACGAGTCATTCTACCAAAGAATGGTTAAAGAAGAATAAAGTTAATGTTTTGGAGTGGCCAAGTCAATGTCCTGACCTTAATTCATTAGAAATGTTGTGGAAGGACCTGAAGCAAGCAGTTCATGTGAGGAAACCCACCAACATCCCAGAGTTGAAGCTGTTCTGTACTGAGGAATGGGCTAAAATTCCTCCAAGCAGATGTGCAGGACTGATCAACAGTTACCGGAAACGTTTAGTTGTAGTTATTGCTGCACAAGGGGGTCACACCAGATACTGAAAGCAAAGGTTCGCATACTTTTTATCCTCAATAAATAAATGAGCAAGTATAATATTTTTGTTGCATTTGTTTAATTTCATTCTCTTTATCTACTTTGAGGACTTGTGTGAAAATCTGATGATGTTTTAGGTCATATTTATGGAGAAAAATAGAAAATTCCAACTGTACCACATTCCAGATCAAACGTCACCACAGTGGTTGTCAATACCTCCTGCACTGTATAAAATTTTGCTGGACCATCACTCTTTTACCTTGTAACTCTTTTAACTTGCGACATCGATACAGTAAGCTGAACTCCATTCGTAAGGTCTATAAGTTTTTTTTTTTTCCAACCTGTATTACAACAAAACTTTGGTCACTTGTGATATTATTCCTGCATCCTGCACTGGGAGTGGTTAGTATTTCTTAATCACAGGCAGTCTGACGATTGGGCTGAACAACCAGACCGTGGAAAACTTTATTTTCTTGATGCGTTTTTCTTCTCACTCCAGAGGCCTGTTTCATGAAGCAAGTTAAACAAAGTCCGAGTTGCAGAGTAGGTTTTGAGTTGACAAAACCAAACAAATCCAACTTAATTAAGGTTAACAGGTTTCATGACGCTGGTTATCAACTTTCTGAAATCCTGAACCAAGGTTTACTCAGCGTGCGCGTGCACGTAAAAGCCAGACGTTTGCAGCAAACAGCCAATGGCGTTCAACATGGGGAAAAAAGCAGGTGTGTATACTTCCGGGTTGAAGAGCAAGAAATTATTTTGCGGAAATATGAGGAATTTAAACCTAAACTAACCGTTGCGGCTGCCAAAGCTCGGGAACATTGCTGATTGTGTAAATGTGAAATTTTACTTTTACAGGCTCACAATGAGGATAATGAATTGAAAACTTATAACCCCAACATATTTCATGTAATTTCATTTAATATAAATGTAATTTTTTTTTAAATTAAATGTTAATAAAATAAATATCAATTTGTGTAAATATATTAGGACAGGAATAATGCCACTGCATAAAACGTACCACTCGCAAAGAACCGTAAAACAATATATACAGTTCACGGTACAGTAAGGGCGTGACTTCGGCGTGTCAGATTTTTAATGTGCGGCTCAAGAAACCGGCGGCGATAAACTATACCATCTGCCGAAAATCCGTCGTACAGATGCTCATCAGGAAAAGCCAGGGGATTGTGTCTGTCCCTACAAATGATTTTCCTTCAAAGTGAACTACTTATTATCTGCGCTCCGAGCTCCACAGGATTCCCGCAAATGGTGAAGCCTTCGCTACAAACACTAAAGGGTTAACTTTGATGCGTCAGATTTATATCACTTTGCTCACAGCTGATTAGTACAAGTTGGGTTTGTGTTTTCTTACCCAGAATAAAACCTGCTCTGGAGCAGGTTAGCAGTGTAGTGTAAGTTACCATGGCGATGAAACCCGCTAAAAACCAATCCACCTTGTTGAGACCGAAAAACCAGAGTTTGCTCAAACTAAGCTCAGACTTACCTTGGTAACCACCGAAACCGGCTTCATGAAACAGGCCTCAATATAAAACTAATGAAACAAACAGCAGGCGGCAAAGATGGAGTAATTTGTGTAAATGTAAATCTTCTGTGAATGAATCCTTTAATCGTTGGTTGCATGCTTTAAGGAGGAACTCTATGGAGGAGCAGGACACATACCGAGGGCAGCCTGGAGTGTGTGGTCTCACTAACCTGGGCAACACCTGCTTCATGAACTCTGCTCTACAGGTTTGTGATCATCTTCTACATCATTCATTTATTTTATTATTAAGGCCAATTATATCAATGTGGTCTATTTCCTTTTCACTTTAGTCATTGCATGGAAATGTAACATTCACACGAAATTAATTGGGATTTTATGGGTTTTTTTGTTAGTTTTTTTTTTTAAAAACTATACATTTAATGTATACACAAGATTTACCCAAAAGGTCGTTTTGATTGGTTCTGTTGTCAGACATAATAGTAACTTCTAATAACATGATCTTCTACTGTGCTTATTCCATGATCTCAGTGCCTGAGCAACACCCCCCCGCTGACGGAGTACTTCCTGAGGAACCTGTACATAGAAGAGCTGAACTTCACTAACCCTCTGGGCATGAAGGGTGAGATCGCAGAGGCTTACGCCGACGTCATCAAGCAGATGTGGTCGGGGAGACACTATTCTGTAGTGCCACGTGTTTTTAAAGTGAGGAAAGAGCATACATAATTATGAATGAGAAATTTTGGCCTTTGGAATTTTGTAGTGTAGTATATGGTCTTTTTTGATTCTTCCTATAATATAACACCTGTGTGTGTGTGTGTGTGTGTGTGTGTGTGTGTGTGTGTGTGTGTGTGCAGACTAAGGTGGGCCATTTTGCATCCCAGTTCCTGGGTTACCAGCAGCACGACTCCCAGGAGCTTCTGTCCTTCCTGCTGGACGGCCTGCACGAGGACTTGAACCGCGTCAAGAACAAAGAGTACATTGAGCTCAAGGACGCAGACGGCAGACCAGACCAGGTACTGACTCAACACAGGCACATCCACACATGTATCAGTTCCTATGAGTTTGCATGCACACAAACCACAAATCTGTAGTGCTGAGTAGGGAATGTTTAAAACGTGTAATGCTAATCATTTATGCTGAAATGTTTAATGATAGAATGATGGGGACTTTGCACTTTATGGAGTAGTTTATTTCTGATGTCGTACTGCAATACAGTACGGACCAATAAAATGATCAACATCAGCGCACTATGTTAAGGATACATTTCAATGATCCACTTTCCATTTTTCGCACAAGCTAACAAGTAATAGAAGTCACACAAAATATCCCAGTGCAGGCTGGTAGCCCCCAAGGTCCTGCCGCTTAAAGGTTAAATTAAGAATTGCTGTATCTCAACAACGTCATTTGAACCATGTATATGAAGATTTTTACAAAAAAGATATTTGCGCAAAAGATTTTGGATGAGATAGACTTACTCTACTTTACCTAATAATAACATTTGGTATAAACCTCTTCCTTTTCCTAAACCTCTTCCTAACATGCACAATACAGCATGATATTCAGCTCTGCATCTGCTGTGATACTGTTTGAGGGGAAAATGAACGGAAATGGAAAAGTGGTGGGTCTGTCTCCCTCTCATCTGTACAGGAAGTGGCAGATGAGGCGTGGTGTAACCACAGGCGACGGAACGACTCTGTGATCGTAGACACGTTTCACGGGCTCTTTAAATCCACGCTGGTCTGCCCTGAGTGCACAAAGGTGTCTGTGACCTTTGACCCTTTCTGCTACTTGAGCGTTCCCCTGCCCGTCAGCAAGGAGAGGGTCATGGAGGTGTTCTTCATTTCCCTCGACCCTCTGGCCAAACCTGTGCAGGTAAACATCCTGTTGTGAATGTTCTCAGTTCATTGAAATGGCGGTTTTTATCCGGAAATGATAACTTGGGTAAAGGTGTACTTACTCATTAGCCATCTGTTTTCTAACGTTAATATCTGAGACAGTCTTAAAATGTTAATTAGGCATTTCTGGGTATTTAGTAGGAATAATATTAGTTGCTTGAAGTGTTGTCTAAGTTAAGAACCAAAGGTGTAATCCACCTGAGGGTAGTGTAGTCTAGTCATTTATAACCTGCATTTACTACTTTGGACCTCATCAAAGAGACCTCTAGGACTTTACAGGAAATGTAAAAAATGTCTCTCTATCTCTCTCTTTCTCTGTCTCTCTCTTTTCTGTCCCTCTGTCTCTCTCTTACTGTCTCACTCTCTATCTCTGTCTGTAGTACAGAGTGGTTGTGCCCAAAGCTGGCCGAGTGATGGACTTATGCACTGCTCTGTCTCAAGCCACCGATATCTCAGCGGAGAAGGTGAGAGGCCGAGCCTCCAAATACAGATACAACCATTTCCTTGTAACATTTTTGAAAGGTCAAAGTTTGACAATCACATTTTCAAAACATTGTGTACGCAATGATACTGAATGGGATATTACAGGGAAATCCAGCACTTTCTATAACGGATTTCTTTCTAAATGTTGTTGTCACTGTGTGCTGGTGTTGGTGTATTGCTCTGCTTGTTAAACACCAGTAAAACTCCCTCAGCTGAGTTTGAGCTAGAGCTGTACTGTTCAACGTTGTTCTTGTGAAACATACCTTCACTTCTAACTTGATGAAGATTTGTGAGATTAAGATATGTTTTTGTCTGTTCATAATTTTCCATCTGAACCAAAGTAAATGTCAATGCCATTTTTTTCCCCCTCTCCTTTATTAGATGGTAGTGGCAGATGTATTCAACCATCGCTTCTACAAGATCTATCAGGGTGATGAGTCTCTCAGCTTTATACTGGACAGAGATGACATCTTTGTGTAAGCGTGGGCTCATCTGTTTGTGCAAACACACTCAATCTTACAATTCGTAAATCGTCCAGATTTTGACATCCTGCTTGATCAAGGCAGTAATGTTGAATTCTTCTGAGTAATCTTGAGTATCACTGACTTGTGCTGATATGTATTACTCCATTTACTACTAAATTGGCATGTACATGAGTTACGTGAATACTAATCAGACAAATACTGGTACTGTTTGGCTAAGATTCCCCTATTGTGGTGTGTTTGTGCAGGTACGAGCTGAACAGCAACAGCAGCAGCAGCAGCAGCAGCACTGTGGATCAGGATGAGGAGGAGGTGCTGCTGGCTGTGTACATGCGTGAACGCTCCAACTACAGAGACTATGGCTCAGGGGGCAGCAGCTACAGCACGTCACTGTTCGGCCACCCGCTGCTGATGGCTCTGCCTCGTGCACAGTGCAGCAGAGACGCCCTTTACCAGCTCTTTCTCCAGCGCCTGACGTGAGTACCTCTACTCAAGCATGATCTGAGAGGCTAGTAAAAACTGAAAGGCATCGCACAGAACTGTTAGTTTGGGCCTTCGTATTAAAATGGAACATTTGGTAAACCTTATTTTTATTTTTAGGGGTTATTTTACCTTACGCTTGATAACAGACATGTATATTGGTCTTGGGTCCAATTAATGCAGAATCTAGTCTCAAATTCGTTTGACGGACGGCTTTGGATTGTAAATCGATTATTTAACTGCATTTCCTATAGCAATGTGGAAGCTACTTTAAATCAAGCTCCCTAGCAGAAACAAACTCTACGTCATCTCGTTTTCTATGTTCAGCCATCAGTACAAAAACAAGTAGAATACGTTAAACGAGTTGGTCAAACATTTTAATAACAGACATTCTTACAAAGCACCATTGTAGAAATCTGGATTTCTATTGAACAAGCCAGAGTTGACCGTGACAAGGAAAAACTCTCTTCTTAATAATGCTAACAGTACAGTTGTATAGCTCTGAAAATCTAAAATTGTCTGATGTCCCTTTACAGGCGATACGTGCGTCAGCCAGACCCGACAGAAGAAGTGGAGGAGGAAGACGAAGAAGGAAACGGTAGCGAAGAGAATGACGAAGAAGAGGAGATGTACAAAAATCAGACCAATGGACTGAGTGGAGGTAAAGTCTTTTATATTTTCTAGAGATTTGGAGAGCCATGCAGCACCACTCATTTCATTTTTTCCCTACTTATGCTTGGTCATCCCTTTTTTTTTTTTTTTTTTACTTCATTTCCACACAGATGAGGATGAGGAAGAGCCTGAGGAGGCACGGCCATCTAAGACAGAAGAGCCTTCCCAGCAGAACAGCACCCAATCCGAAGTGAGCCCCAGCAGCGAAGGGGAGGAGAAAGTGGAGGAGGAGGAGGAGGAGTCGAACAACGAAGCCACCCAGGGCAGCAGCACAGAGGAGGGCCAATCGGCATGCTGCAGCACGGACGACTCCCAAGACGCAGGAGACGGCGAGCAGGCTGCTGCAGCTGAGACTTCTGGGAAAGAGGATGGAGAAAAGGATGACGGAGAGTGTAGTGAGACCGTTGCTCAGGCGAAGAAGACGATGACAAGTAGACGGCGTTGTGATGAGAAAAGAAAGAAGCCGCTCTTCACTGTACAGGCTGTGAACTCCAACGGCACCACGGATCGAGGCATCGGGGACGGAAACGGCGCACTTTCCTTAAGCAGTGAGTCATGTTCGGGATGTTTCACCTTAAAAAATGCCAACCGGGTTCACTGTGCGTTTTTAGCTATCAGGGGCGGTTCATATTTTTCGCTCGTTAGTGAATATTAGTTCTCGGTAAATGATAAGTATTAGTGTTTGGTAATATTTGGTGTATTTTATAACCATTTAAAGAACAATTCCGCTACATGGATGTTTTTCCACTGCATATTCAGAAAGAATTGGAGCTAACAGCTGTTGCTCCTGTTGCGTCATAGGGCGACATAACACACTCGGAGGAAAGCACTGTCCACCGTCTTCCTCATACATGAGTTCATAGACGTGCACGCTTGGCTAATTGGTGATTGACAGGAGAGAGAGAGAGTAGGCTATGCCATCCCTTCCATCCAGAGATCATAAAAATGATTGCCCCTTTGTCTTCTGACCACGGATGGCAGTGGCACTGATGGGATCTGAACTCGATAGGGTGAAGGCTTTTCTGTCGCACGATTCCAGACCAAACCTTGGTTTCTGATTTAGCATTATTTTACATCAACTTGAGAGGCAACCAAAAGCCACTCATCATCATCATCATCATCATCATCATCACCACAGTATAATTAAAGTGTCCTTAATAAATGTATTAGGAATCCTTATTTCCGATAAACTTGTTTGTTTGACCAGCTTAAATTGGCTGCAGTGAATGTACAGATAAAGGCTTGTTAATGGGTTTAAAATGTCTTCAACTATAAGCACAGAAAGAAAATATCTACATTGTGGCAGAAATCATTTAAAAACATCTCAGTTTTGGGTATCTCGCCCTGGGTCTCGCAGTTTGTTGTTTGCACAGAGCCACATGATGAATTGAGAATTTGTATTGGATTTATGGTTGTATGCACAAGGGGGAGCAATACTAATTTTTCCACAATACTGCCTTGTATACTGTATATGAAATGCTTTGGCCGTTTGGATAATGTAAAGAATGAGAATGAGAGACAAAGTGTGTTTGGATGTGTGTGAGGGGAACATGTTAAATATCTTAAGACTATAATGTCGTAACGTTACATTTAATCCCTTCACAGATCAGCTGTATGTGGCCATTGACTGGGACCCTGACATGAAAAAGAAATACTACGATGACACCGAAGCAGAGGTAAGTTCGTATACAGTACAGTACGATACATTTAATTAACATTCCAGTACTAACCTTCATCATTTAAAAAGTCACTGAAACACTGTATATGTTTGTTATAAGTGACAAAGTGAACATTTTCTATCTAGGTGCATGACACAGAGCTGCGATTCTGGTGACATGTACAAATTTTAATTAATTAAAAAAAAATTTATTTTTTAATTATGTGTATATTAGGCATGTTAAAGCACCAAATTTAAATGATTGGCTCCAATGGATCAGTCCTTTGCTTTGGATTGTTAACGTGAACGCAGGGTATTGCAGTTTTGAGACTTTTCAGTCTGTCTGTACATCAGTTTTCAGGAGAACTGTTTCACGAGTTTCTGTTTTTTTTTTTTTTTTTTTCTGTGCAGAAATATATAAAGGACAAGAGCATGGACGTCCCACAGCAGCAGACCACAGTGCATCTGCAAGAGTGTATCGAACTCTTCACCACTGTGGAGACACTCGAGGAGGAAAATCCATGGTAAACACATACTAGTGCTTAAACCATCACAAGCAGTGGAAGAGTAGGAGAACTGAACAGAAGAGTACTGAACTCAGTATCATGGTTAAGCATCTCTGGCTGACTGTCACCTGTAGTTTTTGCACATTGTTAGCAGTAGTCATCACTCACTAGTGCGGGTTTGTCCGATTAACTCTTGAGAAATGGCTTTGGATGCCTG
>CM042556.1:15592500-15762500 GCA_023630585.1 Cranoglanis bouderius | reverse complement strand
TTTTAGACTATGACACTGTAAAAAAAAAATTTGTCAAGGTGTAAAATGGATTTAGCAGGAAATAGGATTTATTTTATGATGTCCTTTTAAATTCCGTTCAACCAAATTTACACTGAGACGTCTTTTTACAAGCTTTTAGCTTCGAATTGTATCTCAGTAAACCTCAGTGCTTTTTCTTTGGCTTGGTTTTGCAGATGGAGATTAAGTACAGGCATGCTACCATGGCTGATAACAGTGAACAAAAGCTACTACACAAGCACCAATTATCCCTCCATCACTAATGACATTTAGATTGAATTATAGCGTCAGTTCAAACGTTTTAAGGAGAAAACATCAAATGATGGGCTTAATTTGTGTCTGTGGAGAAAAGCCAGCACTCAGATCGTACTGAATAGGTAATTACTCTTAATTCCTGTCCACCGAAAATGACTTTGGCTTCGATTTAGAGAGGCGTTGTAAAGATTTTAGCTTCAGGTTGTGTCTTCGTGCTTTTTTTTTTTTTTTCTTTTCTTCTCTTTGGGTTGATTTTGCAGAAGCACTTGCTTCACACATTCATGCTAACATGGCAGGGAACAAGAGTTACTGTGGTGGAACATGCTAATGTATTGATTGTAGCTAATGTTTTAAATGTTTAAAATGTCTTTGCTTATGTGCACTGTATAGGGTAATATAGGAAATAACGATGCCGTCTTTGTAGTGTACTATGTTTTAAGTAAAGCGCCATTTGAGATTAATTTCCAGTTTAAAAAAAAAAGAAAAAAAGACCAGACAGACTGATGGGTCATCAGGACTTTGGGTCCGTTTTTCCAGGAAACTTGCTTTAAATGCTTTTTTTTTTTTTTTTTTTTGGTGTTTGTTTGTTTGTTTGTTTAAAGTTCAACCAAAAAACGCTAACTGTGCTAACAACGAATAAAGCGTAGACATCAGCCAGTGTTGCGCGTGCCATCATGGCTGTAGAATCTTGTTGTATTCACCGTTAGCCATGTTAGCATTTTCTCACACTCTCTCTCTCTCTCTCTCTCTCGCACTGATTTCAGGGATATATGTCAGAAACTGTTGCAATATAATTTCTTTAAACTCGTATATTAGGCGAATGTTATAAAGAAAAGAAAAAAAACTTCGCGTCGTCTCACTCGCAATCTATTTATTTATAACTGCCGAGTGACTGATTCACGTCGTCGAAGCTTCGAGATCTTCCATAACTCTGTTTTTCGTTCTCTTTTGTTCTCGTTATCTTTAATCGTTTTGGGGGGATAAAGACGCTCTGTTGCAGGACACAAACAGAGAAAAAATCTATTTTTCGGCAAGAATTTGTATTTGTTTTTGTTTTTTTGTTTTTTTTTAGCACAAACAGATTTAACAACAAAGCAGGATATATATATATATATATATTGTTGACTTTTCATCGTCTGTGTGCAATTTCTATTGAACTCTTTGGATCGATGGGAATATTTTGTTTTTGTTTTTTCATAAAAAGTGCTTTCTGGATAGAGCTCTTAATGATTTTTAAAATGCATCTGTACAGTATTTTTGTATTGTAATAAATATCTTTGATTATAAAGATTGAATGCAGGGGCAGGGTGAGCTTTTATTTTCCTTCAAGAGATGGAATATATAATTGTATACTTTACATTTTGATATGAATAAATGAGAACTGTATATTAGTGAGATTTTATATTTGTGCACTGTATGAATTTGACTTTCATCACCTCATGTACTTGTGACATACTATAATCCGGGTTGTTTTTGTTTTGTTATAAAGAAGCTACATTACAGCATCACCAGCAAAAACCTTCAGCATGTCTCTAAACTACACGCTGTTATGATATTTTGATTACAAAATAACTTGTGTTGAAATATTTCTACCTTGACATCACTGCATTGTCCACGTCACCCTGTCTTTCGTATTCACAAGTTGAGTGAATACATCGAGCCATGATTTCAAGAAACACCTTAAAATAGTGTTCCTGGGCATTGTACATTTTATGTTTATAGTTACATTTAATGTTGTGGAATGTCTGTGAAACAAGACTCGCATTATAACATAAACAGGATAAACAATCGTTCCCCATACTTTCTCTTGAAGTTAATAAAATAAAATGACATGCAGACCGTTTCAGAGAAACTGCAAAAAGCAACATTACAAAGTTACAGCGTTTAACTCAAGTGTTACGAAGCACTAGCACTGGAGACTCCTTCCAAAAATGTTAAATAAACGTCTCCTTACTGAAAACTTCATGTCAACGATTGCACGTTTTTCTTGGTTAAATAACGCCGTATTTTTAATTGTTTTATTATTAAAGCTTAGATTCTGTGGAGTGTCTATGATACAAGTCCCTTTAAATGAGCTGTTACTAAGAAACAAAAACCTATTAGAACAAGTTCATGAATGTAAACCTTCTGATTCCTGAGCACTGAAATGAAATAACACATGGAATTATGTAATGACAAAGAAATTTGTTAAACAAATTCAAACTATACACACTTTTGGCATCTTCTCAAACAGCATGAGGAGCTCTTCATTTGTCTCCTTAATTTTTTAAACACTACTTGTTTGGGGGTATAATTAAATTTTAAATGAAACTTGTTATAAGTAAAAAACTATACATTATAAAGAATATTTTTATCCAAAATACTTTTTTTATTTATTTATTTATTTTAATTTTCATTTTGTTTCAAATTTGGCTTTGATTTTATTTTATTTATATATATATATATATATATAGTATCTGATCATAGTCTTTAAGATGATGGGTGAAATACTACAGGAGCCTTGTATTAAAATTAAACAAATTTTGGACATCAAAAAATGTTTTAGCTAATCCGAGCACATTTTGGGTAACTGGGAAGGTTGTAGATTTGTTTCCTGATGAACTATCCCTGTAAATTGCTCGTTTAAGCATTGCATACATATTTAACATATAAGGTCTGATTTTAAAATGGCCAATTAAAGGGAAATGCAGGAAATCACGAAACTGTCTCAAACCATTCTGCTGTTCTCTAAACCTGAAACCTCAGGCCGCTGCAATGCGCTTGTAAACTGCATGGTGGTTTACAGTCCCTGTGATCCACACAGCACACGTTTATCACCAGCAAATATGGACTCGATCTGTGTGAAATCTGTTTTACTGTCAGAAAATGTTCCATATTGAAATACACTATAAATAAAGACTGTTTAAACGTTCCTCGTAATATCTTGTTTCTCCTGTAGGCTTAAAACGCAATATTGTGCCATTTTAAAACTGTAATTTTTCCCCGTGTAACAACGCTGTGAGTCATATCCATTTTAATCAGCACAGGAAATGTGCATGTGGTGAACCAAACGTGCCTGCAGTGCCTCTTCACTTACTCCGATTCAGAAATCATTTCCAGATCACCGCTGGGTGCTGTGCAGTGTTTATTAAGTTAATTAACCTGATATTCAGCCTATTTGCTACATTCGGTTTCCCATTAGAGAAACATCTGTACATTGTTTTCTTAAGAGTACAGCATGAAAACAAAAATAGTAACCGGAATACAGAAGAAAAAACCTGAAATGGCTAAAATATTTCAATTAATTAAGGCAACACTGAAGATGAGGTATAATACACCACAAAAAATACGTTGTACACAAGAGACGCACTGAAATACATCAAACTAACATATGAGACCACACCAAATATCTCATATTTACTTCTTTCTTACTGTTTGGCATCACATTTACAGGCAATTGCTGAAAATGTTCCCCTTTAACCACGAGCCACTTCTCCTCCCGCTCTCAGAAATGCTTAAAGGCAATTTGTTTACGCTTAATGATTCATTTGAATGAGTCAAATCATCCACTGTTATTATCCAGTATAGAAAGAATAATTAGTAACATTATTAAGTTATCTATTGAGGTTATCTTTGTGTTCATAACAGTGCACTAACTACCATCAATCAGTGTACATTTATAACACAGTGCTGTAACTCCAATCAGAATAATTTTCCTTCTCGGGTCTGGATGAAGAGTCCTCGAAAATTCAGGTCTCGGGACACGAGTTCCTCCTCAACGTTCTCCAGAGCCCACTTGTGTTCGACGATCTCCAAAGCCTCCCATTCACTCTGAAACACAGCAATTAAAGCAATGGTGTCAGTGCTTTATGAGGGAAAATGGGAAATTTTAAGCAGCTTTAGTGATTTAAGTGGGGAAAATATGAATTTCAGAAGAGAAAGAAAAGCGTACATATCAATCATCTCATTTGTGGCACTCCAGCTCACAACTATACACATACAGTCTCGCTTACAGAATTTTCACTTTGCTTTTTAGTCTGTGTTTAATTGTACCAGCACATATCAATAAAAATCAGCACTGCTCAATGTGTCATTTTAAACCACTGAAGAATCTATGACTAGGTTTACATGCACATCAAATCCCGTTTAAGGTCTATATTCAGGTTGCAGCCATATTCTGAATACTATGTTCATACAGTGGGTATAGAAAAGACTCACCCCCCTTTAAAATAATCACATTTTGTTGCTTTTCAGCCTGAAATGAAGACGGACACAGTTTTTGTTTTATCCAGCTGTATTTACTTATAACATCCAAGTGATATAACACCTGTCAGGAAAAAAAATTAAAACTCAGAATCATGGAGTTGGAGTCCTTAAAATGACTTGTAAACTCAATAAGGTGTAGCTAATCACCTTCTCAATGACATACAAAGCCATTTGACTTTCAACTGTGATCAGCCGTGGTCATTATTAGCTCAGCATGAAAAGAGCTTTCCTGGAGCATTTGGTAGTGCAACTGAAAACTGTAAACAATCAACTATGGGTGGCAAGGCACTGTCAAAAGATCTCCGGGATAAAGTTGTGGACAGGCACAAGTCAGGAGATGGATACAAAAATATTTCAAAGGCTTTATCAATGCCTAGAAGCACAGTGAGGTCTATTATTAAGAAGTGGAAGGTATTTGGTACAACACAGACCCTCCCTGGATCAGGACATCGCTCCAAACTGGATGAAAGAACCAGGAGGAAACTGGTCAGAGAGGCTACCAAGAGGCCTACAGCAACTCTGAAGCAGTTGCAGGAATTTATGACACATAGTGGTCATTGTGTGCATGTGACAACACTATCACAAATTCTCCACAAATGTGGCTTGTATGGGAGGGTTGCAAGAAAAAAGCCACTCCTCAAGAAAGGCCACATGAACGCACCTTGAAGATTATGAGGCCACATGGAAAAAGGTGTTATGGTCAGTTGAGACTAAAATTGAATTATTTGGCCTCAACACCAAACAATATGTCTGGCGGAAATCCAATACAGCTCACCATCCAAATAACACCATTCCTACAGTAAAGCATGGAGGTGGTAATATCATGTTATGGGGGTGTTTCTCTGTAGCAGGGACTGGAGCACTTGTCAGGATAGAAGGAAAATGGATGGGGCAAAATACCAACATTAAATTCTTGAGGAAAATCTACTGCCCTCTGCCAGAAAGTTGTCAATGGGAAGAAGGTTTACCTTCCAACATGACAATGACCCAAAGCACACAGCAAAACTGACCACACAGTGGTTGAAGGAGAAAAAAGTGAATGTCTTTGCATGGCCTAGTTAGAGCCCAGACTTAAACCCCACTGAAAATCTGTGGAATGACTTGAAGACTGCAGTCCACAAACTGTCACCATCAAATTTAACTGAACTTGAGCAGTTCTGCAAAGAAGAGTGGGCAAATATTGCAAAGTCTAGATGTGCAAAGTTAGTAGAGACATATCCCAACAGACTAAAGGCTGTAATTAAAAAATTATGGCAAATTAAGCAAGGGGGTGATCCTTTTTCCAACTCAGTGATTCTGTTTTTAATTTTTTTTTCTGACATGTTTGTGTTGTATCTTTCACTTGGATGTTATAAGTTGCACTGAGTAAATACACCTGGATAAAACAAAAACTGTCTGTCTTCATTTCAGGCTGAAAAGCAACAAAATGTGATTATTTTAAAGGGGGGTGATTCTTTTCTATACCAGGGGTGGGAATCAGAATTTGGGGAATAAGAATATTGTATTAATCTGAATCGGGCAATCAGATTGAAGCGTTTACATGACTCAATACTAATTAGAATCTTGCCAAATTCCGATTAATATTGGAATATTGATGTGCATGTAAACATAGTATATGTTAAATGATGATGTTTTAAATGCCCAAATAGCATTAAAAATGACCCAGAATCGTTTTTGCACTTTTACCTTCAAAGTATGCAAGGATCTATAAATATGTGCAAATTGGAAAACAACACAATCCATCGATAAAACCCAGCACCAAATGTGATGTAAGGAATAAACACTTGTGGGGTGTACTGCGGTAGGAAAATAATCACTGACTGGGTGGTGTGCTGCAGCCTGACACAAAGTGGAATTACTCTTATCACCCCATAGTTGATTATTTTCCAATAACTGCACATCTTGAGGTGTATTATTTCTCAGCAATTTGCCAACAATTTAATTTTTTCATATATTAAACAATGACAGTTCATAAAGTTTATTGTAACAATTAATGTTGTGGAATGTCTACGAAACAAGGTTGTTATGTTACCTTCAACCAAAACACACAGCTTGTCATGTCACAGAGAAACCATAAAGCTCAAACTCCCCTGTCCTGAAGACTCCACCATGGTGTTACAGTCCTAACAATTGAACGCTTTTCTTTATTGAACTGGCTCCTTAAGATTTATCATCTTCCTTGGGGGTTTGTGGAAATTCAGCCACAGCGACATTCAATGGGTTTTCCCAGACCGCTACACACATGATGCACTTCTCACCTTGAAGGCCTTGTTGGGGTCCGGCGGCATGGCAATCGCCGCTCCAGTCATCTGTTCCTGCATAATTCTCGACTGATCAGCAGCTGGAAAAACAACAGCTATTTAGTCCATGGACAGCTGCTAAGACTATAGTAACCATCATGCATGACTTATGCTGAACACTTCAATGATTACTATTAAAAATCAAGATTAAACCTGCGTTCAGTCTAGCAAGTGGCAGGCGACTGTTCGTTCTCTATGTACAGGCCGGGTTTATACTTTACGCATGACTTTACGCATGACTTTGTGTGCACATGCAGAAGCAGCGCCAATGCATGTGGAGGATTAAAGGTGACATCCACTAGACGGCAAAACATCCCCGTCCGTCTGCTTTCCAAGTTAAACTGTAATGTTTAGTGATTTTATGCACAGTGATGTTAAACAAGTTTTTGGGTTTTTTTTTTTTTTCCAAAACTTTCCGCCGTCGTTGTGACAGTTGTCATGAATGCGTCTCAGATCGAAAACTCTTAGCTTACATTCAAAAGTATAAAGTGGTAAATCTTGATCTTTAGAATTAATCAGGCTAATATACACCTAACTGGTTTATATCTGTATAATCTGTATGGTCATTATGACTCGAACGAACTCACCGTTGTCCTGTCCGAGTATGAGAGAGTACATGCTCCGTAGGCCAAACACATTGAGGAAGTACCACGAGGCTGAACTGACCCTGCAAGACCGTCACATACAGATTCAGACTACGTTTAAAGCCAAGCTCTTTAAATCCTGATTTATGCACAAACACCAGTTAGCTTTTTCCCCATCAGCATGATGGACATTTCGATTACTATTCCTCTGACAAATAACGAAGAACAGAAATCAAACCAAATCAAGCGAGGCGGTTTGAATGACGCACCAGGATGCATCCAGTGACACCAGTTCAATCCCCCTCTGCAGCATGGGTTTAAACCTCAGAGTCAGTGGAAAAGGAACCTTAGCTGTGGGACAAAAAAAAAAGTTTGACCATTATTCTGCAATCAAAAAGTGAAAATCTGATTCTTTTTTTTTTTTTAAACATAATGTTTCATGTGAGCTTCATTCAAAGTACATACACAGTTTAGACACTTAAAAGTCTATAGCAACCTTATACGACCAAGCACTAAAGCTCCCGCTGCTCACAAAATGTAATTATACTTATGTACGTAATAAAACACAATGTAACATACCGCCATAGGACAATAATTGGCGACATGTCTTGAAGAGAATCAGAGTTGATTATTTTCCTATAACATCATGTCCCGAAGAGTTTTATTCCTCAACAATTAATTTTTCTTAAATACAAAACAACAGGCTGTACTTTTTAATTCATGAACAGCTATGAAAACAAGTTCCTACTATCGCTTACGCTATAGCGGCTATAAACTATCCTTCATCCCTCATCAGCTTCCACATCGTTCTCTCACTTGAAGTTAATAATGGAGACTCTTTCCATAAATGTTAAATGAACATCTCCTTACAGAAAACTTTACCACAATGTTTCAATCTGTTACTTATTACTAGCTTTATATCATGTTAAGTGTCCTCCATACAAGTCCCTGTGAATGAGCTGTTACTATAGGAACAATACCATATTAGAACGTTTGCATTAATATTGACCTGTGATTCGAATTTCAGCTCGCACTGCAATTGTCAGAGCTGCTGTTATAGAAAATGAATCAGCATCAATCCGATTTGATTCGGCAGAGCTGTGGTGTAAGAACATTTTAGAAAAATATTGACTATAGTAGCACCAGAGCCCACCAGGGGGCTTCTCTCAAGCTGAAATGCACCGGTTCATAGATTCAGGGCTAGCTTGGAATGCTGAGTAGAAAGGTGCATTGCTGTAATGTTACAAGTTGTAAACATCTGAGGTCAGTTGTACTGATCTGCTGTACTCACTAGTGACAAATCCAGAGAAAGCCCAGTTGATCCATCCACCGATTAATATCATTGGCAGGACGTTGGTGAGATTTCCTTTCATCATGTCGGTCATCATGCTGGTATCTGGAGAAAAAATAAAAAATGACGTGTACTATATCTCAATAATAATACTACTTTACATTATCAACATGTTAGAGCCGATTTCAGCGCAAAGCTACTCTGTGGTTAATCAGATGTTTACTCCTCACCAGTCATGGGATTTTTAGGAACCACTTTTCTCTTGACCTTCTTGAAGAATCCAGTTTCAGCGTTGTTAAAATAGTGTTTACGCATGGCAAACGACTGCAGTGAGACAAAAATCAACGCCAAATCTCAAACATATCAAGCCATAATCCTTTCCGATAATGGTAGGAATGATTCTTTGAGAATTTATAATGTAAAATTCAGGTGCTGACATTTTATATAGGCTTGAATAAAGTTTTGGAAACTGATACCTGTTTGGGGAGGTACTTGCCGTTCTCTCGCAGTATGCGGCTGCGCATTAATACTTGGCTGCAAACAAAGAAACACAAAAACTGTAACACTAATACGGTACAGTTATTGTGAGAAATTACACAGAAGACCTTATGAACAGTATAATCATACTAAATAAATCTGATGTTACCACATTTTGGCTACATATGTACATATCCATTAACTAAATGTTCAATTTAAAGAAGCAGTTAGTAGTAATTTTAGAGCCCCCTGCGGCCTGCGAGGTGACTGTGTGTTTACATGCAGCTGCTGTTCGTAGCTTCTTTCGTCATCTCATTTCCCGCTCATTTATAATTTTTGTTAGCAGACCACGAGAAATATTTGAAACTCATACTTGTACATGAGATAGGATCTATGGGACATTTCTGCCTGAAAACAAATGCAGCGGAAAACTGACATAATACATGAGCGCGACACCCATTCTCCAGCGAAAATGATGTATGAAGTCCATGATGATGTACGATCACCATTGTTCCCAACGACCAATCACTGATCCCCATTGTTCCCAACGACCAATCACTGATCCCCATTGTTCCCAACGACCAATCACTGATCCCCATTGTTCCCAACGACCAATCACTGATCCCCATTGTTCCCAACGACCAATCACTGATCCCCATTGTTCCCAACGACCAATCACTGATCCCCATTGTTCCCAACGACCAATCACTGATCCACAGTGTTCCCAACGACCAATCACTGATCCCCATTGTTCCCAATGACCAATCACTGATCCACAGTGTTCCCAACGACCAATCACTGATCTAGAGCAACAACTAATTGATAAAATCGATAATAATTGATTGTGAAATCTTTGTCAACGAATCTTAATGTAACATTTTACTCTGACGTTTACATTTGTAACCTTCAGTTAGTGGATTTTATTTTAAATACATCAAAAAAATAGTATTGAAAGTTTGGGGCTTTCAGCCCCATCAGATTAATCGAAAAAATAATCGACCCATTAATCAATTATGAAAATAAGAGTTAGTAACCCTACACTGATCCCCATGGTTCCCAACGACCAATCACTGATCCCCATGGTTCCCAACGACCAATCACTGAGCCGCACTGTTCCCAACGACCAATCACTGAGCCGCACTGTTCCCAACGACCAATCACTGAGCCGCACTGTTCCCAACGACCAATCACTGATCCCCATGGTTTCCAACAACCAATCACTGAGCCGCATTGTTCCCAACGATCAATCGCTGATCCCCATTGTTCCCCACGATCAATCACTGATCTTAAAAAAAAAAAAAGATTACTCTTTCTGTAACAAATAAGTACCATTCAAGTTTATTTTACTCTAAACATGTTCAGATAATCTTCGTTCTTTACGTAACGACTTGATATGCCAATAATCATGATTCAATAAATAAACGAATCAGTTTAGTCGTGTTTAGTCAGTTACATTTCTTGGTATTTTATTGTTCCTGTCTGTTGTTGCCAGTCTTGTGTGTCTTGTTGTTCTATGGTTGTTATATTTTTACTGTGAGGCACTTTGTAGCCTTCAGCATAGAAAATTGCCATATAAATAAAGTTTTACTTACTTGCTAATGACGTCACACGACGACTTTTTGCATGTGCATTAGCTACTTTCCCCTGAAAAGAGTTAGCAATGTTGTTTCTGAGTCTCACCTGTCAGAGACCTGCTCCAGCTCCACCTTCTTGTCACTCTGGATGAGTTTGGTAACATAATGCCGCAAAACTCCCACTACAAATGTGATGAAGACAATCGGCAACACGACCCACACACGGATACTGGAGTCCAACAGCAGCTCGGGTCCTGCCATGTTAGTCTGAGTCAACTTAACACTATTTTTGTTTTTGTTTATAACACGGACAAGCTAATGAACTGACACGCGCATTTGCTAGCTGTCTAACAACTTCCTGTCGTAGTTTAACTATCAAAAGTTAAAAATAAACCCCGGGGACTATGTTAGCTAAGTTAGATGACTAATATAAATACTTTTTAACTTCCTAACTCGGGGCTTTTTAAAAGAACTTGCCCTACACTCCACGTTTTAACAAACACTTCGTTTCTGACATTACAGCACCGAAGGAAAATGTGTTTTAAATGTAACAACTGCTAGCTTCTGTAACTTCACCTTACAGTTTGGCTGGCTGAATGTCAAATGGGTCCCTTTTGAAAATATAGTGCACTACATAGGTTGTTGAAACCGTTATTGTATTCCCTACATAGTGTGCCTATGTATGCAGCGGGAGACTATTTGTTATTTAGCCATTGCGCGTGCTGTGCTGTGCTGTACTGTGAGTGATATGCGCATGCGTTAGAATAGCGTGCACGCGTGGGTAATGCTGTTCGATTCCAGTCTAATCTGATTCTTATATTAGAAATATACGGAGTCGATTCTAAGAATCAAAAATCGATTCCACACAATAAAATACATTACATGATGGTTTTATGGCAAGCCAGACAGGTTACTGAAGATGAATGAATGAATAAATATATATATTTTTTTACATTTTAATTTGTTTCCAGCGCTTTAGAGTTGACTCTCGATTTACAATGCCTGGAAACGGACGATTTTCAACTGATTCTAATGTTGGGAATCTACTGAGTCGATTCAATACAAACTTCTCTCGATTCCAAAACTTAAAATAGGTAACAGGAAATGAGGTCTTGTAAAAGAAAGAAACAGTGCACAGTATTAATTAGGTAGCTTCACAAAACCCGATTATTATAGATTGAATGACAGGGCATCTTGACACATTTACTATGAATCATTTAAACCTATAATGGAAAAGAATCAGCATTAGCCAGAATCCCCGTGGGTGGTAGTCTTAAGGTCATTTAGACTTAGTCATAGTTTATTAACATTTTATTTTGTTTAGAGTCAACTCCAATTCGATTTACATCGAATGCCTGGAATCGGAGAATCGCCTTTTTGGAGTCGACTCCCGGATCTACGCTAAACAGATAGCTAGCCAGCTAGCTGTTGGTAACTTGCTTGCTATTTATTAATTATTGAAAATGCAGGACATATTTAAACACCTTAAATTACCGTCGTTATGAAAGCGTGTTTATAAAAAAAAAGAAAGAAAGAAAGCGAAGGACGGAGTGTATTATTAAAATACAAAAGTCTAGTATGAAGTCTTGTATTTACTTCCGGGTGATTGAGAAGGAACTTCCTGTGTCTTGTCAACAAGTCTGAATTCCTACATGGTATACGCGTGATTCACTGCTTTATCAGTATTTAGTGTTGCGTTTGGTTTAAAAGCTGTGACTTAGAAATAATAAGTACAAATATCAGTGCTAAATATTCCGCTAAATGCTCTGGTTTGTTGCTATTTTGCTAATAATCATCAGTAATGACAGTCTCACATTAGTACAGTCGTTTACTGTTATTATAACGGAGATCTTCTTCTCCTCCTTCTTCTCCTCTGCTCAGTGATCTGCGATTGTTCACTTCACACAATGACCTCTGGAAAGCCTAACATTAATGAAAAAGTCCTGCAGTATGAATCCTTCATCAATGATGTTTTGAAGCGAGATTTACAGTAAGTATACAGTAATATGTGCTCTTTCAGCTTCACTGAATGTGGATGTGTCTTAGACTTTTCTTCCTGTAAATCATTTTCCTTTGATTTTTTTATCTTTCAGGAAGGTTTTGGAGCAAAGAGACGGTGTGTATGAAAAAATAGCACAATACCTTCAACTGAAGAATACAATTAAAAGTATACAGGTAGATTATATTGAGCTGTTTTACTCTCCTCTCATTTCTACTCGGATTACCTTCCAACCAGTAACCAGCGTCTTTACCTTTTTCAGGAAACTGGCAGCAAAGAACTGAAGACGGATGTTGATCTCGGCTGTAACTTCTATGTTCAAGCTCATGTGTAAGTGATGTTTCTTGTCCACATCTTAAATGTAGATGGATATCTGGAAGGAATCAGTTTGTGTCTCGGGATCAGCTTTCCGTGTAAATTAACCAAGAGCCAAGAGTGTCTTCTCGCCAAAAAAAAAAAAGCTGCGCACGTAATACTATGTGTACATCTCGTATCTTTAATGCAAATGAATTCCTGTGACATTTATTATAACCGCTTGATGTAAGGTTTCAGGTTGGGCTTGATAGATAGTTTATATGAACCCTGCTATGAACACAAATTAAGGAATTAAAAGATATTTTAATTTCTTTAAAATATTGTTGTCTATGTTGTATTGCTTTATGTGAAAACTCTGATATTGATTTTGTTTGTGTGGAAGACAACATAAGGGAGCAAGCAGAGAGAAAGGATTATCTAATCACACAATACATAAAGACATTTCTATGATGCATTATGATGTATAGGTTTGCCATTGAGTCCACTGAAGCTTATAGATAGATCACTTTATTAATCCCAGAGGAAAATTTTAAAGATTACAGCAGCAATCCAAAAAGTAGTGTGTGCAAGCGAGAGTATTCAGAATAATAAAGCTAAAAGATAAAGATTATAAAATACAGTATTGGATATAGTATAGTATAGTACAGATTAATGTGAAAAGTGTCAGTGCAAATGTATTATTCAGTCCCTCCAGGATTTCACGATTTCGCGATCGCAGCAACGAACGCAAAATCAAGCAAACTCTGCAATATTCGGAGGCAATATTTCAAAATTACCGTAGATTTTCTGCAGATTCGGGCCAAGACGTGTCATGTGACGTCATCACAACGCGCATTCAGCCAAATCCCTCTTCGATTCACATGTGTCGAACATGAGTACGGCTAAGAGGTCTCATTTACCAACAAGCATCACTGCGAACGTCCGTGCAAAATTTGTGGAATTGCATTTTTGGCAATTCAAGTGGTTTTCTACAAAAAAGGCACAAAAACTCTGCAAGTTGCATCACGAATTTAGAAAAAAAGCCGTAGCAAATTCAAGAATGTTTGCCCGCAATAATCACAAAAAAACTTTGCGAAATCCTGTATGGATTAAGAGTATAAAGTACAAAGCATTCAAGGTCTTAAAAAATTTGAAACGATTTATAAAATGTTCACGTCAGATTGACTTCCAGGGTCCAGAGTTTTGTTTCTTAAATTTTTAAAATAAAAAAAAAAAAACCACAACAATGCGATAAAAAGATATCTTAATACCCACGATATCTCATGACAGTATTAAACTAAACTGTATCGTCATGTTGCTTGAACTTTACTCCAAAAGAAAAAAAAAAAAAGAAGCAAAGTTAAAACCAATACCACGGGATGTGACAGAATGTTTACCAGCACAAGGGTGTACGTCACCAGGTCATATAATAGTAGGTGTAAGATGATGTATATAATTTTCCCTCAACTCTATGTTGCAACCAAAACCACAGGAATAATCCAGTGATAATAATAATCTAGATTATTCAAGATTATCACATCATATTCCAGTAATAATGTCCAGTAATAATGTGATTTGGATTTCCTCCCATTTCAGGCCTGATGCTTCCAAAATCTTCGTCGCTGTTGGATATGGATTTTTTCTCGAATTGACTCTTTCGGAAGCGCTGACCTTCATAGAAAAGAAAACCAGCCATCTTACCGAGTAAGATCTTCTTTCATCTTCATCACTGACGTTTATTTTCATCCACGTGAATCATCCGTTTTTTGTTTTGTTTGCCGCAGGTACAGCGAGGTTCTCAACAAAGATGCAGCAAAGATCAAAGCACACATTCGTGTGGTTTTGGAGGTAGATCTTTTCACTTCAGTTTGGATGAAGCTTGTTTACTGTCTCTGATGAATGTTCTGAGCAAGACGTCGTTTTTCCCCCGCCTGCAGGGTTTAAGGGAACTACAGGGTCTGAAAGATCTTCCCGAGACGACGAGACGGGAGGTGTTTTAAGTACCTCACGGTGGCGCAGTGACATCCTTTCCGCCTTTTAAGACTCAACGCATGGCTACAGCGCGTTTAGGCTTTGTACTGTAAAGTGATACGTATTTCAATGGCACTTTTTTTCTTTCTTAACAGGTTTTACTGTTACGTTCCAAAATGGATTCAATAAAGTGCGGCTTATTTTGAATAGCTGTGACTACAGTAATGATCTTTCAGTGACTGTGAAGGTCCCTGCCTGAGATGGTGACTAATTGCTTTTTGGAAAAAAACATGTGACTCATAAGCTTTGGTAATGATGCAGACTCTTGATGTGGTCACAAGATTATTACGCATCGTGCGTTTCATCTAATCAGATTCAACACCTTCTTACTTTTCGTTTAAATCCTGGGACAGAATCAAGCTTGGCATGTTATATGCTTGTACTGTGAGCCACCTTGAATAAAAGTGTCTGTCCAATGAAT
Organism: Cranoglanis bouderius; assembly: GCA_023630585.1. Classification (NCBI taxonomy): domain Eukaryota; kingdom Metazoa; phylum Chordata; class Actinopteri; order Siluriformes; family Cranoglanididae; genus Cranoglanis; species Cranoglanis bouderius. The sequence continues at coordinate 15,747,011 of CM042556.1, read as the reverse complement.
ACATCCGCTATGTTACCTTTCCGTCAAGTACGGTCATGCGAAAATCACACAAAAGGGAGAAAAGAGTACGGTACCCAAAGTTCACAATGTGTTTCACCTGTTTATGAAAAGAAAAGACGCAAAACATCACCGTAGTTGAGAGATTTTATGCCGTTTACACTCATGATGTGTTTCGAATATGAACAAAAAAGTACGTATTCATGAGAATAAGCAAAGATGCATGTACAAAAGAGTTCTGATTTGTCTATATGCGGCTCCTGCTGCTTTCAGGTCGTCCTGCAGCTCTTTTCGAGTGACCGCTTTATTTTATGCATAAAAATAAACCATGTTTTAGATATAAATGCGTCAAAAAATTATCATGCAAATTGCACCTGGTGTCATTATAAAAGACTTTGCCATTGATTGGGAATATTTCATGCACCAAGAAGCAACCATGGTACATGTTTAGGAAGGAGCATCGTAATATACTCAGGGACGACGTTATTAACGAACACTCAAATGGAAAAAGCTAGAGAGCCATAACGTAGGCCTTTCACGATATCTACTTTTGCTGGACGATACATTGTCCCAGAAATAATTGCGATAAATGATATTATTGTCACTTTAAGACCATTTTATGCCACTGATATAATGATAATATAATAGCATAATAATGCAACTACACCCTTTCAAAGAGCAATGAACTTTTATTTCATAAGAATATTCAGATGTTGGAATTGGAATGTCCAAAATGAGTTTTTGTCTTCTGATGAAAATATCTTTAAATTGAGCAAAAATTAAACCAAATATTCACACATTTTACAGTGGTGCTTGAAAGTTTTCTATATTTCTGCATAAATATGACCTAAAACATCGTCAGATTTTCACTCAAGTGCTAAAATTAGACAAAGAGAGCCCAGTTAAACAAATGAGACAAAAATATTATACTTGGTCATTTATTTATAACGGAAAATGATCCGAGAGGCAAAAGTATGTGAACCTCTAGGACTAGCAGTTAATTTGAAGGTGAAATTAGAGTCAGGTGTTTTCAATCGATGGGACGACGATCAGGTGTGAGTGAGAGCCCCGTTTTATTTAAAGAACAGGGATCTATCGAAGCCTGATCTTCACAACACATGTTTGTGGAAGTGTATCATGGCACGAACAAAGGAGATTTCTGAGGACCTCCGAAAAAGAGTTCTTGAGGTTGGTCAGGCTGGAAAAGGTTACAAAACCATCTCTAAAGAGTTTGGACTCCACCAATCCACAGTCAGACAGATTGTATACAAATAGAGGAAATTTAAGACCATTGTTACCCTCCCCAGGAATGGGGACCAACAAAGATCACTCCAAGAGCAAGACGTGTAATAGTCCGGAAGGTCACAAAGGAACCCAGGGTAACTTCTAAGTAACTAAAGGCCTCTCTCACACTGACTAATGTTAATGTTCATGAGTCCACCATCAGGAGAACACTGAACAACAATGGTGTGCATGGCAGGGTTGCAAGGAGAAAGTCACCGTTCTCCAAAAAGAACATTGTGGACAAGCCAGAAGGCTACTGGACAAATGTTTTGTGAACGGATGAGACCAAAATAGAACATTTTGGTTTAAATGAGACGTATGTTTGGAGAAAGGAAAACACTCCATTCCAGCATAAGAGCCCTCTCCCATTTGTGAAACATGGTGGTGGTAGTATCATGGTTTTGGTTTGTTCTGCTGCATCTGGGCCAGGATGACTTGCCATCGTTGATGGAACAATGAATTCAGAATTAGACCAGCGGATTCTAAAGGAAAACGTCAGGACATCTGTTCACGAACTGAATCTCAGGAGAAAGTGGGTCATGCAGCAAGACAACGACCCTAAGCACACGAGTCATTCTACCAAAGAATGGTTAAAGAAGAATAAAGTTAAAGTTTTGGAGTGGCCAAGTCAATGTCCTGACCTTAATTCATTAGAAATGTTGTGGAAGGACCTGAAGCAAGCAGATCATGTGAGGAAACCCACCAACATCCCAGAGTTGAAGCTGTTCTGTACTGAGGAATGGGCTAAAATTCCTCCAAGCAGATGTGCAGGACTGATCAACAGTTACCGGAAACGTTTGGTTATTGCTGCACAAGGGGGTCACACCAGATACTGAAAGCAAAGGTTCACATACTTTTGCCACTCACAGATATGTAATATTGGATCATTTTCCTCAATAAATAAATGACCAAGTATAATATTTTTGTCTCATTTGTTTAATTGAGTTCTCTTTATCTACTCTGAGGACTTGTGTGAAAAGGTGATTATGTTTTAGGTCATATTTACGCAGAAATATAGAAAATTCAAACTTTCAAGCACCACTGTATAGATTAACTTAAACATGTATGAACAAAAACATGTGAAAACTGCCCTTGTTGTGAAAATCTGATCTCCTGAAATAACATTACGATGAGTACACTACTGGAATACAATATTGTGAAATCTTTATGCTTTAGTTATTCATTGTCCGTGTTTTAGTGTGTTGTTACGGAAAGAGCGCCCTTTTGTGCAGAAGCATTGCAATATGACATTTATAGTAAAATGAAGTTGTAATATTAGGTTTATGTTGTGTACTATATGTCTGATTAATCTCATATGTGTATAGGGTGGGCTAATTAACCTGCTAGTGAAGCATTTCAGTTTACTGCTGTTCATTCACTATTCAGCTTCAGCTCACCCAGTTTAAGCGGCTCAATCCCCGACATTATTGACTACGAGTGGATTATCTGAAACACTAGAAATATTCTTTCTAGAGTTTTCTTCTTCAAAAACATTGTTTAGTGCATTTTTAATATCTTGCGTGTCATTTTTTAAAAATTAAAATCGGTGCTAGTGCTTGATACACATCTCACATTCGAATGCACACAGTTTTTGCATTTGAATGTGCATTTTTATCTTAAATCTGACGAATATTCGAAGTTCGAAATTTTTAATTTGACAGCCCTGGAGCAGACGAGAGGACAGAAGCAGCGCAAATGGCTAAAATGTTGGTGGCATTCATTCAACACGCATGTAAAACACAATGGGCGATATTGAGGTCAGTGAAAATGATCGAAGTCATGTCCCTATAACGTAATTATCGTGACAGGCCTACCATAACGAATACCTTAAACATCTCTGTCAGTGCAAGAAAGGCCCCAGCAGATAATGGAAAAGAGTTGCAGGACGACCTGAAAGCAGCAGGAACAACATTTCAGTACTCTTTTGGAGCAAAGCACAAAACAAATATAGACCTTTTTGGCAATTATTCAGCTTGTTATGTTTGGAGAAAGAAGGGTTGTGCGTATGATCCCAAAATGCATATTCACAGTGAAGTACAAAGTGGGAGCTTCATGAAACCGGGCTGCTTCTCTGCAATTGGTACTGAGGGATTATAGATCATCATGAATGGAGCGATGTCCCGGAACATATTAGAGGAGAATTTAATCGAATCGGCCAAGAAACTGAATCTGGGGAGAATATGGACTTTTCAACAAGAAAATGGCAACAAACCTGCAGCTAAAATAAATCAAGGCTGGTTTCTAAAAAACTGACTTTACTTTTGGAGGATTTTGAAATTGCAAATCCATCAGCGGGACCCTCGTAATCTTCGGAAATTGCAGATGATGTTCTTCCAATCTTCCAACCTTCATCTTCCTTGAAAATGTCAAGTGGATATCACAAGACACCAAAAAAAAACCTTCCACTCGTAGTTTATACATTTGATTAAGAACCAATCAGTTTATTTGCTGTTGCTGATAACTGGTAGATGATTAACTGTACCAGCTTAATAAGTAATCATTTGCTGAACTTTTGCTTCTGCACCATGAGGAAGAGAATGAGGCATTCTAGCTCGGCTCCTTCAGCATCACTGTGACGGATACGCTGTCACACTAGTATTAGGTTGCCATGGAAACTAGATGTTGAATAGTGGCAGCAGTGTAAGACCTGCTTCCTGAAATAGATTAATATTTCTTTCTTACAAAGACGCATTGGTCCAAATGGACTCGTTGCACAACATGCGCGCATCACACATTTAGTATGATCTTCGGTATGTGTATATGCATGCAGCAAGCGTACAGACGCAGGTGAAGAAGCTGGCTTTCTATGTTCGTGAAAATGAAACGGTTCAAAAATGGCATTTACATGTTTTTCAACTTTTAAAAAAAAAAATGCAGTGTGTCAGGCGAGACTGCAAACTGCGCACCTGGTGTTCCCAGGACAGACTCCGGATCCACCACAACCCTGACTAGGCTAAAGTGCTTTCTGAAGAGGAATGAATGAATTTCAAGAGAGATTCATTTCTTGCAGACTTTCGATGACATTAAATGTAACTATATATGGTTGAAAAGCACAATATGTCGTTCATCCATCCATTTTCCATACCGCTTATCCTACACAGGGTCACAGGGAGCCTGGAGCCTGTCCCAGGGAACTTGAGCACAAGGCGGGAGACACCGTGGACGAGGTGCCAACCCATGGCAGGGCACAATCGCACACCCATTCACACACTTCGGACAAATTGGAACTGCCAATCAGCCTACAGCGCGTGTCTTTGGACTGGGGGAGGAAACCAGAGCACCCGGAGGAAACCCCGAAGCACAGGGAGAACATGCAAACTCCACGCACACAGGGCAGAGGCTGAATTCGAACCCCCATCCTCGGAGGTGCGAGGCAAATGTGGTAATCACTAAGCCGCCGTGCCCACAATTAAAAATTGTAATCGTTTAGTGTAAGGCTGCATCACACCAACCTGCCATTAATTATTTTGCTATAAGAGCCTGGTTGGGCAAAGCTCCATGATGGACAGATGCCTCTTGTTGGACAAAACCCCATGATAGGCAGAATGATCTCATCAGACAAAGCCTCATGATGGGCAGAAGCTCCTGCTTGGGTAAAGCCACAATGATAGATTTCACACTGGGAAACTCTGTTCACATAAACCTCAAATTTGTAACTTCTGGGAATTTTGGGAGTCCTTACTTTCTTAGCCCAAACCAGGAAGTGGCACAATGAAGCTGGCAACATAAGGCTATGCCTCTGAGAACATCAGTAGTACCACATCCTTTCCATTCTGTTAAGAGTTAGATGTTAGATGATACACTATGACCATATGTGGTTCTTCCCCAAACGGTTGCCACAATGTTGGAAGCACACAACTGTGTAGAATGTCTTTGTACGCTGTAGCGTTACAAATTCCGTTTAACGGAACTAAGAGACTGAAACTCGTTCCAGCATGACAATGCTCCTGTGCACAAAGCAAGCTCGATGAACACATGGTGTGTTAAGGTTGGAGAGGAAGAACTGGAGTGTCCTGCACAGAGCCCTGACCTCAACCCTACTGAACACCTTTGGGATGAACTGCACTCCAGGCCTCCTCACCAAACATCAGCCTGATCTCACTAAGGCTTTCGTCACTGAATGAACACAAATCCCCACAGCCACGCGCCGAAATCTATTGGAAAGCCTTCCCAGGAGAGTGGGGGTTATTATAACGGGATAAAATGGGGGGATTCATCCAGAATGGGTGTGATGTTGAGGCGTCCACAAACTTTTGTGACCATATAGTGTATATGATAATGTTGGCTAGTGAATGGTAGGTATAAATATAATAAATATAAACCCTAAACATCTAAGCTGTCAGGGGTGCAAAAGTACTGGCACCCCTGCACCAGCTGCTACCTGGGTGCAGGTACACCGTGTGGGAACAGGACTCCTGTCCTGTCCATGCTAGGATTTCTTTTTGTTGTTGTCCTCTCACGATTGACACATGCATAATACATTATTGTCATCCTTCTGCCTTTCATCTCTTCGCTCGCTTTTTTTTTTTCTTCTTTTCCTTTTTCTTCTTCTTTCACTGACGTCACGTGACGCAGGCGCCCCACAGGGACTCCTCTGAGCAGAGACAGAGAGAGAGAGACACACAGAGAGAGAGAGAGAGAGAGAAATGTCGAAGTTAACGTGAGCGCGTTTTAATAGAACAGGAAGCAAAGCAAAGTGAAAAGATATATGTATATATTTAGAGGGGTTTTTTTTTTACTAATAAAGCCCAGGGACGTTGGGTAAACTTGTTTAGAGAGCTTTAGTGGTGAGGTTTCATTTTATTCCAGGTTTTTAGCCATGGTGGGAAACGAGAGGAGAATCTTTTTGTACTCGGGACTTGGATGAAACTAAAAATTATTTCAGAACCTACGGAGTAATTAGTAGTAGTAGTAGAAGAAGAAGAAGAAGAGGGTCGCTAACCATTTAGCTAACCATTTTAGCTTAACTAACTCACATTTACTAGCTTCTACACTTGTCATATTCCAAGTCCAGGTGTTATAGAGATTTACACCCTCCTCATTTTTCCTGTTTAATCAAATTAAACCAGCCCGTGAGTGCCTTAGCGGTGGGTAGTGTTGTTGATAATCGGCTAGCTTGCTAGCTAACAACATTGCGGCGGCTAACATGGAGGAAGAGGTGCATGTGTGTGTTAGCATCATCGCAGCACTCTTATATAATCCTAAAACTAAATCGCGGTCGTTTTCGTCCAGAAAAACGACTTTTGGCTTCGTGTAGAGGCAGATATGCGGACGTGGGTTTGATTTTGTGTGCAAACAGGATCAACGCAAACATGGATTCCAACCCTCTCATAAGTGGTGAGTTATTTCCCCCTGTGCACTCTGGACTCTGTACAAGTAAAATAGCTTAACGAGACTTTTTCTTTTTTTTAAAGAAAAGAATGATATATATATATATATATATATATATATATATATATATATATATATATATATATATATATATATATATATGACTATGATAATGAATGCATGTGTACTAGTTTGATTAAGTAGTGCTGATATTCTAGTTAACACATGAAGGAAGAAAACAAGCCTTTTTGAGCAAGTTCACACCTTGCTCAATGCATAGTGATTTTATTTGATGTGCATTGCGCATCAGTGCTTTGCAAGAAAGAGAGAGAGAGAGAGAGAGAGAGAGAGAGAGAAAGGTGATGAGGAATGAGTTAGGGTCTGTGGTGCTTTGTAATGCTTCCTGATTGGTTTGCATGCACACACTGGTTGCTTTTGTGTCAAAATCCCCTTTAGCTACCTGTTGGACATGCAGTCAGAGTGCTTCAGCATTGGTCTGTGACAGTAATGCGAACATGTTTTACATGATTTATTCATCATCTGAAAGCGGTGGATCTGGAGACCATGCCAGGACGGGACAGCAGATCATCGTAGGGCAAAGCACACACACTCACACACACACTCGCACACATCCACACGCAATTTAGAGTCGCTGATGCATCTTCCGGCATGTTTTTTTTTTGGGAGGAGGGGAGGAAACCCGGGGAACGTGGCGGAACCCCATACAGACACAAGGACCCGACACGCGACCCGAGCTCAGGATCCAAATACGAGCTGTGAATCAGCAAAGTGCCAATGCTGCCCCTTAAATCTGATAAACACTTATTAATATTTTAGGAAGTTGTCATCAGACATCAATCAGAAAACGTTTAGTCCGACTCAGTTGCCAACACGCGTCAAACCGGTGGCTCCGTCAGCTGCCGGAGTGTTTTCTGTTTCCCTTATTGCGTGACGAAATTGATGAATACATGTTTGAGAGTTTTAATTGAATTGCCGTGTTTATTTTCATGAAAAACCTTTCATTAGTTGTGGTAGCTCTAAAATAAACTCTAAAATAGCACTTATCAGCATTGTGGTGTTTCTTTTGACAGCTGGTAGCTGGATTTTTTTATTTTTTTTCCCCAACAGATAAAACATACAACTTTTAATCTGTTTATTAACATCAGCAAATAGTCCTGCATTAGAAGAATGCAGAATCTGCTGTCTGACCAGAATCTTGCGATGATCTTTATAAAGCCTTTAGGCTTTTTGGCTGTCAGTGGTACCACAATCTTGAGAAACCATCACGTTAAACAAGTATACGGTACTGTGCAAAGGTTTTAGGCACATGCCTTTAAAATAATGAAATTAAATGTTTCTACATTTAAAAAAATATTAAAAAATACTGTAAAGATCAGTAAACTGTAGTAAATGAAACAAAGTCAATATTTGGTGTGACAAATAAATAAGAATTAAAATAAAAATAGTCGTCTCCGGTACAATTAGTGCAGTTTTATAAGGAAAATATCAAATCAAATAAACAATATTAAGTCAGAGTTGTAGGCTGTATGGACTCCAAATGGGCTTCAGCTATCATCTTTAATAAAATGGCGCAAACACCGGTAAAACATGCGAACTAAGGAACCCTGATTTGTGCATAAAAAATTTTTTTTAAAAAGAGCTTTAACGATACAGCTACACGGTAGGTGTGCCTAATAAAGTGGCCAGTGCTTAAGGATGCTAAAGGTCTGAATCAGAGCAGAATTGATGCTTTTGGTTCGTTTGCTGTTTTCTGAACAAACCAAAAGGCAGAAACTGGTGGTCTGAGGGATGTGCAGGGATGAAAACATCCTTGCGAAGCTCTTGTACTGCGGCAGAAAAATGTACAGAGTACACGTAGGAATCCCCGAGTCAAGTCAGCGCTTAATAAATGATGTGATTATCATCTACGCCATGGAAATAACAAGATGAAAACTTGTGTAGCATTTATTTCCCTTTTTTTTTTTTTGTTTGTCGGGTCAAATTTCCAGAACATTTCTTTCTTGGTTTGCGCCTCACGGTTCAGTTTGAAAAGAAACACGCACACCGCGACTCAAAACACGGCGTGTTCGGTTCACTTCCTGCTGTCGTGTCGTGTCGAGTTTCCTTGGGACCAGCCCGAGACCCCCTCGCTCAGACCGGTTGTTTTGGTCCCCAACCTGAGTGTGATGTAGCTAATAAAGTGTCCAGTGGTGTTTATATCAGAAGATCAGTGCGATACATTTTGTGAATCGGACTTACTTCTAAAAAAAAAAAAAAAAAAAAAAAAAAGTGTGTTGGATTCACTGTTTAGTTTAGTTTTCATTGTATTGTCTGATGTGTAACATGCTTCAGCATGTTCCCCCGGCGTAAACCAGAATATCAGGTCTCTCCACTCCGAAAGCCTTCACAAATCTTATGGAATAATGTTGAAAAGTGTGGCACGGCTGCAGGGGTTTTAAAATGTTTATGTAAAGCAAGAAGAGACAGGACGGGAATGCGACGAAGCGCACTTCTGATTGTAGTACTCCATCCATCTGCTTATGACCTCTAACAACATGGACCTGTTGTTACAGAAGACTGAAGTATGTAAACGAACACTCTAATATGTCATGATGTTTCATTATGTACTGATATTGAAATAAATTCCATCACAAAAAAAAACGCTAAAAAGAAGTATTACGTGGCTCAGAAGTAGTGCTGTGATGCTGACCAGCTTTACTGCAACTCAGAGTGTTTTGCTTTTTTGTTCCGTTTTCATTCGTACATCTTCTGGAAGTGCTTCTGACTGTTGCAGTAGACCCGGAGCGTATCCCGCGAATACGGTGTCTGAGCAGGGATTACACCCCGAGTGAGACGCCAGTCCACTCATTCACCCCTAGAAGCGATTTAGCGTAGACGTTCCACCCGCTGGTGTGTTTTTTTGCGAGGAAGGAGGAAACCGGAGAACCCGGAACGACACAGGGAGAACATATGACAGTAACCCGACCCTGGGGTCGAACTACAGAACCTAGAGCTGTTCTTATATTATTTTACCTTCTTAATGAATGTGTGAGCTGAAATAATTTTCCTGAAAAAGGTTTCTTTTTAATGCAGATCTTAAGTGCTGATATCTTGTTTGAATCCACGATATATCTAGTGTGTGAAATCTTTTTTGCCGTATTATGATGAACAATCCGGAAACCTTTAAACTGTTAAATGACCACACACACACACACACACACACCCACACACACACACAAACAATCTACAGGGTGTCCCAAAAGTCTCCATACATACAGCACTATGTACACCAGCACCACGTCGGTTGTGCCTTCGTCAGTGGATGTTTGTGGACGTCCACTTCTCGGTTGGTCCACAACACTTCCAGTCTTTTTGAATTTGTTAATAAGTCTGGCAACAGTGTCGTGGGTGTGATGTGCTCGCCATGTTTCCTGTAAAGTCCATGGCAGCCTTGTGACAGCTTTCTGATCCAGCCATGAGAATGATTTCAATACGTTCTTCTTTTGTCAAAGGCTTTCTTCAAGGCTATCTGAAGGAAAGAAAGAAAGAAGGAAAAAAAAACAAAACCTTTTTTAGTATACACACACACACACACACACACACACACACACACATATATATATATAGTGTGTGTGTATACTAAAAAAGTGTTAATTTCCTCTATGTATGGAGACTTTTGGGACACCCTGTATTTAAAAAAAAAATAAAAAATAGACGTTATGTATATATGTGCAGTAATACTTTGGCTATTTATTGAAGGGATTTTTTTCCACTGAACTTTTCACCTATAGAACCCATTTTTACTAATATTGGCTTTAGATTCCAGTTAATGTTGTTGACAAGTAGGTTTTAACCACTGTAACGAAATAAAAAGTGCACGCACCCCCCTGGTTTTGCTTTAAGGACCCCTGGGGTTCCCCAAACCCCCCTTTGAGAACCACCGAATTATGATAATGCATAGTTATGACCCATCTTGTGTTCACCAGTTTGCTTTTGATTCACTAGAGTGACTGCAATGTAGGAATAAAGGCGCAGTTTGCGTTTTCATGCAGCCCAAATGACTATCACTGCGTTGTAAGCAGACACCAGACATCAGCATTCGCGCTCCTGATGTATTCGTGAGGCTGTAGGAGGATGGCTGTCTTTTACGGATCCTTATTTTGGGCAAATCTGAAGGAGCATTTGAAGGCAATCTGACAATTCTGTCCAGGGGGAAAAAAAAGAACCAGGCAGGAGTTGTGAATTTGATATGACATTATTATAATGTTGTACAGTAAGTCAGTCATCATGGGGTGAGAATTTTATATTAGTCCATGCATTTGTGCATGTGCAGTCTGTAAAACTCATTTCCAGAATCTTAAGAATGGAGAATGGAGTATCTGCCAGCTTACATGGTATAGCAAGTGGCACAATTGGATATATAGCTGCAAGCAGCAATGACGGGCCCAAGCACTATGGTGTCATCGCTACTCGGTGGGTGAGTATTAAAGTTTGATGCATTGCCACGGCAACACTATTTAAGCCATCGAGAATCCTTTCGCAATTTTACATCAGCCATGTCTCAACATTATTCTGACCAAGTTTGAAGCGATTCGGGTAAACATAAGGGGGTTATTGTGAGAATTATTGCTCAAGTTTCATCATAATCACTCACTGCACTCAGAAGATGTGAGACACTTCCTGTTTCCCTTTTTTTCCGCCATAAATTTATTGCCTCACCATGGCGAAACCGTTCGAGATATCAAAAATCCGTAATTTAGCATTCTCGAGTTTTTGATCATGTTAAGGGCCCCAAAAGCCCCCGAAACCTTGAAGAAGAAAACAACAGGCAGTCCCTCCAGGATTTTGCGATCGCAGAAATGAATGCAGAATCAAGGAAACTCCGCAATATTCGGAGGATCTTGCAATTTTTCAAGATTACTGCAGATTTGGGCCAAGACGTGCCATGTGACATCATCACAACACGCATTCAGCCAAAGCCCTCGTCAATCCGTGTCGTCGAACATGAGTACAGCTAAAAGGTCTCATTTAACAACAAACATCACTGCGAAAGACAAAAACAAAACAATTTCATTGCAACTTCGCCAGTTCAAGTAGTACAAAAAACACTGCAAGTTGCATTGCAAGTTTTGAATAAAGCCTCAGCAAAATCAAGCATTTTTGGCCGCAACAATCACAAAAACACTCTGCGAAATCCTGTACGGACCGAATTGTGATTACACTATCCTGTATGCCTGTACAGGATTTGGAACCCCTCGCATATCTAAAAAGCATGATTTTGCTCGTCAGTAATGCTGCAGTGCTTTATTATGCCCGTGTCAGCGTTTAAAACCCCTCCATCGTTTTCTCTCTCTGCATGCTTATGAAACTCCTGTCACTTCAGGTATTAACTCTCACACGGTAGAAGATCCAAAGGAACCTTGGCACATGTGTGTGTGTGTGAGAGATGGATTTTTATTCACTGGTGTGAGCATTCTTCAAAAATGTTAGTGAGCCTCTGATTTCTGCCTCTGTGGAGTGGAGTTTAACGGTGTCATTTACAGGTGAGGTGTAGATAAAGATGCCTTAGCTGCGTAGAATAAGAGCACATTCATGTCTTCATGCTAAGTGAGTTACTAAGCATTTCTCACTGAACGAACAACACAAGATGGAGTGTGCAGAAAATAATGAGCGAGCGGGTGGTGTGGTCACCCAGAAGTTGCGGAGTCACCCAGAAGCACATCCTGAAGTGTTTTATTCCTCTTGTACCACAGCAACAATTTAGTCATTTATTAAACAACACATGACTCGTGTGCTTTTTCTGTGTTTCCAGTTACGGTTAATCTTGCGTAAAGTCCGCGCAACAAGTTACGTACGTTACAGCAGCTACTATAATAAACATTCATTCTTTCACCAACCTCTCTTTTTTCTCTCTCTCTCTCTCTCTCTCTCTCTCTCTCTTAAAGATAACACAAAAAATGCTGCTCGTTACAGAGAAACCACAAAGCGCAAACTCCTCTGATGGTTACAAAGCACCGACACCGGAGACTCCTTCCATAGATGCATAAAATAAACATCTCCTCACAGAAACCTTCACCATATCAACAAATTTTAATCAGTCCCTCCAGGATTTTGCGATCGCAGAAATGAACGCAAAAATCAAGGACACTCCGCAGTATTCGCAGGAGTTTGCAATTTTTCAGAATTACCGCAGATTGTCTGCAGATTTGGGCCAAGAGGCGATATGTGACGTCATCACAACGCGCATTCAATCAAAGCCCGCTTCGATTCACATCCGTCGAACATGAGTGCAGCTAAAAGGACTCATTTCTCCAACAACCATCACTGCGAAAGACCGCGCAAAACAATTTTGTGCAGTTGCAATTTCGCCAGTTCAAGTAGTTTTCCGCAAAAAAAAAAAAAATCCACGGAAAACTCCGCAAGTTGCGTCGCAAATTTTGGAGAGAAAAAAGCCGCAGCAAAATCGAACCTTTTTGGTCACGACGATCAACGAAATCCTGTACGGACTGATTAATATGGAGCGTCTCGCTTAAAAAGTAACTGCGGATTAGCTTTTACTAGAGAAACGATATTAAAAGGTCGCATTCATATAAACCTGTGGTGTGTTCTATTCGGTCAGAGCTGCTGTTATGGAAAATGAATCAACACCAGTTGAGTCATTCTTGGAGAATAAATTCACGGTGCGTTACAGCATTTCCAGTAGATCACAATATGTACTTGTAACTAGGGATGGGCGATATGGGCTTAAAACTATATCACGATATTTCCTGGTATTTTATTGCGACAACGATATCGGCGACGATATAAATATAGTACCGTTCACCCCTGTTTTTGGCTACAAGTGATCGCTGCATGCAGTCTTGAGAGCCTCAGAAACACAAACATTGATCTAAAAGTAAAACTCACCCATCATCAGATAGGCTCCTAAAATATACCAATTACATAAAAGAGGAAAAAAAACAGTAAAAATCGAAGCACCAGGCTCCTCGTTTAGTGATGAACTCCTCCTCAGCTTCACGTCCACCTTCCGCCATACTGAAATCCGTCATCAACTAGGCTTTATCGTTATCATCACGGGAAGACTAATTCTTGTTATGGGGACAATTTCTACCGGTATATCGCAAACGATAAAATATCGCCCATCCCTACTTGTAACTATTAAGACACTGCAACAAAAAAAAAAAAAATAGCTAGAAGAATAATAGCTAGAAGAAAAAATAACCTTAAGAAGGTCTTGTTTTGAAAATCATGTCTCACTTTGAAATGCCAGCGTTTTCTTTTGATATTATGCTATAATGCTGTATATGATAATAATGTAAAGTACAACATTATATATTCTTGCTCTCATTAAGGTTTTAGAGTCGTCTCTCATCAATAACACGATAAATCTAATGCTTCTTTCGGAAGGTGCTGCGTCTGGTGAGCTCATTTTTATTACCTAAAAGCTTTCAATCCTACACATCTGGCGCTGTTACAGTGTAAAGGATAAACATGTTCCCGTTGCCTCCATTAGTAAGCTGTGAGCTTATTCTGAAGCGGCTGTGATTCTGGGGTTTTTTTTTTTTTTTTTTTTTTTTGGCAGTCCCTGGGTTTTATGCTAACATTAATTCTGCATGTGTCTGGCCGCTCAGCTTGCTCGCTCTCAGGTGTTATAAATCGTGCCAGGCCTCGCCGCCGGAGAGCTGAAGATAATTGGCTATTAAAGATCACAGGCCTCTCTCCATCCTCCTGAGGCGATCATGCCTGACAAGTGAAAACAGATTTATACTAGCCCTTCCTCCACCACCCCTCTCACTGTCTGCTCTTTTATTCATCCCCCTTCCCTTCTGTGCAAACAGGTGTGTGTGTGTGGGTGTGCATGTTTGTGTGTATCTGTTTGCTTCTATTCATTAGACTGTACTGGCCTTGTGATAATGATCATATATATATATATATATATATATATATATATATATATATATATATATATATATATATATATATATATATGTATGTATGTGTGTGTGTGTATATATATATGTATGTATGTGTGTGTGTGTATATATATATGTATGTATGTGTGTGTGTGTATATATATATGTATGTATGTGTGTGTGTGTATATATATATATATGTATGTGTGTGTGTATATATATATATATATGTATGTGTGTGTGTGTATATATATATGTATGTATGTGTGTGTGTGTATATATATATGTATGTATGTGTGTGTGTGTATATATATATATGTATGTGTGTGTGTGTATGTATGTATATATATATATATATATATATATATATATATATATATATATATATATATATATATATATATATATACATACAATATAACATTCGTTTACCCATACAAAAAATCAATCTTTCTTTCTTTGTAAATCCGTCTTTTCTTCATTAACCGCTTTATTTTTTTCTTCCTTCACTCATAGGAAGAAAAAATATATTGTCACATTCTAATTCTCATTAATGAACATTATTTGCAAACTGTTACATGTGACACTTCATTGTAGGCCAGTTTAATCTTTTTATGTTTCTTTTTTTTTTTTACTCTCTTTTTATCGGAAATATTTCAGTGGCATCCCTAATAAATATAGTTAAATATATGATGTTGAATATATACGTCTGATGTTAGGCTCTGTCCACATTAATCCGGATAAATTTGAAAACGTTTTTTTTTCTCTCTGTGTTTTGGCCTCCACACTGAGCTTTTCGAAAACGCTCTCCCAGAGTGGATAAATTTGAAAACGGCGCTTTTGCGTTGTAGTGTGGATTGAGAAAACTGAGATGTTCAAAAACAGTGACGTATTTTTAGTCATGTCCTGTGACCCACTCAACTAAAAAAAAAGAAAAAAGAAAAGAAACCAAGATGGTGGACGATGTTGTACTGCAGTTTGAAATACTGCAAAAGATTAACGACACTCTGTATGCCCGACGGAAAAGACGCAGGCCGAAGCTTCTTTCGTTTTGACGCATGCGCAGTATACGGATGTAAGCGTTTTCAGACGTTTCGGCGTGGACGAGCAATTTTTGGAAAACGTTTAAAAACACCGGTGTGGATGGTTTAAATCGAAAATGCAGTTTTCAGATCTATCTGGAATAATGTGGATGTAGCCTTAACGTCATCATGTACACTTATGGGTTTTATTTCATATTAATGATCTCCGAGTATTCTCCATTTACCGTGACAGAACTCAAGGGAAAAGGGGCGGAGCTTCAAGGCAGTGTTCGTTAATATAGGAGCGAGCGAAACACCTCATCCAGATCATTCCAGATTATTATGTGTCTATTGGCTAATCTCCCATTTTGCTGGGGTGAAAAGACTGCTCTTTTGAGTGATGACTCGTACTAGCGGTGTTAAATTGAAGATGAAAATGTCTGGTAATATAGTATAATGAGAGTAAACGTCATTGGATGTCATGGCAGTGTAATATTGTGTAGGGACCATAAAATCGTTATATCGCACAAACCAATTACTGAAATAGGAAAAATTAATATTACAGTGTAAAAAGTCCAATATGAATAATCTGTTTATCAGGAAGCCAGTGTTAGAGCTTTTACTTACAAACTGTCTAGTGTCTCACAAGATCCAAAAGCTGCTCAGAGGACTAAAAAAAGAGGCTGTCAAGATAAACAGCAGACATTCGTATTATTAAAAACTGTGTGCATTCCATTCAGAAAGAGAGCTGAAGACCTTTGCACTGTTATGTTTTGTTTCTTCTCTATTATTAATATCTTGCCATACACTCTTTGAGCATTTCCTTTCAAATCCTTGGATGTTTATGCGTTTCAAGAAATATAGATAAATTCATTCTGAACGGTTCACTGCCTCACAGGTTTTTGTCATAGTGACATAGTTGTAGCCGAGTTGTAAGGCCTTGTACACTTTTCTGGCCACGAGCTTCAGGATCTTGAAGGTTGCAGTCTGGTTGGCTGTCTTCACCTCTGTGTATGTGTATTGCATTCAGAAAGAGAGATGAAGACATCAGACATAACAACTGTTATCATCTTGTTTGTTTTTTTCTCCCTAGCAAATGTCTTGTTGCTATAAATTGTTGCTGTAAATGAGATTTTTAAAAAAAAATCTGTTTTCTTAATTTGGTCCTAATGGTATGTAAACGTCTGCGTTTGACTTGATGTGCAGCTCATGTCAGTTTTATTTCATATCTTTGGATGCTTATGTGAATAAGAATCTTATCTGTTAGGCTGCATTTTCTGAAATTTCTACTAATTCGCCTTGAACCGTGCAAACCAGCGAACGTTTTCATAAAATGGTTTGAGCCGAGTTGTAATGGTACATGCCTCTCGAACCTCAGCAGGCTCGCCTCAACCAATCCAATTGGACCTAATAGTACAGCCATTACAGGTCATGAAGTCAGTGAACTGGCAGGTTGTATTGAACAGGCATTACATTTGACCTTCCACTGTTCCAAACTGGCCCTAATCCAGTGTTTTTTGTTTTTTCTTAGAGGCCCCAGAACTACTCATTTCTGCAATAAACCCTCAAAATCTTGTTTACTTTGGAGTTTCGACGTAAAAATAGTGCAGTGTCCTTAACGTGGCCTGCCCGGTTTCATTCAACGATCGGTGAGAGCCTGTAATGCATCGATATTGAGTGTTAAAATGTCTTCAGAGATTAATATAGCTTGACATTGAGTATGTGAAACAAAAACTGTAAAATAACTGCTTAAACCACGTATGAAATTTGATAACCGAGTTTCATCTGTATCGTTTGATATTGGGTTACTGTGTACCGGTAGCCAATTTCATCATTGTATATAGGGCTGTGCCATATATAATATTGATATTGTGATAAATTATGTCACAGTACACTTTTCTGAGATATCATGTGTACCGTGATATCTTTGCATAAAATGCTGTTTTTTTTGTTTTTTTTTTCTCCGCGTGAAACCGAACCAAACCAAGTAGCAAATCAACCAAAAGTGTCAGTTGTGCTCGGGAAACTGCCTAATAGGTGTGTAAGGGTCCAAATGTTTCAGTGGTCATTGCATCACATCCACAAACGCAGCAAAGTGAGTAATGGCCGTGTGACATTGTTGTGAAAATTAGCGTTGTGAAAGAACCACACTGAACGTGACAATAGGCGACATCCCAGACTGCAGTACGGTACTCAGAACGGCCATCAGTCTGCTTCTTGACGTCCTTCTTCAGATACGCAGTGCGGATTTGGAGAAGGACTTTCTGCACAATAAGGGGCCATAAAAACCTCATCTCTACCTTTACGAAGTGTCATGCATAGCTATTCACACACCTTTTTGTTCCTAGATTGGTTGCTGGTAGAAGTGTGTGCGTGACCGGAATTGTGTTTTGTTTGTTCCCGCCCCCAGCTGAAATGAATCCCGCCTTCTCCCATAGAAAGTTTGTCTAATCCCGCCCACTCCTGCGGATTTCATTGTGTGAACCGGCCTGTGATATTTGTTGTTGTATTTGTCAAAATACAAAAGAATTACAAATTTAAACCACCATGACCCTCACATTATAAATGTGTCAAGCACCATATACACACTTATGTTTATGATCGTGGCCTTTCTTTATCCCACAATCTTCATATTTTACCTTCATTAGGTTATAAAAAAAAAAACGCTTGCGCCTGTGATCTCTTCTCTTGGATCCTGATGCACATCTCTAGTTGGTGGTAGACAGAGAAAAAGAGCTAAAGGAATAAAAAGAGACCCTGTGGGTGTTTCTATGATAACCTCAAAGTAATATTACTATTACACTGTGACTTAAATGAAAGAAAGTAGTGCTGCAGCATCTAAGCTCTTTGTTGTAGGTTCCATGTTCAGCTGACAGCCCACAGCCCATAGGATTAATAGTAATAAGTGTTAAATTAGTGTTCCTCCAGTGTTGCACAAGTCACCGTAATTGTGTTTCCAGTCATTTCAGCTGCCGCTGATGTGGCGCAGGAGATTTCACACACTCTCTTTATTCCATAGTTACTGTTGCTTCAACGCGTTTACCATGGTGATGGTTTCTAAGGTGTTCAATACGAGTTACGTAATTAGATGGAGGAAAGAGTGAATGGTAATAAGGTTAATTTGCAGCCTCAAAACACTCTTTCCAAACTCTCAGCCTCTCGTCTGTGCTTCTCCTGCCAAGAGCCTACTAACAAGGACCGGGGTTTTGATCAGTTCTCAAAATCCAGTTCGGTATTTTATCTAGCCAGAGCAAGTATCAGAAATGGCAACAAATCCTTCCTTCCTTCCTTCCTTTTATTTATGTATTTATTTATTTATTTTTTTATTTATTTAAAAAAAAAATAAAAAATTTTGAGAAATTATGAAAACAAAAAAAAATATGTAATTGTTGGCAAATTTCTGTTGTTATTTAGTTTTCTGTAACAGCACACCCTAAAGTGTTTTGTTTCCTACTCAATGACTCGACTGCCCTAATTCAGTCGTTTTGCCTTGTGTTCTTGCGCCTCTCTTCTTCTTCTTTTCCTTTCGGCTGTTCCCTTCAGGGGTCGCCACAGCGAATCATCTTCCTCCATCTAGCCCTATCCCCTGCATCCTCTTCTCTAAGACCGACTACCTTCATGTCCTCCTTCACTACATCCATAAACCTCCTCTTCGGTCTTCCTCTCGGCCTCCTGCCTGGCAGCTCTAACCTCAGCATCCTTTTACCGATATATTCACTCTCCCTCCTCTGAACATGTCCAAACCGTCTCAACCTGGCCTCTCTAACTTTGTCTCCAAAACATCTCACATGTGCTGTCCCCCTGATGTACTCGTTCCTGATCCTATCCATCCTCGTCACTCCCAAAGAGAACCTCAACATCTTCAGCTCTGCTACCTCTAACTCTTCCTCCTGTCTTTTCCTCAGTGCAACTGTCTCCAAACCATACAACACCGCTGGTCTCACTACTGTCCTGTACACCTTTCCTTTCATTCATTCTTGCGCCTACTGCTTTCAGTCAATAAGAAAATACTTTATGGATATCAGTAATGCTGGACGATATGATGTAGAGATTTTGATAGATTATATTACGATACACTTTTCGGTGATATCACAGGTATCTTTTTTTTTAATGGCAGTTAGAAACTAGAAGAGCAGCTGATTTTATTTTAACATTTATACTGAACCTTTACGATTGTATTTTATTTATTTGTAAAAAAATTTATATACTGTATTTTTGAATATTAATTAATTAATTAATAATGTTATAATAATAATAATAATAATACCAATAATTGTTATAATACATTATTATAATTTTTTTTTACATTTATGCTTTCAAGTAATTTATTTTTGCAGACAAAAATTTCCATTTGTATTTTATTTTTAAACGCACCACCATTTTGCTGGCAGTCGGTTAGCAAACCGATGGCGCGCAGCAGTTCACCTTCGTGTTGAACTGGGATCTAATCTGGTTCTCCTACGTCACAAACAAATGCTCCGTCGCTGTATAGCAGAACTTTACATGCTCAGCTCTGTGTAATAGCACTCTTATCTCTGACTCGGCCTCGCTCGCCCTCGTACACTTCTGAGTCGTGGAGCCGAGAGCTGTTCATGTGCTCCTGATATCAGAATAGAAGGTCACTGCAACTGACCGTGGAGCAGAAATGTTC
The DNA here is from genome assembly GCA_023630585.1 of Cranoglanis bouderius. Classification (NCBI taxonomy): domain Eukaryota; kingdom Metazoa; phylum Chordata; class Actinopteri; order Siluriformes; family Cranoglanididae; genus Cranoglanis; species Cranoglanis bouderius. The sequence continues at coordinate 15,726,813 of CM042556.1, read as the reverse complement.
CCAGATTGTGGACAGATGAAAACCTTCACACATTTTGTTTATGTGGTGTGTTTTATTCTGCTAACCTACTGGTCCACTGGGCAACTACGAATAATAAAACACTCATTATCTGGCCCTTTGTCTGCCCCTGGGTATGTGAGTGCTCTGATCGAGCCCAGGTAATTTAGTATGTGTTTAGGCAGATTAAAGAATCGGTTTGTAATTTTCAAAGCCCGGAGCTGCTTGTAGTTAATATGAAAACACTTCCCTTACTTGGACCCAACCTTTGCTTTAAATTACACATGCCTCTCTGGGGTTTTGTTTGTTTGTTTGTTTGTTTGTTTGTTTTGGAGCTAATTTCTGGGTCAGAACATTTAAAGTAGAGGTTTGAAACCAAAAATCTAGTCAGGTTAATTGAATGACAGTAGTGTCCTATACAGTAGAGGCTCTTATATATACATTTATATATTGTTATTACAGGTCCAGAGACATTTTTAAACGTTACAAACTGCACCTTTAAAATTTTCAGACCTCCCACAGGAACGATCGGCTGTGATTCTAATGTCTCCTTAATCCCAATATCAGTTTAGCTCAGAAGAGAGATCTACTGATACCCTTGTAGCTTTATATTGACTAAAGGCTAATAATATTAGTTCCAAACAGACTACATAAGCCTAGTCATGGTGTAATGGAGCTAAACTGGTACAAATCAGTGCCGCGGTGACCGAGTCACTCCTAAAGGCCAGACGCTCTTAGCACGAGTCTCACTTTTTGATGTTCTAGGCTGTAAGATATGCAGAAATACAGCCTTTAACACGTGGTAAAGCTTACGTATTGATGGTAATTCTAAAATTAATTTCTTATTGCTTGTTTAATGTATAGATTTTTGCATTATTTATATATTTCCATGTATTGTTCCTCGTGCAGCCATGGACCCGTCCATCACGCTGTGGCAGTTTCTGCTGCATCTCCTGGAGGACCAGAACCAGCGGCACTTGATCTCCTGGACGTCCAACGACGGCGAGTTTAAGCTGCTGGATGCCGAGGAGGTGGCGCGCCTCTGGGGGCTGCGCAAGAACAAAACCAACATGAACTACGACAAGCTGAGCCGCGCGCTGCGCTACTACTACGACAAGGTGAGCGAGAAAGCGATGTTGCGTATTTATTCCGGACGTCGTCGTTGAAGTTATTTCTGAACCCGTATTTAAACCGACGGCGCAGGTTCGATCTAGCGCTGTATTTAGAAATGAACTAGTGTTTAGTCAAGCTGCGGCTGCTGCTGAATTGATCTGCATTAAAAAAAAGAGGTTAATTTATAAGCACTGAGCAAAACCTAAACAGACTTTGGGTAATGAAGCAAGCTTGGAAACTTTGTTTTTTTAATTATCATCTCTCAGTCATTTTCGAAGCATTGCTAAAATATTTGTTGTTGTGTATTCTCTTGCTCTACATGCATGTAGATTTGAGTATAGGAGAAAGAAGAAATAAAGAAACCCTTGTTCTTGTAGACACTTAACATTTCTTTACTAAAATTATAACTTTAAGACCTAGTCTATATATGGAATACAAACATAACAGCATAACATAACTGTTCTGAGAAAGGAATATGCTTTAATGCATGTTATGTGGATTCACTTGAACACTTGGCCTGGTGTTTCTCAACAGAACATCATAAAGAAAGTAAGCGGTCAGAAGTTCGTCTACAAGTTCGTGACCTTTCCTGACCCTAACTCGGCCGACGGCCTCAGAAGCCCTGAGGATGCCCAGCGGCTCATCGGCGGCGAGAAAGTGGAGGCGTCTCTCCAACCCAAAGCGGCGGGGGGCGCCAGTGCCACCGTGGCCTCCTTATCCAAGAGCCTGCAGCCTCAGCGCTCGTCTCCTAGCATGGTGCAGCGCAGCTCCCGTAACGACTACATGAAGTCAGGGCTTTACTCCACCTTCACCATCCAGTCCCTGCAGACGCCCTGCAAGAGCTCCAGCAAAGTTGTGAAAACGGAGCTGCCTGTGGAGAACACGCCCAAACTGAGCAGCAGTGAGCGACCACTGCAAGAGGTGAGCACAGAGTGCCCTGTTTGTGGAAAAAACTTTTTTTTTTTTTTTTTTTTTTAAGCCTGTCAGATGCTCTTCCCATCAACTATGGAGCCTTGAAGAACTTGGACATCTTGAAGAACTTGGACATCTTTTGTACACTTTTCTGGCCACAAGTTTCAGAATCATGAATTTGATTAACGCTACACACTTCCATGAGAAATTTGAGTGTACTGTTTGTGGAAAAATCATTGTTTTAGCCTGTCAGATGCTTTGCCCATGAACTATGGAGCATCACTTTGTACCACTTTTGTACACTTTTCTGGGCACAAGTTTCAGAATCATGAAATTGTTTGTCTCTCTCCGTACTTCCTTGTATAAACACACTTCCGTTAGTCATTTCAGTGTACTGTTGGTGGAAAACTTTTCTGCCTCTCAGATGTTTTGTATATCTTTTGTACACTCTTCTGACCCAGAGTTTCAGAATCTCGTATGCGGCCGTTTGATTGACTCTCCTCACTTCCTTTAGCCATTTTTTTTTCAGCAGGGGAAAAAAGCCCCCACCGTGATATAATGAGATTTTCAGAGCAAAATATTGCCACTAGATTGCGAAAAAGGCTATGTTCGCATTATTGCACAACTCCAAATTTTTCCCGACCTCATGGCTTGTGTGGGAACCTAAACACACAGAAGGATATTTTACTTCGTGCATCAGCGTTTTTTTTTTTTTTTTTTTTTTTTTTTTTTTTTTTTTTTTTTTTTTTTTTTTTTTGGGTCACCCTAAATGACTGAAGACTGCTTGAACTGTAATGGTTTAACAGTGTGTCTTATATGAAAACGAACCCTGGAAATGTTTATAAATGTGCTGACCTGTGCATACTGTGCGTTCATGTCCTCTAGATGCTGGTGTGTCAGACAGAAGCTCAGCAGGCGGCAGTGGTCACTCCGTCTACAGCGGACAGCGGCGGTCTGCAGGTGATAGTGACACAACCTTCACCCTGCGCCACTCCCGCCCTCAGCCCACAGACGCCCTCCGCCTCTGCCCCCACGGTGGGTTACTCACCTGCAATTCAGCTCACGTCATTTTAAAAACCTCATCGTTTAACCTTTTCTCTTCTATCAGTCATATTGTGGACTAATTCAAGTTTTTGTCACTGCATCTTGTTCCATTTGGAAGTTCGCAGCCTTGTAGGATAGGTACATTTAGTATTTATAGTAGGGCTGGACAATATATCGAAATATCGCACATGCACATGTCACGATATGCATAACGCAAGTGCTCGCGATAACTGAATGATTTTAATACTTCAAGAAGTTGCGAAAAGTCAAGGATTTAGGGTGACACGGATAGCAGGGAATGCTTTCTGTTCCTCAAAAGAACATGAAACACGTATGTTGGTTATATCATTTTCAGTTTTTAAATATATATATATATATATATATATATATATATATATATATATATATATATATATATATATATATATATATATATAAATAAAATTTAAATTGATTTTACACACTTATAGCATTATTGTATCACATTATTTAACAAGATATCGCATTGTACCTCAATATAGTGCAGCCCCAATTTATAGTATTTACATATATTAATACAATATTTATTTTAGATATAATTATTAACTTATGTATATGTATATGACTTAGCAAATCGTACATGCTTAAGCTAACAGATAGTTTAAATTTAAAATCACTACATGCCGAATCATATCCTTTTGTCTTATATATAATATTCTATCTCTAGCATGTGGCTAGTATTTGGGACTTGACACTTCCTTTGTGGATTATTTATCGTTGCTAAATTGTGTGATTTGTCGTGCTTTGTTTCAACCTCAGCCTCCACAGAAAATATGCTGTAAAAAAAATTTACATTTTAATTTCAAGCAATGCTTTATTTTAAATGCTTTGTTTACTCCCGTTATAATTTAGTCCCACAGAGTAAACATGTTTATTGTGCCTGCTGTTATCAGCTAATTTGGCAGGCACAGTGTTGTTGTACCAGTCAGTGTTTGTGTGTGTGTGTGTGTGTGTGTGTGTGTGTGTGTGTGTGTGTGTGTGTGTGTTGTCAAATCACTCTTATTGTCATGCTGTGTTGGACCGGGACCTGTTAAGCCTCGAATACGCTGCACGACTTGATGAAGGATTATGATAACACTGAGAGTGATTTTGATTTCTTGGTGATTTTGTTGACGTTACACCCAGTTTGTGACTTGCTGCTGAACTGAAGCAAAAAAACAAAACAATCAACAGCAAGTCCTTACCTGTGAGTAGGTGATTGTGATGGTAAAACAAACAGAGATGCCACAACTTGCATATGCACTTTGTGCCAAACACAAAGAAAGGAGGAAAAAAAACAACCAAAGCTTTTTGTTTTTCATGCTTCTGCTGCTCCTCCTTACGTGCCTGTTGTATTTACTTTTCACTGCCCATTCACCGTGTCTTTTCAGAGTTTGGTCTGTAATTCGTTTGATATTTTCCTGCTCACCCGGACTGACCTTAAATAATCATGCTCCTTGTGCCTGCTCCTTGATTTTTCTGGGCTAAAAATATTAAGAATAGACCTGACCAGCACTCGGTATGTGAATTAAGGCTTGGGGGTTTACATTCGTATATTTTAATCCCATTTTATTTGCTTTGTTTTAGAAAAGATCAGCGTTTAGCAAACCTTCAACAGTAAGAGCACTGATCCAGAATAAGGACCAGCAGATTTCGTGTCTGGAGATATAAATTTTTCTTATTTATAGATTCCCAGGGGACAATTTATAGGTTCAAATACCAAAACAAGAAAATAATCTACTCTTTATTGACGTTCAAAAACCAAAACGGAGGATTTGGCTGATTCAGAATCAGGAACACACAAGTTTCCCAGGTGACCTTAACACAGGAGTTTGCAAGTACGTTGAAGCTATCGGTTGCCCAAAACATTTTATTTGTCTACGTTGTTCTCTTCAGTCCAGATTACTACAATTACAGACATGATCTGAACCCATCAATGGTCTTCCCCTGATACTTAATACATCTGTGATTTTTTTTTTTTTTTTCTTTCCTTTTTTCGCAGAACGGACAGCCGCAGAAGAACCAGGGACTCGCTGATCCCCCTCAGATCTACCTGACGAGCGTTTCAGACCCCAGCTCGCTGACTTCGCTGATCCAGGTAGCCGGTAGTGACTGTGTGGTCAGCTCTCAGCAGGGTCACCCTGTGTTTGTGGTCATAAAGCCTCCACCTGTAGGGGAAGCCAAAGAACCGAACATCACTTCTGGAGAAGACCTGCTGGACATCGTGGACCTGGACGTCAAACCTGAAGCTGAGGTGAGGAATTAACTAGAATGTTCCAGGTCCCCTGACATGTACCCAACTGTCCGTGCGATTAAACAATCAACGTGCCCTGACTCTTCTGTCCTAGACGATTCCTGTGTCTACTCCAGTGGTTACGGAGGCCCCGGTGCCCGTCGATGCCTCTCCACCCTCCTGCTCAGAGCCCGTGGTACAGCCAGCGGTAGAATCGGAGGAGAACGACGAGTCTCAGCAACCTGGTACCCGACAGCTCAGTTTCTGCAGAGTTGTACGATTTGTTATGATCACCGTTATTTATCTCCTTTGTTATTGTTGCGTCTCAGCGGAGGACACGAGCACCACCGCAGCCACACAACCAGCCTCCACTCAGGAAGTGCAGCCGCCCAAGTCCAAGAAGCCTCGCGTGCTCGAGCTTCCCTCGTCTCCCTCGCCGCTCCCCCCCGGCCTCACTCTGGACAAAGTCAGCGCTGCGGTGAACAGCCTGCTGGCCCCAGGCAGCACCACAAACACCCTCACACCCACCGTCATCACCTCTCACGCCTTGGTGAGGATCTCACACATACACACACATACACACAGCGAGGTTCACAGTCACAATGGGGTTCATTTTAGCAATAAAAATGGGATTCAATTTTTTTTTATCAGATGGGATTTGTGGGACGCTTTACAGAAACGCCTGGTTAGATGCAGGTTTGCTGTTTGGACTTCGATGGAAAGATCAGACGGGTGCCATCCGACGGCGCAGTGTGTGATCAGACATGGGGTCGGGTTCCTGGGGGGAGGGAAAAAGGCAAGGTCGGGTATTTTGGAGGCATGCTGTACATCTTATCCTGTAGTGATACAGAAGCAGCACACGTATACACAGCACAGTGATATCTTTATCAAATACTGTGTTTCTGAACATATAGTGTTGGTTAAAGATATTTGTACTAGGGCGATATTGTGGTAAATGAGGTCATGATACACTTTTCTGAGGTATCGTGATATCTTTTTAGGAATTGTTTTAAAATAACTATTACACATTTTTGATTATGAAGTCATTGGTTATTTTCCTATAACAGGACGTGCCTAACGGTTTCATTTGGTGCCTGCGTTACAGGACTTTAGTGTTGAAAAAGATTTGACTTTATTTAGACAGAAACATTTATTATATATAAAAGTGCATTAGTTAAGATCAGGTCTCTAACAGTTAAGCAGGTGGATTTGACATTTGAATTGTTTTTTTTTTTTTTCTTTTCTGTGTGTGCTGTGTGTCTCTGTGTCTCTTTTTGTGTCTTTGTGTCTCTCTCTCGCTCTCCTTCTCTTTTTCAGTTTTCTGTATTTGGCTGCATGCTGTAGTTGGCTATCACTGTATAAAGTATTTATAAAGGTGTCTGAATTGGCTGAAGGTTTATGTTAAAGAAACGCACAGCAGTTATTGTTTCAGTATTATTATTATTATTATTGGTGCCATGCTCATTCTGAGTTGCGGTGCGTGTTTCGAGCAGCAGATTCACTGTAATCCTCTGCAGCACGCCGGCTCTCCTTCAGTGACGTACGAGTTCACAGTTACAGCAGCCGCCCACCAGGCAGACCCAGGGAAAGAACACCGGGGGCGGCGCTGACACGGCACACAGCCAAGGAATTATTCATCAAAAAATGTGCAGCTCTATTTCTGTTTCAAACCAGATCGCTTGTAGAAGGAGGTGGTTTTCTCAAAATAGTCTGAGTGGGCAGTAAATTAGGAGAACTCCGTGGAACATGTCCATGATATCAAGCCTGTTTAGTCTCCGACCTGTGTGTGTGTCTGTGTATGTGTGTGTCTGTGTATGTGTGTGTCTGTGTATGTGTGTGTCTGTGTGTGTCTGTCTGTGTGTGTCTGTCTGTGTCTGTCTTTGTGTGTGTGTGTCTCTTTTTGTCTCTCTCTCTCTCTCTCTCTCTCTCTCTCTCTCTCTGTGTGTCTCTGTGTGCATCTGTGTTTGTGTGTGTCTCCATGTGTATGTGTTGAGTGTCTGTGTGTTTCTGTGTCTCTCTGGATGTCTCTGTGTATGTGTCTGTATGTGTCTGTATGTGTCTGTATGTGTCTGTATGTGTCTGTATGTGTCTGTATGTGTCTGTATGTGTCTGTATGTGTCTGTATGTGTCTGTATGTGTGTGTAAAAAAAACAAACAAACAAACAAAAAAAAAAACCCAGTAATATCCACATGGCAAATAGAATATTAAACTGTAAGCAGACGTGAGTGATGAGTGTTCGAGATTTATTCACACTGTTTTAACGACAGAGTTTCTATCAGCCGACTTTATATTTCTCCTTTATGTATTTACTGACCTGTAATCGACTCCACAACACACAGACACCATTTATCTATCGCTCATGATCACTCCCTGCCTTTATGTATTCTGAGCTTCATGTTATTCCTCTCTAGTGCTTTATTCGGGATTGGTATTGATACTTTACTATCATAAAATGCTGCATTTCTGCAGTTGTTTTGGTGGAAATTAAGCACAGTACACGACTGCACAGAAACAAGGTGCTTGATTTTTCCGTTGTGAACAGACTGTAATATTTGGTAGAAACCAAATCATTTCCATGTGACCGGCATTATAACATTGGAGCACTGAAATAAAACACTTGCGAGCTTGAACGAGTGATTTGTTAGAAACGTAGCTGCTGGTTTGTCTACAAGCTCTTGTTTACGTCAGAGCTACATGATGCTTAAATGTACAGCAGATTTGCTCAGTATAGAGGAGGAAAAAAAGTGTCTGATCGATTATTCACTTAGAATAGTGCTATAGTTTTATTTTATTTTCTCTCCCAGACTCCGGTGTTGTTGACGCCGAGTCCCCTCCCGTCCACCATCCACTTCTGGAGCACGCTGAGTCCCATCGCCCCGCGCAGTCCTGCCAAGCTCTCCTTCCAGGTGAGAATTCCCCTCCTGTCTTCCGCTTTCACACTTTTTCCAGCTTCGCAGCACGGTCACACCGAACCATCTGCTGCCTCTCAGCTTCCTGCCTTGTTACTGAGCCGAGGATCTGCATGAAACACCGCTCCAGTCACAGCGAGCCTGCAGACCAGGACACACAAATATCTAGTTTTTCTGTTCCAGTCGTGCAAAAAAATACTAGTTCATTTCCCAGTTCTGAGTTGTGTGATGTTCTGAGCTGACTAGAGTTTTATTTCTTTTAGGTGTTTAAGTAGCTTTGTCTCACTTTGGACTCGGTTCTTGTGTTATTTTCTTGTGCAAAGTTTATACTCGAGCTCGAGTGTGAGTTTTGCACTGGAAATGTCTTTTAGAGAAGAACGCTGCTCCCTCTGCTGGCTCCAAATGATACTTGAACAAATCAAAACTCACACAGCGGATGTGGTGTACATGAACATGATCCGGTCCTGAGCCAGGGATTAGTCATGTGAACTGGACCAGGATTCAAAAGGTGTCAGGGATGTAGTAATTATCAAAGCTACTGGATGAAATGAGATTAAAAATCAATCAATCAATTTAATCAAAATACTGAGAGGAATTATTGAAATCTTTATTGAAATTGTTGAAAGATGTGCTGCAATTCTTACTGTACAGTTCGTTCCAACCTGAACAGATGAAAAGCGATTGTATGTGAAGCTACATTTTGCTCCAAAAACCACAGCACAGTTGTGTCCTCGAATCCGATTGGTCAGAACGTGTGCGTTATTTTTGTACTTCTTCCCGACTCGGACAATAGTTCCAGCTGTAACATGCAGGGGCGTCACCAGAACTTATTTTCCAGGAGTGGCCAGGTAAGATCCAGTGATTTCACTGGGGTGGCCAATAAATTAAAAAATAAAAGAAAATAAAAAATCAGAACTGACTGTGACATGCTGTACCAAAAGCAAATTCTGCATTTAAAGACATTTAAAGAAATTTAAAGGTATCATTTCCAGTGCCATACAAAAAGAAGGGGGAAAATGTAATCATTTCAGAATAAAACGGCAAAAAGCTTAATAAAGTCAGCAAACAAAAAATCTTTTGGGACTCTCATTAAACAAAATGAACACAACTCGTGTCGTCAGTCGTTTACAGCATTTGGCAGACGCCCTTATCCAGGGCGACTTACATTTATTTCATTTATACATCTGAGCAATTGAGGGTTAAGGGCCTCGCTCAAGGGCCCAACGGTGGCAGCTTGGCGGTGCTGGGATTTGAACTCACGACCTTCTGATCAGTAGTCCAACACTTTAACCACTGATCTACCACTGCCCATCAGGTACGTAGGCTACATGAGCTGTATCCGCAAACATAAAACAATTATTTATCAATACCAAATTTGCATCATTAGCATCTAAATATACAAATAATGTAGAATAAGGATTGTATCAATTTGTATATTTAGATGCTAATGATGCAGATTGGGTATTGAACATTTATTTATTTATTTATTTTTTATGTTTGCAGGAACTTATGTAGCCTGCGTACCTGGTGGGCGATGACTGACTACATGAGTGTTTTTGCTCATCTCTGATTTTGATCTCTGTAGATCTTCACATCCTCTCTGACTATCTCTGCTTCCTCCTGGTCTCTGTTAGCAGCCGGCATTTCCCCTGCTTCTTCCCTCTCTGTAGTAATCGTGTCCTGATACCTGCCGCTTTGTAAAAAAAAAAGAAAAGAAATGTATCTTCCTAACTTCGCCTGCTTTCCTTTTCATACTCTCTACAGTTCAGACAAACGCATCTATCAAGAAACACTTGTATTATCATTAAATTGAATAGTTACTTACAACAAAAACAGGGACAGATTCATAACATAAGCGTTTGTGGTAACGTTTTTGTGGTAACATTATTTTTAAAAATGAGCTAACTAGCGGTTGCAGAAACTTTAGCTAACATTAACTAAGTTATGCGATTAATGGTAAACTAACGTTTGTTTCTCATGATGAAACATAGCAGCACCTCAACTTTAAGAATCTTTCACGAAAAGGTAGTGAAAGCTAGGTAAATAACACCGTTTTTACTAACCTGATCACCCTCTTGTGTTGTTCACTTGCGCTGGACATTGCTGGACCAACGCTACTGAAATAAAATTTTACTAGCCTCCTACACACTGAGTTTTGTGCCGTGTGGGAGGTTCGCTGCTGTTCAGCCTAATAGCGCAGACTGTCGGCGTAATAGGAACGAAAAACGAAAAAATGTCACCCGTCAGTGTTGTCAGAGTGCTTTGCACAACAGGGGTGGCCAGAGGGGTGGCTAGCTTCAATCAGGGGTTGCACTGGCCACCCACGGCCACCACATGGCTACGCCCCTGATAACATGAAAGATTTCTATTAATGCGCTCATTTTCCGTCATCATTTCTATAGCAACAGCTCATACACATGGTGGACGCTCTACATAAACAAGAAAAAATGTATTATCGTTGATGTGGTGAAGTTTTCCGTTGGGAAACCTTTATTTAACTTCTCGGGTGTGAGCGGTTTGTAACAGTCACGATGCTTTGCAAAGTTTCCCAACACGGCAAAGTCTTCATGACTGAGGAGCTTACACTTTCCAGTCTCTCGGTAAAATGACAAGCTGAGATTTTTGCGAGGGAGACACAGAAAGAGATGCATGTGAGGAAACATCTGTTTATCACAGCTATATATATATATATATATATATATATATATATATATATATATAACATAACGTAAGTGAGAACAGGAACTAACTTTTCTCGCAGATGTTCTGGAGCATTAAGTCTAATAATCTCTAAAACACTGAAATGTTGTTCATTGATAAATGAAACATTATAATTGTTGGCAAATAGCTGTGGTATAAGCAGAATAACACACTCCAGGCTGAGCAGTTAAAAGAAAATAATCCACTCAAGGTTGGTAACAGACAGACACAGATTATGTATTATTACAGATTATTAACGCCGCCCTGCATCTAGAAAAAAAAGTTTATGCTGTTTTGCAAATCACACTTGTTTTTACCTATTTTGGTCATGCTGAGTTCAAATATGCCACTGAAAATTCCCTATCACGTACTGTTTCCCACAAAATAAGAATGAAGTTTTTAATAATAATTTTGCTAAATTTATATTGCTTTCAGGGTTTTATTTAAACTGGTAGAAGCTGTCAAATTTCACTATTATTATTGATTAATTACAACAATAGGCACACAAAACATAACATTTGTTTACAACATGAACAGCAGACAAATAGTCTGTGAAATGTTTGTGAAAATCTCTAAATAAAGCTATTTCAAAAGACGAACATTATAATAATATGCAGAGCGCTTAAGGAGTGAACTTCCTTTTGAGGGATTTTCTGGAATGGCTGACTTCTTGACAATCTCTCTGAAAGCGCCAGCAGGAGTCAACCATCATGTTCACATTCCATCTACCATGGTTTGTCCTGGTCACCCAGCTTCATTCCAAAATATGCAGAATATGCCTTTTTTTATTTTTTATTTTTTATAACAAAGTCTGTAATTTTCTGCCGTTGTTTGGATGGAAACACCCACAGATGTAGCAGAAATCATCTGGGCTATGCTCGCATTTCCGTCTTTCACTGGACATTATAAATCCCTGAAATCAGGAGTTTTGTGTGCATGTAAGTGTGCCTAGCATTCATATAAGGGCTAATCAGAGGAAAAGTGATAAATGTTGCTCACCTATTGTACATAAACATAGTGTTTCCTGTGTTGGTGGCAGTGTATCTGGCAATAGATCTAACGTTTATGGTCCATCTTAGGCAAAAAAGCTCTACGCTGGACATCAGGCTTTGTGAAAAGTTGTGATGTTCTAGAGCAAAACTAACAGCATATCTGGACTCAGCATCTAAGTATTAGTAAGAAACAAATATCAGATCCTATTCAGCAAATCTGATGCAGGGCGGTGTAATCCATGGCTAGGTGTGCGTTACACGATTTTAATGCGTGACATGGAGGCAAAGAACCACCCGATGCGTAGCGTTTAACTGTATGTTACTACGGTTAAAGTTGTTTATAGGCAGCACATTAATTTAGAACAGTGATTAAACTGGCTGGAACTACCTGTCGTGTGTGTATATATACGGTTTTAAAGCACACCTTTCAGCCAATCAGAATCGAGTATTCGGACAGACGATAGTATAATTTTGCATAAATTATCCATCGCTGTGTGAGGAAATCTCACTTGGGTTTTAGACATCTTTATTCAGACTGACTCTCCCATCAAGTTCCCAGGAAAAGCCAGCAAAAAACTGTGGAGCAGATAGCAGTGGGGAAAAAAACTGATCCAATCCTGGATCAACAAATGGAAAAGACTGGAATTGGATTGGTAAAAGATCTGTTTTTGGAACTGTAAATGTTTACATATTAAGACATGCGATTAGGATTGATTTTTATTGTACTTATACTTTGTTTGATTATATTTATTATGTGAAAGCTGCTTTTTTATGCAACCAGGGTTTGTAACTACTTACGGTGCCCTCCACTAATATTGGCACCCTTGGTAAATATGAGCAAAGAAGGCTGTGAAAAAGTGTCTTTTTTTTTTTTTAATTTGTTTAAAAAAAAATCACAAAAATACTCTGCTCTCATCAAACAATTGCAAACACAACACAGGTTTATCCAAAAGAAAATCTTTTTTGTTAAATATAGGTGTGCAACAATTATTGGCACCCCTATGAATTCATATGAGGAAAAATATATCTGAAGTATATTCCCATTGATATTTTACATATTGTTTAGTACACCTGGGTGACTAGAAACAGGAAATTGTTCAACCATGACTTCCTGTTTCACAGGAGTATAAATATGTGGTAACACATAGGCCAAATTCCCTTAGTTCATAACAATGGGTAAGACCAAGGAATATAGCTGTGATGTGATGTGAGCTTCACAAAATGGGAAGTGGCTATAAGAAAATAGCACAAGCATCGAAAATGCCCATTTCCACCATCAGGGCAATAATTAAGACGTTCCAGTCAACTGGAAATGTTATGAATCAACCTGGAATTGGATGAGTGTCTATACTGTCTCAACGCACTGTGAAGAGGATGGTTCGAGTGGCCAGAAAATCTCCAAGGATCACAGCTGGAGAATTGCAGAAGTTAGTTGCGTCTTGGGGTCAGAAATTTTCCAAAACTACAATCCGGAGTCACCTACATCACCACAAGTTGTTTGGAAGGGTTTCAAGAAAGCCTCTACTCTCATCCAAAAACAAACTCAAGCGTCTTCAGTTTGCCAGACACTACTGGAACTTCAAATGGGATCAGGTTCTATGGTCAGATGTGACCAAAATAGAGCTTTTTGGTAATAAACACCAGAGGTGGTTTTGACGCACACAGAGAGAGAGCCATATGGAAGAGTACCTCATGCCCATGGTTAAATATGGTGGTGTCTCTTTAATGTTTTGGGGCTGTTTTTCTGCCAGAGGACCTGGATATTTTGTTAGGATACATGGCATCATGGACTCTATCAAATATCAACAGATATTAAATGAAAACCTGACTGCCTCTGCCAGAAAGCTTCAAATGGGCCGTGGTTGGACTTGAAACCCATAGAAAACCTGTGGGGTGAACTGAAGAGGAGAGTCCACCAGCGTGGACCTCGAAATTTGAAGCATCTGGAGAGATTCTGTATGGAGGAATGGTCTCATATCCCTTGCCATGTATTCTCCAACCTCCCCAGGCATTATAGGAGAAGACTCCGAGCTGTTATCTTGGCAAAGGGAGGTAGCACAAAGGGTGCCAATAATTGTTGCACACCTATATTTAACAAAGATTTTTTTTTTTTTGGATAAACCTGTTTTGTTTGCAATTGGTTGATATCCATGAGAGCAGAGTATTTTTGTGAATTTTTTGAACAAAAGAAAAAGGTTAAACAGTAGACAATTTTCCACAGCCTTCTTTACTCATATTTACCAAGGGTGCCAGTATTAGTGGACGGCACTGTATGTGTTTGTTCCTGTAAGTCAGTCCCTCCAGGAGTTCGCGATTTTGCACAAAATTTACGCAAAATCAGGCAAACTTGATTTCGCAGATTTGGGCCAAGACACGTCGTGACGTCATCACAGAAAAAAGCCGTCATCGATCCACGTGCGTCAAACATGAGTACAGCTAAAAGGCCTCATTTACCAACAAACATCACTGCGAAAATGTGCAAAACCATTTCATGCAGATGAAATGTCACCAATTCAAGTCGTTTTCTGCAAAAAGGTCCACAAAAAACTTTTTTTGCACCACAGATTTTGAAAAAAGCCGCAGCAAAATCAAACATTTTTGGCAACGATCACAAAAAAAAAAAAACCTCAGCAAAATCCTGTATGGACTGGTAAGTGCTTCAGTTAGGGGGGGAAAAAATCAGTTTGAAGGAAAAATATCGGATGGGTATCGCTATCGGCTGATACGCAAGGTTTCGTTATCGATTTTTACCACAGTGTTTGTTCAACTTGCTCCTTACGCAACATGGTCTCTGCAGGACGCTAACCAAGATGAGATTGAAAAGTAAATAAAAAAAATTTCCACGTTGTATTTTTTGACAAAACAAAACTCTAAAGCTGCCTAAAACTATTTTTTGTCTTGTCTTGTTTGGCTGTTTGTTAAGGAACATCAGACGGGTTTCCCTGACTGACAGACATTTATTTGCCACTATAAAATCGAAATATCTGAAATGAAAAGGATATTCTCACTTCTCAGACAGTTTATTCAGTATAATAATAATAATAATAATAATAATATGTTTAATTTATAATAGTGCCTTTCTTACACCCAAGCTGGAATTATACTTGGAAGAAACAAACAATAAAACAAACTAATTTTAAAAAGTTTAAGTTTGAGAGATATTGTTTATGTATGTGTCAGTGATTGTGTCAGTGATTGTATGAGTTCTCCATGTGAAGTGCGTGCAGCACGGTCATCACTTCACAGCGAACTACAGCAGTTAATTTGTCCTTGTTATTGTAACAGTTCCCCTCCAACGGGAGTAATCAGATCCACATCCCAGCGCTGAGCGTGGACGGACTGTCTACTCCCGTCGTCCTGTCCCCGGGCCCTCAGAAACCGTAGACGTCCCCTCCCTCACTGGCCCTCGAGACGACAGGAAACACACAGCTAGCACTCTGCACAGCGAGTCCTGATCGGTGGTCAGCTGAGCGTCTGGTCCAATGGCAGACGAGCAGGACTGGATTACACCCTCAGGCTGGCTGTGTGATTGGCTGAAACAGGAAGCTCTATCTTTCAGCCTCAGACAAAAAAAAAGGTGCCATTTTATAGACCACTCAAGTTCATTTCTTCCCCCTTTATTCTTTCATATCCTTACCGTTCTGTATGTTATTTATTTTTGTCGTCTCAACAGAGTAGATAATTTGGTGCATATTTTAGTTTCCTTTTCAAGGAGTTCGTTAGTTTTTTTTTTTTGTTGTTGTTTGTTTTTTTTTTTTTTTTGTTTTTTTTTTTTTTTTTTTTTTTTTTTGGGAGTATCCACCTTTTGAGGTCGCTCTTCTTTCCTCACCTGTTGTGAGACGACGCATCACGAAGCAGACTTTGGTTCTTCAGACTTCATTTCTTATTTTGTTAATAAGGACGTAAATCTGAAATGTATCAGAAGACAGCCAGATGGCAGTGAAGACACATTTCCTTCTTTTCCACTTCTGAACTTGCAAAGCATGACATTTTTTTCTTTCAGTTTTTTTCAGCAAAACTGAAGACACGTTTTTAAAAAGAATTGTAGATTTTCTTCATGACTTTATTTTGCTAAAGAGGCATTTAATTCTCGTGGAATGAAAAGGCCATCTGTGGGAATTATAGAAGCGGAAACAGGAAATGGGAAGACAACGCATGATCCGGCAGATTATCAAGTCCTCGTCATGACGCAGAATGTATCGATGTTCCTTTTTGCTACGATGTCATTTCTTTCCTTCTCATCATTCACTCCCATTCCAGTTTGAATGTTCGTCGTTCTTTTTTTTTTTTTTTTTTTTTTTTTTTTTTTGGTCCTTGTTTGTCTTCAGCCATGCTGTGTGGAAACATTTGTATGTTCAGTAACCTTTTCAGTTGTTGCCAGAGGAGACCAGAGGAGACCAAAGACCAGCAATTTGTACTGAATTTAATGAGCATCTCTGTATGTGCTGCACATCTCTCTCTCTCTCTCTCTCTCTCTCTCTCTCTCTCTCTCTCTCTCTCTCTCTCTCTCTCTCAATCTGATTTTCCTCACTCTGTCTCTGTCTGTTTCTATATTTATCACATAAAAGGGCTACAGGATTCATCACACTACCAAAACATCAACTCTCTCTGCTTATCCTCAGTGACTGGAGTTACACGATAACTGACAACGATTTACTTTATTATTCTACAAAGATATATATAGTTAGTTATATATATATAAAGTTATACTATCTACAAAGATAGAATAAGAATGTTAGTCTCCGTTCATTTTCTTTTTACTTGCGTCAACTGAGTTCGGCGTCACTCCGCATTTCCTGTCTGTGTTTTTAATCCAATTCATAGGGAAAAGTTGAGTATTTTTAAGACGAAACTCAATTCTCACCTCCAAGCTGTGAACCCTGTTATTTTTCTTTTTTCAGTATGAAAGTGGAGACAAGTAAGTGTGATGTGGCTTTTTCCCCCCCTTCCGGTCTTTTTTTATATTTTATTTATTTATTTTTTTGGCGCATACAAAAGCACAATGACATTCTGGATTTATTGCAGCTCGGTGAAGCTGCTCGCGTTATTTGAGCAGATATGTTGTACAATCATACTGTACTTGGTACAAATACACACATTACACACACAAGGCCATTTTTCAAATACTTCAGTACATAGTGTATAACCAGGTAAACGTTGTTTTTTTGTTTGTTTGTTTCCCCCGGACTGTAAGACATTGTAATGCTGCTAAGTGTAATGCAGCTATATTTCAGTCAAACGTAATCATGGCCACTTTCTGTAAATGCATCAAAAACATCGTAACCTTACAGTGTGATGTAAGGAATAGTGGTGATTTGTGGCTCAACCCAAAGCAGAGTAACTCATACTTTTCTATAACAGCATGTCCCGAAGTGTTTTATCGCTCAGCGATTAGTCAGCGATTACACATTTTAATTCATCAAAGAACGAAAACTCGTCGTTTAATGTCCATGAGACGAGTTATTTCCTGTTATCACTTAAATACTACCAACTATTAACAGTAGTTCTTTCACCACCCTCTGCTTTATCTCGAGAAACCGCAAATAGTTAACTCCTCCGTCCTGACGACTTTCCCATGGTGGAAAACTTACTGACATTTACATAGCGCTGACACTGGAGACTCCTTCCATTGATGTTAAATAAACATATCGTCACATGAAACTTCGTAATATCAATGATTGTATTCTTGTCTCTATTAAATAACGCATTGTTTATTATTAGCGTTCGATCACGTAGATTAGTCTGCCACACAAGTCCCTGTGGATGAGTCGTTACTATGGAAACCATAACGTATTAAATTAAAGCGAGCACATTAATATAAACCTGTACTTTTAAATTACACCTTGGACTACTTTCGGAGGTGCTGAAAATGAATCAGCACCCTGTGACCAATCAGATTTGAGGATTCAGCAGTGCTATGCTATAAATTCTGATTTACGAACCACAGATTTCATGCTGCAAGTAGAAATCAGTGGTTACACTGCCCAAACGGTGATTAAATCACAAAGCTACTGAGTGAAACTCGTCAGTATTGTAGCACTTTGAGGCACGTAGACCAAGTAGAGAGATTCCTGAAAGCTAATGGGGGGGGGAAGAATGCTTTGAGTTGTGTGAAAACTGTTAATACTCGTGCAACGTAATGTACAAACTGGATGCGCGAGTACGTCAGAAGCTTAGAGGCAATTTACAGAAAATTTGTAAATTTTACAGAATTGTAAATTATTATGAAACATACTTAAAGTTTTGATTTTTTGTAGATCGAACATTAAACTCATAGCTGAACATTTTTCTTTTTTCATGAGCCTAATGAACGCTTTTTTTTTTTTCTTTCTTTTTTTTTTTAACCCTTTATTTAACCAGGGTAGTCACAGTTGTGAAATAGAAATCACAAAATTGTCACTACATTGAAATCTCCATTCTTATCTATATAACGATGTGCTAATGCAGAGATACAGTGTGCTACTGTAGCTAAAAATGAGGAACAGTTAGCAAGTAAGCAAGTTGGAAGTTATTTCACTTTTATTTGACTGAACCAGTTGAACCTTTGGTTGAAAAAAAAAAAAAAAAAGGTTGAAATCTAATGAACATATTTTAAAATGAATATATCTGGTACATAATAGGGCTTGTTGCAGAAGTCTGTAAAATATGTGGAATTTAAAGGCACTTATTTCCTGCGTGAACAGGAAACATTTTGGCAAAAGCCATTCTGATGTCGAAGTAGAACTTTAGACACTAAACGAAGTCACAGATTTGCCTTATTTTGCCTAAGACACAGCACATTCCATTGTTCAAATGAAAAGCTAAAATGTGAAAGATTCCCCCCCCCCCCTCCCCACCTCCACAGTATTCATGAAGGTGTGTCTTACAGTCCGGAAAATAAATAAGTACTCCGTGTGTGAGTTGAGGCACGCCACGCCATATGGCGTTCAGTAGACCAATTTTAATGACCTTAGTAAGAACTGAAACACAAGTGCGGTGTATCAATATGAGTGCTGAGTACTCTAAGACACACAAACCCAATTTCACGTTTACATGAAGTTCATATTAACACATCTGCGTGCACATGCCACGTTTGATGACATTATTTTCAGTTTAACAACAGTAAAGTCGGGCTCATAAGGATTTAGCTAGCTATGTTGCATTGTTGATGGTGTATTAATTATTATCAGAGAACGTTTAACATCATTGCGCTAACTTTCTGCTTCTATGTCAAATAAATTGGTTAACAATTTGGAAAACCTGGGCTAAAAATTTACTCAAATCTAAATTGGCAGGCTGCTATGTGAGTAGCCTTGAATTAGACCAAGAACCTCCTTTTCACCTTGTTTCACTCTGTGTATTTGATGATCGTTTTGCTTTCTTTTCTGTATCTATTCTGCACTTGTTTCCATGTGTTTGTGATTTAATGGTAACAATTCCGACTGTTTGAATGAGGTGTTGAGGCTGTTGATTTTTGACCTCCTCTGGAACGTATATGTTTTTTTTTTTTTTTTTGTTTTGTTTTTTTTTCGTTTGTGCTTCATGGTCCTGGGTTAGAAATGTCATTTCTGGAACACAACACAACACAACACACACCTCACTAGCAGATTTGTATTGAAGCCAGGTCTCGGATGCAGATTGGGAATCGACACCTCAGTTTGCATTACATCATATAAATTATACACGGTTGAGATTTTCAGGATTAGGCGGTTACGTATGTGATATTAAACTGACTGGATCTTGTTCATACACTTGGGTCTGAAATCAAATTGTTCTTGAATTGGAGTTGAATCTTGAATATTTTTGTTTTATTCTGGACTGAAAATGCGTGTTAACCATAACGAGAGAGCTCTTTGTTTTTTTTTTTGTTTGTTTGTTTTAAAAAAAAAAAAAAACATTAGTACTGTTAGTGTAAACTGATACCTTTACCAGACTCTTACTGATGAGGACGAGCGATCAAAAGCCATTTCACACAAATGATTTTTTTTTTTTTTTTTTCCACCATGGAGGCACTTCGCTCATTTGTGTATAGCAGGTCATTCGGACAAGTAATACAATTGCAATATTTGATTTGCCACTGTGATCATTACTATTTTAGTCCTGATTGATGGGGAGTGATGCATTTAATATTTTAAGAAGGACAGATTGAAGGCGAGACGTGCAGTACAGTTACAGGAAGTCATGTTTTATAGAATTAAAGAATGAGAATTACAGGAAGAGGACTGGACTTGCTTGAATGGCGATTTTTGTTTCTGCACATCTTTCTGTAAAGTACTGCATTTAAAAAAAAAAAAAAAAAAAAAAAAAAAAAAAAAATCACTTAAGCTTTTTACACTTGACTGCTTTCCGAAGAGTGGTGCTGCCACTTTTACCATCAGTAGACATGGACCCCATTAACACAGATTAGTACACTGACAACATGCTGCATATACAATACTCCAAAATTAGCCTTTTCATCGTTCGCTTTGGTGTAAAGAAGAAAAGCCATACTTCTTACCATTGTGGTGTAAGTCAGAATGATTGCTTACTATATTTATCCTGTTTTTATATATAAATCTGCTAGACTGTACATGTCAGATCTCCATCATTTGACAACTTTCTTATGCATGGTTTTGCTTCTGATTGCAACTTTTCTTGAAAGGATAAAGTTTTTCAGAAGGCGTCTGGATTTTGTATTGTTTTGGCCTAATTGTGAAACTTCAAGGTGGCTGGATTTAGTTTCTAAAAAATAAAAAAGCGGGAGGTTTTCTTGGGAAAGGTTACCAGAGCTGTTCAGGACTAATTGTAAATTCAACTATAGCTTTGTAAATGCTAAGTTCGACTGCTGTTGCTTCTGTTAAACCAGCTGCCTCTATGTGATCTGCTTTTCTGAAGATTTCAGTTCCAACCCTAATCATCACCTCGTTGGATTTATCGGGCTCAGCACACTCAATTTATCCAGCTGTTCGAGCTGAGCAGGCATCGTCCAGCTGTTCGATTTGAGCAGGCATCGTCCAGCTGTTCGAGCTGAGCAGGCATCGTCCAGCTGTTCGAGCTGATCAAGCATCGTCCAGCTGTTCGAGCTGATCAAGCATCGTCCAGCTGTTCGAGCTGATGAAGCATCGTCCAGCTGTTCGAGCTGATCAAGCATCGTCCAGCTGTTCGAGCTGATGAAGCATCGTCCAGCTGTTCGAGCTGATGAAGCATCGTCCAGCTGTTTGAGCTGATCAGGCGTCGTCCAGCTGTTCGAGCTGATCAAACTGCATCCAGCTGAGCCTGTCAAGCTACATTGAGCTGATTGATTCAATCAAACTGTGTCTAGATGATCAGATGTGATCCAGCTGATTGAACTGATTAAATTTTGTCCAGCTGATCAGATTTTGTCCAGCTGATGGAGCTGATAAGATTTTGTCTGGACGGTGGAGCTGATCAGATTTTGTCCGGCCAGTGGAGCTGATCAGATTTTGTCCGGCCGGTGGAGCTGATCAGATTTTGTCCGACCGGTGGAGCTGATCAGATTTTGTCCGACCGGTGGAGCTGATCAGATTTTGTCCGACCGGTGAAGCTGATCAGATTTTGTCTGGACGGTGGAGCTGATCAGATTTTGTCCGGCCGGTGGAGCTGATCAGATTTTGTCTGGCCGATCAGATTTTGTCCTGTTGATCAGTTCCTTGAAATTGCCTCAGCTGATGAAGCTGATCAGACTTTGATCAGCCAGTTTAGCTCCTCACACTTTGTCCAGCTGTTTGAGCTGCTCAGAGTTAGTTTAGCTGTTCAAGCTGATCACATTTGGTCCTGCTGATCGAGCCAGTCAAACTGTGTCCAGCTGATCAACCTGCATCCAGCTGAGTGAGCTGATCCAAATTACCTCATCTGATTGACCTGATCAGACTTTTTTCCGGCTGTTCAAGCTGATCAAATATATATAGAGCTGATCAAGCTTCATCCAGGTGATTAGGTTGTTCACTTCCAGCTCATCCAGCTATACAAAGTTTAGAGGCCAATACAGAAGCTGCTTAAAAGGAATGATCACACAATGAGGGTAGTAGTAGCTCCATGGCTAAGACATTGGGCTACTGATTGGAAGATTGTGGACTAATTTGTAACTTGTCTCAATTGGAAATGGCTTTGAATCAAACAGATACATTTTTTTTTTGGTAAATTAGGGATTAGGGTTGGAGCTCAAGTCTTCAGTGAAGATGTTTCTCCATGGGCAAGGTCGGAGATCCTGTAGCTAAAACTAATACAATCAATGCTGTACATCTTGAAGCTATGATGACTGTTTAAGCACTTATTGTTGTACCCTTGAGCACCACGTTAAATGGAACCAGGCCTTAATATTGAATGTTTTTAAAAAAAAAAAAATAATAATAATAATAAAACAACAACTGGGATGGTCTTTACTGATTACTATCATGATGAAACATCAAATTAGCACTTTACTGTTCTAAGTTCCATGATTATATCAGTATTGTTTTTTCAAAAGGGATATGAGTTTTGTAATCTGATTGTATGGTATGAATTGTACATCTTGTTAATGTTAATCTATTATAGAATGATTTCCCCCCCTTTTTTATTTTACCTGAACCAAAATTGTGCAGAAATTGTACTTGTGCAAGTTTTAATTGTGCAAAGTTGTTACCAGCATGCGCTTAATGTTGTAGTAATTTCAACTTTTATGCAAGTGGGTACACGTGTTCTACACACACACACTTACAACAAGCCATTTATTGAACAATCGATGTAAACATTGAAACAGGCTGTCCTGCAGGTCTGGGACCGTTTTTTATGGAAATGAAAGAGTCAAGACGTTTGTATCCAATTTAAATACCAGCAAAGATTCATATGAACTCAAATTTTGCCATTTGTTTTGAAAAGTTACTGCTAATCGATGGCGAGGATAAACTTTTGGCTATTGCTCGGCGTTTTAAAAGATTTTTGAGGTATCAGAATCGAATTGTGGGTGGCTCAAAACTGTTAAAGACTTTTATAAAAATAAAAAAAAAAACAACAAAATTGTCTTTTAAAAGGTTCCTGAAGCATCCAGTACTTTCTGCTGTTGTCAGGTGTGTCTCTGAACTTGATTTTTCTCTTTAAACTGTTCTGCTATTAAATGGTTTAGTATTGAATAATGTGCTGGGATGTCTTTGTGTTTAAGAAAAAAAAAAAAAAATACCAAGTGTCTCTGAATTTTCTGTAGTACTAGTCCTGACTGAGTGTGGGACGTGGATTTCAGATCTCTTTCTTGGCCTCCCTTTCCCAGATGAGACCTCCTCTCTGGGAGTTTATTTATAAAAAGGGACCAAGGGGCCTTTATTTTTCAGAACTGTCCAAATATGATGATATATTTACTGGAAAGAGGAGATTATTTTTAATCTGCACATTCTACTTGGTTTGTGTGTATGTTCTAGATATTAATCATGTTTTCTAAAGAAATATGGAGCAAATATATATATATTAAAAAAAGTAAATAAAATGCTATTTTGTTCTTTATGTTGTTGCTGTTTCTTAAGTGTGTGAGATCCTGAAAAAAAAAAAAACCACTCTCTTAGCACCTTTGTCAACTTGGACATGCAACATTGCAACTTTCCACTTGGAGAATTCTCGTCTCCAACTTCAAGGGTCATTCCAATACTTTATCAGCTCAAACAAAGCTTTATCAATGTCCATTAGTTAGTATGCTAGGTAGTTCCAGATCGTGCCAGTTAGCACACTTTTTTTTAGTCAACACTAGTGTGGCGTAGGTGTAACATGAAGTCAAATATTAGCTTAGTAAATATTCAGTCAAGTTCAGTTTTATTGTACGTGTACAACACTTTTAACAATAGACTATGTCACCGAACAGCTTTACAGAAATCCAGATGTCGATTTAAATCCATAATGAGCAAACCACTGGAAACGGTCACGATCAAAAACTCCCCGAGATAACACGGGGAAGAAACCTTGAAACTCAACATCGTCTGGGTGACAGTGGGACTATGAATCACTACAGTATACAGCAATAGAAGAGCAAAGGTAAACAGTACGGAGTGTGTTGAAGGGATGTTCAGTATGGTAAGGCCATATTGTGAGTCCAGGGATTAGTATAGGACAGTCTTTATGATAAACTGCAATAGCAGGAGTGTCTCAGTAATGCTCAGCAATACAGCCCTAAATATTCTACAGATCATTCAGATGTATTATAACGACATAATCAGTCGGTCATGATTGTAAATGAAAAAAGACAATTTGGACCAAATATTACGCTTATTATTTTATTCACAGAGCATTGTAACAAAAATTAATTGCATCAATTAATTATTGATTAATTAAGTAATACAAACTGCTTTTCTTTAAATATAATTAAATCATGTAAACAATAAGTATAACATGAATAGGTATATGATACAACAGTCAAAACTGTTACTAGGGGGAAAAAAAATTACCAGCTAAATAACTTTGTCAATTGGACTCAAACTACAGATGCACTAATCTGATACCGATATTGACCTGAAATGCTGGATTGATATCGGATTGAATCGGACGTTTTATAATCTGTATGTTTTATGCGATACACACAGTATTGCTTTTTGTTAGTGACACGAGGACAACATGCCACACAGAAAAGCAAAACCTTCATTGCATTGCTCTTATGTTGCTTGAGCTCTTCAGTGGAAAAAAAAAAATCCATCCATCCATCCATCCTCTGTACATAATATCTTATACAGGGTCGCAGGAAGCCTGGAGACTATCCCAGGGGACTCGGGGCACAAGGCTGGGGAACCAACCCATTGTAGGGCAGAATCTCACACACATTCACACACTACAGACATTTTAGAGATGCCAATCAGCCTACAGCACATGACTTTGGACTGGGGGAGGAAACCGGAGTACCCAGAGGAAACCCCCAAAGCACAGGTACAGCACACAAACTCCGCGCACACAGTGCAGAGGCGGGAATCGAACCCCCAATCCTGAAGGTGTGAATGTAAATGAAAGTGAGTGTAATTTCCTGTTGCCTTGCATTTTGCTGTCTTCAGTGAGCTGTAGCCATGCAACACTGAAACTCAATCATTGTTCATTGTCTAATCACATTCATACTCAGGGGTGTAGCTGTAAACCGAGAAAGGCCTGAAAGTGTCATTTTCCAGCGTAATCATGATAAACTGCTAATATGACTAAATGTAGCCTACTTACGTATAATACAATACAAATGAAAAGCAATACTGTCTCTGTATTGCGTTTCACATTTTCCCCTCGGTGTGATCGCTTTTCTATCTGGCATGGGATCTTCTCCATAGTGAACACGTGTTATGCTGACTTACAACAGAGGACACAACTTGTCCTGATGTAAACAGTCATAACATCCATGATGTCGTCGTGGCAACAGACTCGGTTACTAAAGATCAGTACTGGTTATCGGCTGATACTCAGAGCTCTGATGTTGGCATTGTATCAAAAATGATACACTAAAGTGGGATCTTCACCCAAATGATTTGATGGTTTATGACTGAACTATGTTTTTTAAAAAAATAAAAAAAAAATTCTACCAGGAATTCTGTGAGAAGGATAAAATCCCAGACCAAATGGACTATCTACTAAATTAATGATGTAATAGCAAATTCCAGCTGTGAGCACATCATCATTCAGTGCCGTAACAGACACCATCTAAATTTAACCAAGATAAAATAGCTGTTCTCCTTCTGTACCCTATAAATAGCAGAATAGAAGAGACACTGCAAATCCACCTCCCTGAAGGAGTCTCCGTTTGGTGTGATCCATCCTCGGGAGCTGCTTGCCTCCGGGGTGTGAGACGGTGAGATTTTAATTAAAGCAGCGCCACAGAGAGACTTTAATACAGCGCTCTGATTAACAAAAGCACACGACATTTCAGCAAACTCGCCTTTAATTCCACTAGGCTGGAAGTTGACAAGGGTGTGTGTGTGTGTTTGTGTGAGAAGCAGGATGATGAAAGACTGCGTCTGTCGTGTTTGTGGCAAATGTTGCGGTTGATAAATAGAGAGAGAGAGAGAGAGAGAGATGTTTATGCAGCACATCACTTATGAACCCAGCACCATACCCCAAACTTTTAGTCGTCCCTGAAAGATTAAATGCTGCCCCTCTATTAGGTTTCAGTTCTGTAAGATTTGCACAGGCTCTTTTCCTAATTTGCATATATTCACAGATATTGTTTATTCCCTATGCTGTTTATCACATTCTCATGTTTATAACTGGTGATAAATATTCCACCTCTGTCTCCTATGTTTTTCTAATTCTGCTCCTGAGGTCCTGTTCTGCATTTCTAATATGTATACAGTTTGTCCCAGGAGAGATGGAGCATGCAAACAAGTCATGTCCAACCAGAAAGAAAAATATGTTAGCCATGTATGTGCAGAACATAATCTAAGATTTATTAGCAAGCTTTGTGCAGAACATATTTAGACATAAAACAGCTGCGGGTCGAGGACGCAGCACAGCTCGAATTTCTGCTCTTCTTCACAATAAAGATATCCAGTTTGAGGAACATTCAGGAAATTGTAACCATTAGCTAATGTGTAAACGAAAATAATTGCATTTTATTTAATGTAATTTGATACTACTATTAGCACTAATAATACAATATTATATGGGCCGAAGATGAGCAGCGTTTTCAAAACAATCGCGTCGGCCCTATAGAAATTCATTATTAGTGAATAGCTTGTGAGGCGTAACCGGAGTTACTATTACCGCCATGAAGCTGATTATTTTCCTATAACAGCGACGTCTTGCCACAGAAATTACAAAGAAGAAAGTGCTATCTGCCCTCTTCCGCATACATGAGCTAACACGCCCACAATTAGCTAGTGTTGCTTGACTGACGGTAGGAAGCAAGCATGCTCCTCCTTCACAGAGAGCTCTCTTGGCTCCCTGCCATGGATGACTGTGGCATCGTGTTTCAAGCTCTCCGATCTCCAGGCGATAGGGCTAACGTTTTTCTGTTACGCCACTCGGAAGCCCTGTAGCTACATTTCATGTTGTGGAACGTCCGTGAGGCAAGATAGTTCCTGTTATCACTTACGCTATAGCAGCTGCAGTGGGTATAGAAAGTCTGCACACCCCTGTTAAAATGGCAGGTTTTTGTAAAGTAAAAGAATGAAACTAAGATAAATCATATAGGATGTTTCCCAACCTTTAATGTGCAATTGCAAAGTATGCAAATAAACTGAAAAACAATCAGATTTTTTAAAGGGAAAAATAGGGGGGAAAAACCCCAATTTACTGTAAGCTAGTCGCATAAGTGTACATGATGCTGATTGTAGCTTTACAGCCTGTGATGACCTCTGGGGTTACTAACGTGCTGCATACTAAGTACAGATTAAACACACATCTTTCTGTCACTTTTTAATTAGCTTTTAATTATCGCAGTAACCCATCTGAGGGCTGTGGGACATGGTGATAGTGTGATAGTGTGATAGTAATAGTCTGATTGAGGGTTTGTGGGCACACTGCTGATTGGGATGCAGGTGGCACATTAGAAATCGGTGCACTCACAGGTCACTGATCTGTAATTTAGCTGCACGGACGGTGTGATGCAGTTTTCCTTTAATTGCTGTTAACCTGCTGGCTGGCTGATGATGATCCTGCACATGGCTCATTACCTGCCTATTAGCTCTCTGTTTACGGCGCCACCTGTGAGAGCCTAAGCCGCTTCTCCTTAGTTGCATATAAGACACAGCAACATATGCTGCTTCTGCCACAGCCCGAGGCCAGCTTCCATCCCAGATTTAAATATTTATGTTAATGTCTCACAGTGTGGTGTACCTGTCTGGATCTAGTATCTGCATTTACAGTAGGCATTTCTACACTGAAGCCATTTCCTACACTGAAGCATAGTTGCATGCTTACAAAAGTTACATCTTATTGACATTGTATCTTTTTATCATTGGATTCACTTGGCGATGGCGTTCAAGCAAAATGAACCAATAGAACCACTGAACCAATAGTAGATAACAACATGTGAATTACAGAGCCTCTGAGCCAACATTGTGGTTATTTTTTTAATGACACAGGCACAAATTAATATTTGGCTATGAATTGTGCAACTTAACTTCATAGCTTGATATGTTGTGGAATGTCATACTTAATTAGCCTCCGGCTTATTATTTGGTGGTCTGTCAAAAGTTGCTTTACTGCATGAATTATTATTATTACATTTACATAAAAAATGTTTTTTTGTAATGGATTTTTATTACTTGAATTAGTTCAAGTAATAAAAATACACATAATGTTTAGGGGGGTAGTTGGTAAATTGTTGCCATATGGCAACAATGTTCAATGGTGGAAAGTATCATATAGTCAAAAGTAACACAAAATGTTATTTATATGTATATACAATTCCAATTACTGCATTTTCCAGACTATAACTTGCAGAGTTTTTTGCCTCCTGGTAATGATGTAAAAGTGTTTCAATTTTTTCCTTTAAGTAGTTTTGCCCAAATATGATGACCTTCACCATGTGATTGCAGAAAAGGAAGTGCAAATAGCACTTTCTGGTCATGTGACATGGCATTTTTTTTATTATGTCAAAGTTAAAGCTCCCCTTTTCCAGTTACATAGGACGATAGTAGTTTTGAATTATTGCCTATCAGAAAATTGGAGATAAATTAATTGTTGCCTTATGGCAACACCATGCAGTAAAGGGTCAAGACTAGAACGGCATATCCATGTTGCAATGCCAGTGACTCCAGTATATCTTTATGCATCATTACCAAGATCGATCTTATCAGTTATCTCCATGTTTAGGTTGGTGTTGCCACAATGGTGTAATTTAATTGATTTCTCTGCCTCACTGATCTTAAAATACAATAGTTGCTACAAGTTGAAAGCAGCAACTTGTGACTATAGATTTTTGATGGAACAGGACAACATTAATAATGACATAGCCTCAAACAAAATGAAGTCGAGAGTCTATCACACTCGACTTACGCTATAGGCTACTATCTAGTGAATGTTTTTAAATTAACCCTATAATCACACTTGTAGCTCATTTTAATCAGATATAGACATACTTTGTACAACTGTGTTCCATACAGCAGGTGTACGAGGTGCACAGAGATCAGCTAATATCATTAACATCATTAGGCTTGTCAGGTTTTGGGCAAAATTTACAGCCCAACTACATCTCAAAAACCACACATAAGTCCTGAAAGCTGCCCGAAGATTTGAGCACTGGAAAAGAGAGACACATTTCCCCCCTTTTTCTCAGCCTTCGCTTGGGAAACAAGGTCGTTGTGGTGCACACACATTTCTGATGTACAAACATTATCCACTCCACAAATCCCCCATAATCCAGGTTTTTGCAATATATCTGACAATATAAATGTTTCTGTGCATTATAGACACACTGTCTGGACTTGGCATTTTGTTTGTGGAAATCTATTTCCGATGATTCAGAATTCTGATTATTTGCTATAAAACATGATCTTGGCAGCTGTGGATTATTTTTAAACTAGACATAAAAATGGTGACCCTGGCAACCTCCATTAACTGTCCTCTCCTCTACTCCTCCACTGAAAATGTTTATAGAGTAAGCGTGGGGCAGTGGGCTTTTATTAGTGTTAATTGCAGTTCCCATTTTTGACCACTAGGTGCAATAAGAATAATAATAATAATAATACTCTATGAAGTTAAATGGGGCAGTGAGCTTTCTGCCCCACCATTGTACAACATCTAGAAAGGCCAGCAAATCAAATGAACATTGGCTTATATCTGTCAAATAGCAACATTTAAAAATTTTAATTAAATGAATAAAAATGCACTGTTTTCTCTGGAGGAAGACACTGCATATTTTTCTGCTTTTATTCTTATTTTTTTTCAAGCCAATATTAGTGACCACAGTCTTTTACTATACAGACCTTTTTCCTAGTCGCTTTCTTGAACCAGGATTAATTTGGACAAGGACCGAGATCCCTGATTTTCTGCAGACCTGTGTTCAGTTGTCTGATGCTCGGTCGAGTACGTTTGAAGGATTCACGTTTGTTCAAACAAACCGAACTAATGAAAACAGTCAGAATCTAACAAGGTGCATGAGCAGGCCCCTTATGTTAAGGATTGAGGTCAAAGCAGCAGGGCTTTCTCCTTTAAGTCCACATGGAAATCTAGTTACCCGGTATGTCGGCTTAAAACCTTCTCTAACGAGCACGTCTGTCCTTCCTGCCATAATTGGACTCTTGCTTTTGGACAGGTCATGGAAAAGCCTGCGAATGCAGAGTTAATTAATGCCAATCTCCTTTACTTTGGGCGTATGGTTCTTGTGAGGTGAAGCAGAAGGTGTGTTGTGGATAGACCCTGACCTTCTCAGAGAAAAAGAGAGAGAGAGCGAGAGAGAGAGAGAGAGAGAAATCTCAGAGGGGATGTGCTGAGCCAGTCTTTTTTGTTGCATGCTGTAACTCATGTTGAAATATTCATAATTGAACCTAGGCCTCAAAATAGAGTGGAGCTCTGCATAGCACTCAGTGTGAATCAGGATCCTGCCTCTTTCTCCACCTTCTTTTTTTCTCTTTTCCTTCTTCCTTTTCCTTCTTTCCTGTGTCGCTCCACCACTGCATTGTCCTTTACCTTGTGCTGAATCCCAATGACCTATTTTATCAATGTCACGCCCTAACGAGCTGGCGGGAGCAGACGGCCCATGGCGCAGTGACACTCATTAGGAGTTATGGCTTCGGCGGCGCCTCATAACCACAGCAAGCGTTTCTCTGCTCATTCCTCTGTCCCTTTCTCGCTCTGCTTATCTCTTCTCCCCTGAATTACTACAGCATGTTCAAACACACTATCAAACAAGATATGCTGATGGTTTTGTGTATATATATTTATGGCATATTCATTTAGCTTTAGTGACACGGTGCAGTAATACAAAGAGAATCCAACAGCATACAGTATGTTTAAGCAGAAAAATGTCTTTATATTTAGTCAGTGATGTTTTTTGCTCTGTGATGAGTATTACACTCCAAGATGTGAGCTCTCCCTATGACTCAGACCAGTCTGAGAGAGTCCTAATTATTTATGTCAAAGACATCGGTGAGGGTGTGGTGAGCTCGGTGTGGGTTTCCTCCCGGTTCTCTGGTTTCCTCCCAACTCTCAAAAACATGCCAGTATGTGGACTGGATACATTGTGGCTAAACTATACCTAGGTGTGAGTGAATGTGTGTGTGCATGGTACTCTGTGAGGGATTAGTGTCCAATCCAGGGTAAGTTTCACACCAAGCGTTACTTGGGATCCACCGTTACCCTGACCAGGATAAGATGCTTACTGAAGATGAATGAATGAATGAATGAATGAATGAGACAAAAAGACAAAAGTTTGCATCTAAATGCATTTGTTTTACAAATGAAAATAGAATTCCAAAATGTTAAAATTGAAATGTTTCCCACAATGAGACAAAACCAAAAAAATACAAATAAATTTTAATTACATTTGCCATGACCCTCTTTGGACTCCAGACCTGATTTGAAAAGGAGTAGAGTATAACTCATAGAGTTATAGAGTATAACTCATATTCCCACCCATTACAAGAGAATATTTATATCACATACAGAAAGGGAAATGCAAAGTTCTGAGGTGATATTTTTATTTTTTTTAATTTATCCTAACACACACTAAGTAAAGGAGCATGTCTTAAATGTCTTATATACATGCAAGCGTTTCTACTCAACTGTACCTTTTAGTCAATAAAATTATGTTGTTTTTATGTTCAATCCTGCTTTTATATCGTATGACAGTACAAACCCTTTTTTTTTGTTATCTTTGACGCTTATTTAATGTAGAGATTAAATGCAGGGTCTAAGCTGAGCTCATGAACACATCATCGTCTCTGCACTCACACTGAGCTCATACAACTGTGGTTTATTAACTGTGTCACTCGATCGGGGTTCAAACGATCAGATTCTGCACTTTATATTGTAATGATTATATTATATTGCTTACAGAAAGGATCTGGTCCTACATGAGCATTCTGATATGCTTGGGGAAAAAATACAAGCCTTTATTTACTTGCTGTATAGAAATGAGAGGATGCTGAGGATTTAGTTAAGTGCCTGAACACATCATCGTCGTCTCATCATCATCATCATCATCGATGCTGCTCTGCTGACTCAGTGCATTTCCCTTAGGCTGGATCAATACATCTGATCCATTACATCTCCATAACCTCAACGACAACAGAAAAACAAGCCACGTCACGCTGATGGACGGTTACCCTGTGTGTACAGTTTTAAAGATAAAGGTGCCAAAGAAGGCCCTTTAAAATATTATTATTATTATTATTATTGGTGTGGTTGTTGTTGTTGTTGTATTGATCTGTTTATTTGAATTAATTAATTAATTAATTAATTAATTAAACATTTTTGCAACCAGGAACCCATTCCAGAGTAAATCAGTTTTCTAGGACAACCCCAATGGCAAATACGGATGATAAATCTAATTTATTCGAGCCATTAGAGCTTTTATTTCTCGACTTTCCATGCTGTCTATCACATTAACGTACATCACACATCACACTATTTGTATGTTTTATAGTTACTGAGTTTTAGATGAACCCCCTTCATTTCAAGTAACCAATCAGTTAGACTTATAACTATGATAACTAAATAATAACCATAACAACATTGATGCTAGTTGATAGTAATAGCTGGTTATACAACTAGTGATAGCTAGTTGATACAAGGATGAGTCAAGTGAAACCATTAAACACTGGAACACTTGCATTGAATGAAATGGAGATTATGTAGAAAAATGACACACTTTCATGACACCTATTTGCAATAAACAATGTGCAGTTCATCACAGAGCCCACTTTGAAGAGCCCGATTTTAAATAATCCCTCCGTATACGAGTCTTTAACCATTTTTTGTTGTAGCTAAAATGAACAGAATAACTATTTTAATTCACAAAGATCCACATAATGGTAACATTTACGGTGCAGTTGTTTTAGTTCTATATGCCACTAACAAAAATGGTTTAAAGCTCAATCAATCAAAAGGTTCTTTATTGAAAAATGTACAGAAAATTGTACAGTTGACTGAGATGTTCGAGAGGTTATCCTTATCTGCTCACTAGGAACAGGAATTTATACTGTATTTGTCTGGATTTCAGCCTAAATTTGAAGACATGTGACTGTGTATGATGGAGTGTGAGAAGCAGGATGATATCCACAGGTCTCTGTGTGGGAGGAAATTTGCATACTCTGTCTGCTGTTCTTAATTAAGATGATCGCTTTCTGTTACATAATTATGGAGTGTAATGAACCCTGTCTGGGTTGCTGGACACCATGTCCCATCTCCAACAGTGCCTGTTCTGTCTCCAATCACATACTCCTGCACTATTCAACATTATTTTTGAGTGTACATAACTGTCACACAGTATAATACACTGTGATGGACTCTATATGGCGAATGGATAAAGCAGACACTTTTTGGACAAACCTGTCCCATCATACACCATAGAAGAGAAGGGCGGGGCTTTTAACAGATAACAGACAAAACCAACATGGTGGATGAGGTTTTGCTTTGTGGCGTTGCTTCTATGTCTGTCTCAGAAATATGACTTTAAGGAACATTACGTGAGGAATAAAATATTTGGGGATGTGCTGTTATTTCAAAAACATCAATGACGATGCAGCCTGATGCAAAGTAGAGTATCTATTACCACCCTGAAGTTGATTGTTTTCCAATAACAGCATGCCCTGAAGTGTTTTATTCCTCTTATACCACAGCAATTTAAAGAGTCAAGACTTTTTATCCTGTTATAGTTACATTTAGACACAAACACGAGTCTCTTTTTTCTGTCATGTGGAAAACGTAAAGTTACAGCTTTACCTCTGACTGTTACAAAGCACTCACACTGGAGACTCCTTCCTTAAATGTTAAATAAACAACTACTTACAAATAAAAAAAACACTTCACCATGTCAACGATTATTTGTTATTCTTTGTTAAATAACACACAAATCCCTGAAAATGAGCTGTTAGTATTAATCCATCCATTTTCATACCGCTTATTCTACACAGGGTTGCAGGAGCCTGGAGCCTATCCCAGGGAACTTGGGGCACAAGGCGGGGGACACCCTGGGCGTGGTGCCAACCAATTGCACACACACTCATTCACACACTACGGAGAACTTGGAAATGCCAATCAGCCTACAGCGCATGTCTTTGGGCTGGGGGAGGAAACCAGAATACCCAGAGGAAACCCCCGAAGCACGGGGAGAACATGCAAACTCGCAAACGCACACACGGCGGAGGCAGGATTCGAACCCCCAACCCCGGAAGTGCAAGGCAAATGTGCTAACCCCAGTGCCCCCGAGCTGTTACTATAGAAATGATAATGTATTAGAATGAGCGCATTAATATAAACCTGGCATCTGAAACATTGTCAGAGTTGCTCTTATAGAAAATGAATCAACACCTTCTGACCAATCTGATCTGAGAATTCAGCCACGCCTTACTTAACAATGCTGTCAGGCTATCTGATGTTATCCTGTATGATAATGTTAGCAGTGGAGATTTATTAACATTTATGAATCTTTATTCAGAGCTCCTCTAATCTTCATATACAGGCTTATGCATTCAGTGGGCTGTGATTCGCAAACAGACTTCACTAGGACGTTACAGTTTATGGCATAGACACACAGACCCTCACCTCCTGCACCACTGGTACACAGAATATCCTGCTAGAGAATAGTGGTAACAGATGTATAGGCTTTTTTTTTTTTTTTTTTGCTTCACACTTTAATTGCTGCTTTATTCTTTTTTTTCTAATATGCTGAGATAATTAAAGGCAGAGAATCTCACCCGTTGGTCTGCACAGTTTGAAGTTTTCCCTTCTCCTACATCTGACTCACATCTAATTCATCTCATTATGGGCTTGATCATTAGCGGATCAGTGGGATCAGGTGTGTTTGCAGTGGGGAAATGTTCCGACTCCGCAGGGCCACTGGGGTCTCCAGGACTCGAGCTGTGAATTTCTGGTTTAAAAGACAAGCATTCAAAGAAGTTCATGGAGTTGCAGTGAAAAATCGTTGCGTCTCTGGTCTTTGAAAAATGAAGACAACTGATTTATTCCGTTCCCTGGTTAAATGTGTGAATCTAAATTTAACAAGAAGTATATAGGGAATATAATGTTTCATTCATTTCGAACGGATGTATGATTGTTAAACACTGAAGAACAGATCCACAGATCATTATGACCTTAAATTGAGTTAATCACCTCACTGACCCATTAATCCAGCTTTGTACTACATGGCCTACAAGGGTGGACAAGTATACACCTTGTCTGGCTCAATAGAACATTTTTTATTTATGTGGGTAATAATCCCAACACATCTTAATGTTATATTGACAGTAATATTGTTTTTTTTTTTTTTTCCTGAAAGGAAAAAATGACCCGAGTTTGGCTAATGATAGGGATTAAGTAAGCAACAAAACACTTGGTGGTGTGCTCTGTTATAAAATATAATCAACAGCAGGGTGTAATGAGGCTAGTATGTATCTTTTACCTAGGAAGGTGCATGTTGTGTATCTTTAATAATCTTTTAGAGTGAAGCTTTAAAGGTACATCAGTGGTCCTGTATGTATCTTAAATTATTTTAAAGGTACGCTATATTCACATTTCCAAGTGAAGGTACAGTACATACTAAATGTACAAAGGAAGTATCCTTGATGGTACCACCCCAGTGACAAGGAAAAGTACTTCTTATTTCTGTATCTACTGACACATCTGAAAAGTTTTTTTTTTTTAAACTAAGAGGATAAAAAAACAATAAGTGAGTAGATTAGATATAGACTGCTAACTAACATTAGCTCATTAACAGAAATCATTACCTCATACAAATGTAGTCTTCTACACAGTCTGTAGGAAACATTATTCGTCCAGTGCACTTCTATAGAGCTTAAGGAAACATTTGGGACTGAACCTATGAGAAAGTGAAACCTCATTCCTGCCTAAAAATTCTTGTAAAATTCTTTACAGCCTACATTTTCAGAAATAAAGGTACCAAACAGTACTTTTCCTCATCGCTGGAACAGTACTCTTAGTTTCTTTAGCGTGTACCATTTGCCTGGGTGGGTGCATGTGATGTACCTTCAGTTATACGTTGTTCTCCAGGTGTCCGCATCGGTCTCCTCTGGGTTCTCCGGATTCCTCCCACCGATCAAAAACATGTCAGTAGGTACACTGACTAAAGTAGGTTGACTCTTGGTGTAAATATGTGTACGCATATGCCACGTGATGAACTGGCCTCCCATCTAGGGTGTATTCCTGCCTCGTGCCCAGTATCCCCCTGGATAGACCCCAGAGCTGAAAAGTGAGTAAAAGGTACATCAGTGGTCCTTAAGGTACAGTTTAAAAAAAAAAAAAAAAAAAGTACACTATTGTAAAGGTGGTAGATGTGTACTAAAGGTCCCTTTAATGGTACCACACCAGCAACACAGTTTTATAGCTTTATTTCTGAGGGTGTAATAGAATATACTGCTTCTGACTCACTGTGATCATGACGATATGTTTGGGCAGAGACGCTAACGTGTAGTTTTCCCATCAGTGCTGATGTCATTTTGATCTTTTAGGAATCATAATAATAAATGCCTCAGAGAGGGTTATTGCTGGTGTATGACCTATTGATGAGGGAATCGCTGTGTGTGTGTGTGTGTGTGTGTGTGTGTATGTGTGTGTGTGTGTGTGTTTTTGCCGCAGGAGCACCCGACCTGAGATCAGGACCATTACATCATCGCTCTGAGATAAGACCATGCCCGCTTCCTGAAATGTGATTGGAGGAGGCAAACCAGTCCAGGGAGGTGATTGGTTAATGAGTACCGCTAAATGGCGAGAGGGGGCGGGGCTTTAGAGGCGCGTAGGGCGCTTCAAATACGGCTGAAGGGAAGACGCAAAGAGAAGAGCCGGAGATTTCACATTGGGCTTGTGCTCGTATTGTGGTGCCCGGGGTGAGAGAGCTTTAAAGGGAACGGGAAAGTAGAGACGACATAAATAAACAAACAAACCAACCAACAAACAAACGCTGCACGAGCATTTCCTTTTACGCACGGACTGTAGAGAGAGGAGCCCACCGCGCTCGCGCTCGCGCTCGCACTGGAGCCATCCGGCGTCCGCTGGAGGTAAGGGCGGCACTTTTATTATCTCTGCTCATTTCCATATACGCAATCACACACACACACACACACACACTGAAAGTTACGACCTAAGCAATTTCTTAGATTTGCATCCCATAACCTATAAAGCTATCTATAAATAGATTCCGTATAGTCGGATCTTGTCGCGCGCAGTTTTGAGTTCTCAGCATCAGCACCACTGGACAGTTTTTTGTTGTTGTTTTTTTAAAAATCCTAACAGCAGTATGCATCTAAACATAACTTACATGCGAATAACCAAAGCAAACAACACACTTTAAGAGTGAATTGTAGATTTACTTAATAAATAGGCTAGCCAAGGTTTTATCCATCTGACCCACTTCATTAAAAAAAAAAAAAGGGGAGCCTCTTGAGCTCTTGAGGTCCCATCAGAGGATTGTTTGGTTTATGGGAACGTTGCGATGGAAACAGTTGCTCAGACTGCAGCAGGATCAGTTTCTTAATGTCAAGATGATGTTGGTTAATCAAGATGGCAATAATATTTATATTTATATTTATTGATATTGAGGTTATATTCTTGCTGTCATGCTGCTGTAACACTTTCATTTCCCTCAGAGGGATTAACAGAAGTTTATCTTATCTTGTTTTATCTTTAGCTACTTTTACTTAGAGAATAACATTCTGCAATAACAGGTTCTTGTCATAACAGCACTTCTGTTGCTAAAGTGGTTCTCAGACTAGGGTCTGTGATTTCATTTATTATTATATAGTTACAGTGGTGGAAATGACAAACCAGCCTTATCGTTATCATTATCAAGTTATTATATGCACTGTGTGTACAATGTGGTACTATCAAGCTTTAGTGTGTGTATCTTTTACCTGGAAATGTGCCCGTAGTTTACCTTTAAAGCATTAGTCCAAAAGCTAATTACAGATACACAGGAGTGGTCCTTAAGGTCCAAGGATGCACCTTAACTCATGTTGAACTGTACACTACATTGTCCATGTAATAGATACGCATTAAATGTACAAAAGAAAAAGGTGTACTCTAGATGGTATCTCCCCAGTTAGAAGAAAGAGTGAGAGTGTATTTATGCTTATATGTAGTTATTATCCTGTTTGTTAATCCAATCCTCAATAATGAACAGGTCTGTAAATGTTGTATATATGTTTCCAGTTTTAATAGAGTAAAATGTGTTCAGTAGGTGGAACGTTCAGGAATAAAAAGCTCTCTGGCTTCTGATAAGTAGTCTAAATATCACTGTACGCGTTTGTGTTTATGAAACGAATCAGAATCGGAGCCGAGGTGATCCGTGGGACTGATTTGCCGTTAAAGTCAAGTCAAGTAGGATTTTATTGTCATTCCTCTATGTAGCGTGTACACATTGGAACGAAATGAAATTTTTTCAGGACCGTGGTGCAACACAGAACAGTACGCAAGACTACATAAAGCGTAGATACACAACAGTGTGAGACGAGTGCAAAACAATAAGTGCACGGAACAAAACAATACATACACAGGACAGTAAATACACAGAATATGGACTGTAAACTATAAGCTATTGTGTAATGTAGCAGCACAAGTATAGCAGTAATACTGGCAAAAACCGCACAACAAAGGTGTTCGTCTAGCCCAGGTGAGCGTTGGGAGGCAGCAGGGTATTGAGTAATCTGACTGCCTCAGGGAAGAAACTATTGCGGAGTCTGCTGGTGGTGGCACGGATGCTCCTGTACCTTCGGCCAGATGGCAGGAGGGTGAATAGTCCATGAGAGGGGTGAGAGGGTTCGCCCGCAGCACTGCCCGCACAAAAGGTGTCCCTGGCTGCAAAAAAGTTTAAGAACGACACAGAAGAACCCCGTTTCATTTCTTAAAGAGTCTTCAGGGATGAATTGTGTCTTTAAAAAGGCTGTTGAAGGTTATGTCAGGTTATAACGTGAGTCGTGTTGAGCCATTGAGAACACTGATCGATTGAGAAACGGTGTAAATGGTTATAATGAGGACCTCTGTGCTCTCTCGGGTTTTTTTTTTTTACTTTATGCCTCTCTGTCTACCAAATAAATCAGGGTTATAACTTGTGTCCACAGCAGTCATCATAACAGTGACTTTGTTCAGTTTATAGTTTAATATCTGAAGAGAGCTCTAGATCGGCTGGAGATCCCCTTTGCGATCGATCGCTGGTGAAAGATTCCCATATCTCTCAAAGAAATACGAACACACCATGATTGTAACATCACGTGTAACATCATTTGCGTGATGATGAATAATATTCATATTAATACTGAGTATTTTAGAGGAATTAACATCATGTTTATGAGTTGTTACAAATCACAACGTGTCTAGATTTCACAAAACACAGCAGGCGTCCTGACAAAATCTGCCAAAACACTATTTTTGTAGGCTGCGCTGAATAGAAACACTGAAACCCAGAGTATACGAGAGTAACTTGGGCCTCTGAGCGATCAGACCTATCCGTTTTTTGGCTCTGGGAGTTACAGCAAATGCATGGGGTTCAGTGTGACCTCTGTGAAGAGGCTGCGTGTGTAATTGGAATAAATTTGTAGTGTCTTTGTCGAGACTCTTTCACTAATGTTTTACCTGAATATAGCCTGATTAATAATCAAAACTGATTACAGGACATCAACCTACCCACTTCCCGAATAATGAAATTTCATGTGCATTGTAATAATTTAATAATGTAAAATAATTGAATAGTGTTTGCACTTTGACACTGTTAGATTAGAGCTTTGAGTTATTGCACCTCTGACTATGTAATTATCCTCCCACCCAGATCAGTCCCCTCTGTTGTAGCCCACACTATACAGTAGTGAATTTACACAAAATTATTATTGTAGTTCTGTGTCTTTAACAAAAGCGCACATGCTCTAAATGTCAAGACTGTGATTGTTCATAGAGACTAATATTACACAGCTTTTATATCTGGGATCTAGGATTTATATGTCCGTTAGTAAATAAACGTTACAGGACGCTCAAGGTATTGTTTTGTTTTTTTTTTTTTTTTGTAGACTCGCCAAGCTTGAAGAACGTCAGGTCATGTGGTACAACATCTACACTGATTGGTCAGAGAGAATAATGAGGAATAAGGGTGCTCTCTTTTGAAAAAGCGTTTTTTTTTTTTTTATTAAATTGTAATGTTTTTAATGCGGTTGTTGTTTAATCGTGATTGTTTTATTCAGCCCTATAGTACAGTGTGTGCTTTGAGGACGCAAAAAAATTCACTGGGGAAAAAGAACGAGAAGAAGTTGGAAACTGATTAATGGCTGCTTGTCACGTAATATCTATCATCTGCCATCCACCTAAAAATCACACGCACATCATGTACTAATTTCTAGCTACACCACTGAGGCGAGGTAGTACACAGAGGACATCGATTGGCACAAATGTGAAATTATTTTTTTTTTTAATGGTACTGGTAATATGAATGGCAGTGTAGTAAATCCCTCACCCCTGTCCTCTTACACACTCCTGGGCTCTTAAATATACAGCTGTTTAAAAGGAATTAAACTGTAGTTCGGTTAGCTCTCTGTGACTCACCCTGCAGGCTTGTACAGCATGTTTATGCCAGAATTTACAACCCATTAGCAGTGTTCCCTTTTTGTCTTAAACCATTAAATGCCTCATTTACACCATTTATCATTAATTAGATCTAGCTGTTTGACTTCGAACGTGCTTAAAAATCGCAACTTGCATACAAAATGCTTTTTAGGTTGAGTGTTTAACAGAATCCAAGAGCAGCAGAGAGAGAAACGTTAACGCTGAAGCAACCAACAGATCGCAGGAGAACCTGTGAGAACCCATTCATGACAAACATAATGAATGTCAGTCCTGATCATGTCGTCTGACACATCGCACACACTTTATCTGTGTTATCATGGTATTACTTTAGGGTTATCTTTAGGCTCAGATAAATAGCAAAAAAGCAAGCTGACTAGCATAGCTAGCTAGCTAACAAACTAACACTGCCTAGCAAATGATGCCTGCCGATTCCCACCCACCAGCTTGCTCTCTCCTGTCACACAACAGCTACCAGCGGGGGAGGGTGAAGGCTAACATGTGCCTCCTCTGAAACATGCGAAGTCAGGAAACCGCAATTTTTCGAACCGCTGCTCATGCTGCACCACAGGGCAACGTGTCACATCCAGAGGAAAGCGCTATCCACCCTCTTCTAGATACATGGGCTCACAGACGTTCACGATTGGTTCATGTCGCTGTGATTGACAAGGGAGAGAGAGTATGCCCGTCCCACCCAGATAGCACAGCCAATTTTGCTCTCGGATGCGATTTCTGACCACTCAGACCACCTCCTACAGGTCGTCTCGGGTTCGGTACCGCGGTGCGCTTCTCGGTCCGCATGACAGCTTTCACATCAACAATTTTTCATGCAAACCGTGCTCTATTTCGGACTAAACTGCCAGTGTGAAAGCCCCCGTAGACTTCCGGCCACAGATTGCGGAATCTCAAATATTGGTATGCAGTGCACTCTAGATTCTACAACACTCTGTGTAGTGAGTGGATATAAATCAGGCTTTTCTTTGCTTAAGAAAGTGACACAGTTTTTCACATTGTGTGATATGAATGCCCTTTCTAGCTTTTTCCATCCATTTTCTATACCGCTTATCCTTACTGAGTCGTGGGGAACCTGGAGCCTATCCCAGGGAGCATGGGGCTCAGACGGGGGACACCCTGGACGGGGTGGCAGTCCATCGCAGGGCACAGTCACACACTACGGACACTTTTGAACATGCCAATCAGCCTACAATGCATGTCTTTGGACTGGGGGAGGAAACCAGAGTACCCGGAGGAAACCCCCAAGCGTGGTGTCACGGCCGGCTCGCGAGCCGCGACAAAGGAGGAGACACCACGTTGGCTCATGATGAGAAAAAGAAATAACATTTATTAAATAAGATTAAATTAACAAAATAAACGGGACGAAAACAACACAAGGAAGGACAAGCGAGCCCCTCGCAGCTGAAGGGAACTGCTTAAATATCTGCCGGCATCAGTTCCAACACAGGTGTAAATCCTCAGCCCTCATGACGTCACTCACCCTAACTCCATCCTGCAAAACGAGGGGGAAAAAAACAAGCAACCAACAAATATGACCCATACTGGGTTCATAACAATGGGGAGAACTGCATGCAAACTCCATGCACACACCCTGGAGATGTGAGGCAAACGTCCTAACCACTAAGCCACCGTGCCCCCTGATGTTATCATTAATATTCAAATATGTACGAATATACACACAACCCATTTCAGTATGCACTGTGTGTGTGTGTGTGTGTGTGCGCGCGTGATGCATTTTCATATTTCTTTAAATTCTCCTGTGGCTTCCTCCTGTCATGTCACTCCAACACTGAAATGCTGATTTCTGATGTTTGTGTGCTTGTAGTCTGTGTTCCTGACAAATACATGCACACCTCAAACCTGCAGTGAATGAAATCAGGCCACGGTGCTACAGCAGAGATGATAAATATGAGGGTGGATTACTGCAAGACTTAATGTGGTCGGAATCCGAGTGAGCGAGAAACTGCACTGAGGAGAGTCAGTCAGTAATAATCAGATTTGGGCGCGTACACACACACACACACACACACACACACACACACACACACACACACACCACACAAATGCAGTAGGTTGAGGGTACATGCTTGCATTTTGTGAGACTTGGGTTTGGCGAGGTATGGCTGGCTGAAAAAGAAAATCTGGCTGATACATATTTCAAGACAATACTACACCTACACGCATAGACATAGATACACACGTAGCCTTAGCAGTGACGTAATACCAGCACTACGCTGTCAGTACCAAACTGTACTTTTCCTTGTCGCTAACATGGTACCATGAAGGGGAAATGTGTTGTATTTGTATTAGAAAATATATCATTGGACCTTAAGGACTACTACACAAAGTACTACACCTTAAGGACTACTACACAAAGTTAATTAAAGGGATCAGTTTCCGTGCAATTATTGTGGGGCAGCCTGGAGCCTGTCCCAGGGAACAAGGTGGAGGACACCACGGATGGGGTGCCAACCCACCGCAGGGTACAATCACACACTACGGACACTTTGGAAATGCCAGTCAGCCTGGGTGGACTTTGGACTGGGTGAGGAAACCAGAGTACCCGGAGGAAACCCCCGAAGCACGGGGAGAACACGCAAACTTCATGCACACAGGGCGGAGGCGGGATTCAAACCCCCAATGCCGGAGTTGCGAGGCAAACGTGCTAAGCACTTAGTCAGCACCACCCTATGAGTAAGAAAGAAAGTATAGTTTGGTACCTTTTATCCTGGTAGTGTAGTGTAGTGGTGATCTTGATTGCCTTTGCTGCTCTTTGAGAATAGAATGCTAGCTTGGCGGTTCATTACACCATAGCTACACGATTAGGAGAAAAGTCTCCTCACACTTCCCCACAGTGAAAATAATTCCGATGATTAATTGGACTTTGCACTTTGCTAGTGCATTTTTATCTTTTGTAGGTAAGCATCAGAGTTTTAAGACGAACGTGGACAGCTACATGAAGCCAGTGGAACACAGGAAACTCAGCAGTGGCGTAACTTGGTGCATTATTCAGACTTAATGCAGCAGTCAAGTCTCGAGATGATGACAGACTCATCAATCACTTGAAGTGGCTCCTTGGAGGAAAATGGTAGAATCCTCCCGATGTTGTACAGGAGCAAACTGCGAGACAGTGTTTTGTAACATGTTCATAGAACAATAACTGACCATCAAACACCTTTCAGAACATCTGATCAGTGAGTTCTTAAAGGGAACAGAACGGGGAGATCAAGGCGTGGTCATGCCTTTCCAGCAGCTGCTAAGAACATAAACAGAGCATAAAGCTGCTCAGTCTTTCTGAGGTTTGGATGTAGGTGACAGGCTACCATCCATAATGAGATGTCTGGCAGATATGATGATATCATGTCATCATGTATCAACCTGGAGAGGATGACTTGGGTGTAATCTACATAACAGTGGTAGGAGAAACTATGTGGAGATATTACATCACTAGGGGAAAAAAAGGGGCCCAAGCACCAAAACTGGTGCATGTCTGTATGGACCAGATGTATAAGCCAAAACAGTGTGTGTGTGTGTGTGTGTGTGTGTGTGTGTGTTTCCTCAGGGGTCCGAATCTAAGGAGGAGCTTGTG
This sequence comes from Cranoglanis bouderius, assembly GCA_023630585.1. Lineage (NCBI taxonomy): Eukaryota > Metazoa > Chordata > Actinopteri > Siluriformes > Cranoglanididae > Cranoglanis > Cranoglanis bouderius. The sequence continues at coordinate 15,682,667 of CM042556.1, read as the reverse complement.
ATTTTTCAAAATTACCGCAGATTTTCCGCAGACTTCGCCAAGACGTGTCATGTGACATCACAACGCGCAAGTTGCATCGCAAATTTTGAAAAAAGCCACAGCAAAATCAAGCATTTTTGGCCGCAACAATCAGAAAAAAAACCTCTGACTGAGTATTTATCACGTTGTCCTTACAAGCTGAAAGAGAGTGTGCAGTGCTGCTTAGCTAAAAATAGACCATTGTTTCGATTAGTTCTCTCAGCAACACCATGTTTTTCTATGCATTTGATAGTCGTTGTTTATTATAAAGTTATGAACATGCTAGGAGTGGCACCAGAGGTAGCAGTGTACCGTGTTTACAGCAGTAAAGGGTTACACAGCAAAAGGGTTTTTAGTGCAGTCGCACCCCCTGCGCAGAGATACAGAGGCTGCCGTCGTGTGATTTTAGGGCGAGTCCAGAGGGACGAGGTTGCGAAATCCAACCTACATTTTTGCGTTCAGACACAAAACGGATAGGAACTTGGGTAGACCGTGATAGACAGAAATGCATTTTAATTGGTATTTTGAAAAAGTCAGCGGTGAGGTAACTGTCCGATCGTACAACGTGACTAACCGTGAAGTCGTGATACTGTAATGACTCTAGTTGTGATGTCACATGGTTTTGCACTTTGACTTATGTGACTTCGCTTATCGCAGTAGTGAAACGTGAAGCTTTAGAACACACACACACACACACACACACACACACACACACACACACACACACACACACACAGAGCTGCAGGCCTCTTTTGAAACTCCATGCAGAGCCACATAGAGATAGAAGTGGCTCACTCTTTTAAACTACATTAATTCCCCAGTGGACGTGTTTATGAAGGGCACAGGCCAATATTGACTTGCTAATGCTGTTCAGTTGCTAAGAGCCTTGTGTAACGTCCGTGATGATTCAGTGTGAAATGACCTGCCTCGAGTGAGTTACTTAGACGTCCGGCTGCTTCACGCTTGGGTTGAGTGGCGTGGAGGATGTTGTCAGTACTCGCAGTAATACGCTGAAGAGCTTCATTACGGAGAGGCTCGATTGGAGAGGATGCGCTAAATGAACTTCAGAGAGTCCGCCATTCAATTCAAGTGCTGCTGTGGGCGGAGAGAGAGAGAGAGAGAGAGAGAGAGAGAGACCGAAAAAAAGAGGGAGGCCGCTTTTATATCTCTACAATCATGAAAAAGCTCCGGTTGTGTCCTTGAACAAGACTCATCTCCCCTGAGAGAAGCTTTTTACTTCCTGTATCTCTCTGCCTTCTCTCCTCCACCATGTTGCCTTATCTCTCTTTCCGTATCTGTCTTTATTCCGTCTCTCTTCTTTTTGCGCTCTTTGTCTGTCGGCCTAATCAGAAATTATTCTCTTCTTCCTCAGGGCTCAGGCGATAGAGTCGAAAAGAGTGAAGAAGTAGGAAGGGAGAGAACATTTGAGTGAGGAATAGAGATAAAGGAAAACACAGATGCGCTTCCGTCCATCTCAGCGTTTATCAGGAGTGACTTGTGTAGTAGCGGACGGTGCTAAACCTCTATTTTTTAAGCTGCTATTAAGATATCTGCTTGTTAGATTTCATTTTTTTAGAGTTAGGGTGTTTTTTCCAGCTTCAGGTTTGTCTCTTGTGGGTGAGAAGCAGCTGTTTAAACTGTTAAAACCATTTTTTGCTCATAGACTTGTTACTGTCTAGTTGTTTTTAGGTTTTAATAAAATATATATATATATATATATATATATATATATATATATATTTAAATTTGTAACAAAATACCATATTTACTTGAAATATTTATTGCTTGAAGCTCTCAGAAATAAGTGGAAAGAATCTTTTTAAATGCTTGGGCTGGATTTGTTTTTTTTTTTGTTTTTTTTTTGTCAGCAGCAATTCAAAGCATCACACTCACTCCAAAACACAGCTGCAGAGGCTGATGGGTATCAGATGGGTATCAGATCAGGAGAACATTGTCCACAGCTTTTCTGTCTCACAATCACCTCCGGCATGCGTTCAGTCTCAGTTTGGAATTGAATTAAGCGAAATCTCATTGGTTCACTTCAGCTGGAAGAGAAAAGATGTGGGATTGTGTGTCCGTGTGTATTAGCTCTGGAAGAAATCTGAGAGAAATGATGTCAGTCTCGAAGGTTCGGAAGTACCGTTACCTGAAAAAAGTCAAGTCCAGATAGAGGCAGCTTCAGTGGAGATGTCGGAGAAATGAACTGTGTAACATATTCAGGAGAAGTGATACATCCTTCAGAAAAGAAGGGAAAAGGAGAACGCTCGTCAGTCGTCGTGTGTGTACGTGTGAAAGTGTGAAAAGGGGTGGGTCAGGGGTGTGGAGGATGTTGGCGAACCGTTGACAGATTGTGACACTCCAGATTTAGTTCTCTGCACCAATTAACAGCTGCTCCATCCTTCTCAATCATGTGCCACCAAACGAAGAAAATGAAAGACCCGACCGTAGACCTGACTCAATTATTAATGAGTTGCGCATACATTTTTCATCACCTCCAATGCATTTGCAAATATGAGAGGCTGTGTCGGAGCATAGCAGATGAGAAGGAAAGAGTGTGTTCAGAAAGCGGAGAGCAGCGCTGCTGTAGTGATCGCTACACACACCCAGACACGGCACCGCAATCATCATCAGGTTTTACACCACAGCTGTGAAATAGCAAGAAGAAGTTCTCTGACTCACGGCTGACGAGTTTACTTTTCATTTACAGGGTTGTGTGTGTACCTTTTCGCTGTTAATTTGCAGCAGTGAGACACTGAATTCAAGAAAAGGAAGGGGTCTTCTTGGGACTCAAGAAAGGAAGGAAGGAAATGACATGATACTGAAAGAAAGATGGAATAAAAGAAAGAAAAAATGTAAGAAAGAAAAGGTGAAGAGAAAGAGATTATGTGAAAAAAGCTGAAAAAGAGACATACCGAGGAAGAACGAGAGAAAAAAAAAGGATAACTGGTGGGAAGAAGTGGAGGAAATAGATCATGTGACATAACCAGGTAGAAAGAATGAAAGAAACAAAGAAGGAAAGGGTGGGGTAAAGAGAATGAGATGACGCACGAATAGCAGAAAAAGAGAAGAAGGGGTGAGAGAGGGACAATGAGAAAGAAAGAAAGAAAGAAAGAAAGAAAGAAAGAAAGAACAAAAGGGTGACAAGAAAGAAATAAAGTGAGAAAAGCAGAAACAAAAAAGGGATAGAGAGAAAACAGGACAATGAGGAAGAAATACAGGACAAAAGAGATGAAGAGAAAAATATGGAAACAGCAATAAAATGGAGAAAACATTAATCTGAAATAAGCAAATGAAAAGAAAGAGAAAACAGAAATAAATAAATAAAGGGTGTGGCAAAGAGAAAGAATGTCAGCGGAAAGAGATAAGGGAGAGAGAAGAAGGGACAATGAGGAAGAAATGCAGGAAGAAAGAGACAAAAGAGAAACAAATAAAGAAAGAATAAATGAAAGGTAGTGTGAAATAAGCAAATAAAATGAAAGAAAGAAAGAACGGGTGAAGAGATAAAGTGAGAAAAGCAGAAGAAATGGATAGAGAGAAAACAGGACAACGACGAAGAAAGAGGTGGAGAGAAAAATAAGGAAATAAAAAATGGTGTGAAATGTGAAATAAGCAAATAAAAAGAAAGACAAACAAAGAAAGGGTGTGGCCTAGAGAATGTTAGAAAGAGATAAGGGAGTGCTAGAGAGAGAGAGAGAGAGAGTAAGGGACAATGAGGAAGAAATACAGGAAGAAAGAGAAAAATTGAAAGGTAATGAAAAATAAGCAAATAAAAAGAAAGAAAGAAAGAAAAAGGAGAAACTGATAAAGAGAAATGGATGAGGGGATCCTACAATGTGCACCTGTACTGTGTGTGTGTGTGTGTGTGTGTGTGTGTGTGTGTGTGTGTTTAAAACTAAGCTGCTGATTGGTCAGGTGTGAAGCCCAGATGTGACATCACCAGGTGGACTTTAAAATGAAGGTCATTCTGTCAGTGTCTTTAATGGGAAAATGTTTAACTTTACTTATATTAAACCACTTGTAACTTTATCTGAAACATAGTTTAAACAGAGTCTATATAAGTTACGAGATTCGGTCTGAATTAATTCTTGAAAAGCGTTAGGAGAAGAAAAAGAAGTGTTAGGAAGAACAATACAGCCATTCTCGCCTTGCAGCAAATCCACCTCAGTCACTCAATAATGACTGTTTTTAAAGGGCATACTTATTATACAGCTCTACAGTTGCTTTGCAAATAACAAGCCCTCAAGCATGTGACAGAAAATTCTAAATTACTTTTTCCAAATTCACTGGATCAAAAAATAGCAAGTTTATCTGAGGTTTTGCTTCAGGATAAGAATCTCTGCTCTGTTGCCTTTCGCTGCGTCTGGGGGCTTGTTATGTTTGTGAACTACAACATATGTAAAAATAGCAACAGATATCAGATTAACGTTGTACGTGCTCTAAATAACTCAATTATTGGGCTAAAATCCAGGATTGGATCTCTAAAAATCCAATAACAGCTTCAGTCTGATCTAAAATAACGTACTTTGTGATGTTTATTACCAGTTTAACCCATCCAGGAGCTGTCAGTGGGTTCGGTCTTGTCTTATTAGTTTCATTACAGCTACTGAATAATTCATAGTCGTCACTGAATAATACTCTTCGATATGAATAACTGAATAATAAGACGAGGTTTTACGGGGTTAATCTGGTAACTACAGAAATCGGACCAAGGTGGCATTGTAAGCGTGCATGTAAACACACTCATCGATTTTGCTGTGAGGCTGATTGCCTTTCCCAGCGCTTCAGAGCAGAATGAGAGCACGAGGTTGTCCAGGGTTGTTGTTCAGCATGAAACTCATCGTGGGCTAAACAAATTTTATTATGTAGAGCAACTGCAACAAGTTTTCATTGCGTATAATTCAGTACACGTTCTTATCAGTACGTTTTCCATTTAGGAATGGGTTTCTGTGAGGGATGTAACTGAATAAAACAGATACAAATACTTTCAAATTTCTTTCTGTTTTTGGAAGAAATCTTGCCACAAAGTTTCACCAGATAGGTATCTCACCAGAAAGGTTAAGACTAGAGTCTTAACCTTGGCATCGGGATCGAGATCCTGCAAGATCTCAAAACATTTAGGGAGTGGGAGGTTTTTATTTGGATGCGGGGCACGAGTGGTAAGTTTGTGGGAGAAACCTACACCATGCTTCATTTATAACTGCCAGGTCAGAATCACAGCAGTATATATGGGTTTGTTTATATTTTGGGAATTACCGCCAACTAAATTTGTTAGAAAACTTCGTAGGCAGGTACAAACACAAATACTAACTGCGTGAGTGGGATTCTCGAAACGGCCCTGTGCATTATGGACTAGAGTGATATAGTTGAGGTTGAGGAACTTTCAGAGCCATGCTGACAGTGCTGGTATCGCTACCTGTTTTTTTCCCAGTGTTTCCGGAGCATAGTCAATGTTAGTTAATTTGGAGCTCTAAACAAATACAAATAGAGTTTGTTGCACTGCTGCTTTACACCCCTAGTTTCTATCCAATTCATAGAGCAACAACAGCACACTAAGCTTCTATGGTTCATGAATTTTGTTAAAATGCTAACCTGACGAGAACATATACGTATATTTAAACATGCGGCCGTTTTAAAAGGTTGATATCATAAACCATAATAGACCATTACCATGATGTAAAAATGGGATATCAGCCAGTAAAACGCCAGTATTCAACAGCTCAGCGACAGAGAGCTATCAGTGGCAGGCTTGGGTAATATACTGGATATACTGTATGGTATTTGGACATACGATCTGTACATTTGTATTACGCTTCATACTGTTCATAAAACACAAAGAATGTATTTGCTCTGCTAAAATATACTCAGAGTAATGAAGAGAAATTAAGTATTCATCATTTTATCTATATTATAAGTGGAACATGTACACACAGCAAAATCTGGAAATGAGTTTTCTTTGCACTGTGTGTGTGTGTGTGTGTGTGTGTGTGTGTGTGTGTCTCATATCACATGACTATTGCCAGAAATTGCACCCGATCCTGAAACATCCTGTCAGTCAAGACGGAGAAAGAAATCACAGCTTTACAGAAGGAATAATCTTAAAATGTTATTAATATTAATATTAAAAACAGAAAATTTAGTAGACATGCTCGACTTATGCTTATTTTGGGGGGAAATGATTAGTATGAGAGATACATCAATGTAATTTATTTGTGCTGTAGCATGTGACCTAGTCCAGACTAACAAGGGTAATTAAAAAAAAAAAAAAAAAACGTTTTAGTCAGTCTAGCATTTTCATTTTTTAGCATTACTTATTTTTTCAATTCGTTTTCCTTTGGAGTTTTAGACTATTTTAGCGTATTTGTAAACTATTAATTCAAAGATAAACATAGTAAGTAAGTATAATAAGTTGTATTGTTGCGGTGATATCTCGTGAACCAAAGCTCTTTTAAAAACAAAACCTAAAAAAAAAAAAATTTAATTATATTTGAGAGGAAAAAAAAAAAAGCCTGGTAATTCCACATAACCTGGTTATTTTCATTGAAGGTATGATGAAACGAACCGCTGGTTTCGTGAACATCTGGCTCGATAATCTCTCTTAAGTTAAACTCCGATCCTCACAGAGCACTTTGTCTGCTCACTGGACTGAGTGCTGCAACTTTTTATTAAGGAGTGGGCCGACCGGGATCTGCCCCACCGATCAGCACTTAATGCAGGGACGAGCTTCTCTGCCTCGCTTTTATTCAATAGCTTTGTCATTTAACACAGAGGCCTTGAGGCACGGCACAGTGCACTAACACACACACAAACACACATGTACAGAATCTATGTTTTATTTTCCCTTTGGGCTATTTGTCATTTAACACATCATGAAAACATAGCACGGTCATTAGAGTCTGAGGTCATTTGATATCGACCTCTTTATATCCTAGAGTCATGACCTATTTGTACTGACGATTATTTCCCAGAGCCTTACAATAACGACGATAGGACCCAACATATATGATGCAATAAACATTAGGAAAATGAACCCAATGTAGAAACTGGAGTCTGATGAAAATTTCTGGAAATGTTGTGCCTGCTCTGAAATGGGAAAATAGACATTCTAATGTCTGGGGTAAGATTTTTTTTTTCTAACTAAAAGATGCATTATACATCAGCCAATCATGTGGCAGCAGAGCAATGCATAAAATAATGCAGATGCAGGTTGAGAGCTTTAGTTTAGGTTCACATCAAACCGGAAAATATGATCTCTGCGACTTTGTTGGTGTCAGATGGGCTGAAGCTGCTGATCTTCTGGGATTTTTACACATAGCGAGCTATAAAGTTTATACAGAATGGTGCGAAAAACAAAAATCATCCACCGGGTGTCAGGTCTGTGGGCGGAAACTAATGGTAAATGGTCTGCACTTATATAGCGCCTTTTAACCTTAGCGGTTCTACAAAGCGCTTTATACTGTTTCACATTCATCCATTCACACACACACACACACACACACACTCACTCTCACACTCTCACACAAGGCCCAAGCCTGCATTCGGGAGCAACTTGGGGTTCAGTGTCTTGCCTAAGGACACTTTGACATTTGGAGGCATGTGGGCCAGGGATCGAATCGCCAAACCCTGCGATTAGTGGACAACCCACTCTACAGCTGCCCCGAAACGAATCGCACCTCCGCCCTGCGTGTGTGGAGTTTGCATGTTCTCCCCATGCTTCAGGGGTTTCCTCCAGGTACTCCGGTTTCCTCCCCCAGTCCAAAGACAAGCGTTGTAGGTTGATTGGCATTTCCAAATTGTCCGTAGTGTGTGAATGTGTGTACGATTGTGCCCTGCGATGGGTTGGCACCCCGTCCATGGTGTCCCCCACCTTGTGCCCTGAGTCCCCTGGGATAGACTCCAGGCTTCCCGAATTAATTCCCCAAATGGATGGATGGATGAAAGGCTATGGTACAAATAACAAATAACCACTCTTTACAACCGTGATGAGCAGAAAAGCATCTCAGTACTTTGTCAAACCTTGAGGTGGATGGGCTACAACTGCAGGAGACTACACTGGTTTCCACTCCTGTCAGCCAAGAACAGGAATCTGAGACTATAGTGGGTACAGAGCACCCAGCCTGGACAGCTGAAGATTGGGTACTTTTCTAATCTTCAGTGGTCCAGGTTCTATGCTACTAGTGGTCCAGGTTCTATGATCCTGCGCCCACTGAAGGAGTCGGTCGCATTACTGCGTCTTGTTACCTTGTTGTTACATTCTTGTGTGTTTTTTTAATTTTTATTTCACCTTTCACTGTTTTTGTTTTTAGTCTTTCTGCTCTGTTACCTAATTATGCTTTTTCACTCTCTGCACTTTCACTCTTTTACTCATTATTTTGTTTTGTTTGCTTGTGTTTAATCGCCCGTCTCCGTATGAAAACCATGTAACCATGAGTCATTTTGATCTGTGAGTCAGTGCTGGCAGCTTGGTTAAATATTGCAGCTTTAATAATGAGGATATAAACACAGTGTCAGGACCAGTGTTGAGTATTGCTCCTGATATTACTGAAATATCCCATACAAAGGCTTCAAGGGAAAAGGAGTGTACAGGAATTACATAGCCGTGCCAGCGCGGAGCTCAGGGTTCTGTTGTTAATGTGGGACTGGGTCACGGGGATTAGGATACGTCTGTCATTCAGCATTATGCTGTCTGACACTGCGATGCAGCATCCGAGCATGACTTTAGGAGGTTTGGAGCTTATAGACAGGCTTTGGTTGTGTGTGTGTCGTTTTCTATTGAATTGTTTTTATTGAAAAAAAATTGATAAATGATCAGAGATATTTGTTTAGGAACAAAATGGTTTTATTGCACTTTAAAAAAAGCCTTTTTTTCCCCTTTCGCTTCAAGTTTATAAATCATTGAATCACAGGAGGACTTCCACTTAGTCATACCGAATATGCGACTCTTTTAAATGCTGAATATAAACACAACTAGACTCGGGATGCAACAATACTGATGCTGGATATCGGTCAGATACCGTGCTCATTTTCTTGTATTCGTTTTTATTAAAAAATTGTTCAGATACCAAAATCTGACACTGTCTGATGCTATGTGATGTAAACCTAGTATACACTGACGCACCAATGAACAGACTACACAAAATGACAGTGATCTTGACGTATTTCATGACTAATGATGGCAATCAAAGCAAAGCAGACTACAAACTGTGGAAATACAGTACTGTGCAAAAGTTTTAGGCACATGCAAAGAAATGCTGTAGAGCAAAGATGCCTTCAAAATAACGAAATTAAATGTTTCTACATTTAAGAAAAAATACCGTAAGGAGCAGTAAACTGTAGTAAATGAAACAAAGTCAATATTTGGTGCGACAAAAAAATAATAATAAAAATAGTAGTCTCCGGTACAGTTTGTGCAGTTTTATAAGGAAATGAGCTGGTAAGTTTTATTGAGCATCTTGCAGAACCAGCCACAGTTCTTCTGGACACTTTGACTTTCGCACTCGCTTCTTATTTTTGCAGCGAAACCCAGCAGCCCTCATTGTGTTTTTTTGTCTGAAAAGTGTCTCTTACGTAATATGCTGCTTTCTTTAATGACATACAAACATTTTTTCTGTAACATTTAATTTTGTGTTGGGAAACTAATGTTTGGGAATCTAAAATGTTTTTTGTACTGACTTGATCATGTAGAAGTCATAAAATTAAAAAAAATCTATAGCAAAGTTTGTACTAAAAAAAAAAAAATAGGGTGCCTAAAACTTTTGCACAGTACTGCACATTTTCCCAGAACAAATATGATTTGTTGCATTGCCAAAAGATGTGCGCGTGATTGGCTTCTGTCCTCCCGCACATCCTCCAACATGGTTGCTGAGAGCCAGTTTGTTTGCTCTTTATTTTAGGTGTTATAAAATGATAGAATAGCAAGTCAAAATTTTCCACCAAAAGTCTTTCCACATCCTTGAGTAGTGCTGATTGATTAATATCGAGTAGGTTTCCCATTTCAGTATCAGTATCATTGAGTACTTGTACCAAAATAAAAGGCATACGTGCATCCACACTGAATATCTAATTGATGTGTCCCTAAACTAGACCCTTAAAAAATGCTTAAATAAATCGATCTTATTAGTTTTACTTGACAAACAGCGATACTTTAGTAATAATTACATTACCGCACCTCCATGTGTAAAATGAATCCCATCCATTTGGGTTGGGCAGGTGGTAGTTAAATTGTTGCCGTATGGAATTGTGGAAAGTCAAAAATAACACAAAATGTATGAGATTACCATTCCAATTGCTGTTTTTTCCTGACTATAAATTGCAGAGAATTTTTTGCCACCTGGTAAGCATGTAAAAGTTATATCTCCTAGGAATTACAGTTGTAAAAATATGTGGCTGGATTTACTCACCCAAAATACATACAAAAATTAGATCCAAACATGTTTTGGGTGAAGTATCTTTTAAAAATTCTTTCTCTTGAAACATAAAGTTTAGAAAACAAGGTGCAAGGCCCTAAAATGGGTGTGTTAGATCAGGAAACGTGCTATAATAATCTGCTCTTTGAAAAATTTCCTCTTTTAAAACCTGGCTATATGAGCTGACACCATTCTGTGAGTGTCTTTTATATAACACACCTTTGCCCTATGGGTTAATTGAAATACATTTCTAAGAAGCTGTTTGTGAATCCATGCGGTGAAATCTAATCACAAAACGATGCCAGGAAGGTAATGCTCAGATAAGTTCAGATTTGTCGCTTGGTTGGGGAACCAGTAAATGTATTAATGTATCATTGCATTAGGGCTGAGCAGTATAACGATTATAACATCCATATTGTAATACATTATGCCATAATACACTTCTAAGATATTGTAGGTATCTTTTTTTTAAATTGTTATTATTATTATTTAAAATAACATTAAGAAACTCTGATTAGAAGCAACATTTTGTATTGAATCTTTAAAATGGTAAAATATTTATATATATTTATATATATATATATATATATATATATATATATATATATATATATATATATATATATATATATATATATATATATATATTTGTTATTATTTATTAGTAATGATTTGGTTGTTTTTTTTTTTTTTATAATTATCTAGAGTGTATTTTTTTTTTGGCCTTTTAAAATTATGAGTAATTATTTTTGTAGATATTATGTAAAATTATCATTGAACTCATATTTGTTTATCATATTATTTTATTATTAATGCGACACTACTGTTATTCTGGCAGTTTGTTAGCAAACCTATACATTATGTATTGTCGTAAAGTATAGTGATATGATCTCCCATATCTAAATGATTTAATGTACAAAATTGGAATTTAAGATCCAGTGCTGGGTTTTTTTTTTGTTGTTTTTTTTTTTAAGCTTTTATCACATAGTATCTCTCCCATTTTCAGTCTCACTGTTCCTGGAGTGTTTTCCCTGCCCTGTCACCTGACTCTGATCATTTGAAGCTCTTTGTGAGCTTAAAAAGGTAGTGCTAGAGAACAAAAAAAAAAGTGTTGTGCAGTGGGATTCCAAGAACATGATGGAGGAAAACATGTTATTTTTCTTGCTTGGTGTGTTAGAGCAGGGAAAATCTTTTTCTTTTTGGTGAAGTGGTTATATTTTTGCTTCTTTTTTACCCCCCTCCTCCCTTGGTGCATTTCGTTGAATGGAACCTTCCCACTTTACGCATGACCAGAAAGCAGCCCTAAGGGTCCATCCCTTTTCCTTCTCCCTGTCAGGTTGCCATGGCACCAGGCAAGGTGGCCCCAATTCCTGCCGTGCGGAAGGGTCGAGAGGGGATGCTCCTGAACTAGAGCACCACTTGCTAATGTGATCAGACAGGCGTGCCGGACACCATCACACATCCAGGGCAGGCTAGGCTGCAGCTGGTCCACTCAGAAATGTAGCCTAGAGCCAAAATGGCTACAGAATTCTCACAACAAGTGAAGAAAAAGCCAATATGACTCCAGTTGAACCCAGGCAAAACCATATGTCAGGGGTTAGATCTCAGGCCTAGAGACAATATGGAGACAAAATAATTCTGTCCATGAGTAAGAACAGAAAAGCAGGTCAGCTTTTGAGCAAGGTTCTTGATCCACTATGGAATTATGAGATGCTACCTTCAAGTTATGGTACTTTAGAAGATAGTGGTCCTTATGCTGTCTTCTGAATAAAGGAAGAACTCATGCTAGCTTTTTGTCAGACAAATATACAAACAAAATTACATTCATTTCAACGGAATTTGAACACTGTGGTAGGAATTTGCAACATTTTTTCCTTAGTATCCTTCCTTCTCCTGTTCTGAACCAGATTTAAAGAGATAACTAGCAGAGATAGCACTTCCTCCATTTCTTCAGAAGTCTGCACATCCAGAGCAGCCGTGTTGTTGGTCGACGATCCAAATTCATGCATCAAAGATCACCAATATTGAACTTTACGTGGACTTTTGCTTTCAGTATTAATTTGCAGTTGGGCTTCTGTGGCCTTTCCTCGTTCTCATCATCTTAGTATCGCTAGCTTAATCAGCTTAAATGTTAATTCTGTACCAAAATGGTGGATTTAGCATCATCACCAATTTTCCGGTCTCACCTTAATCACGTCTCAATGCAAAATGGCATATTTGTGGTTTAAGGCTATAGCTTTTTCTCTAGAACACAAACGCTGCCCAAAAATGTTTCCAGAGATCAGTAGAAGAACGCAATCACTTTCACTTACTGATAGACAGTTCTTCTATATTTTCCACTTAAGATGGTGTACAAGATTATGGGATGTGTTGGACAGTGAAGTATGTGATAAGTCAGTTGAAGGCACAGATGAATCTCTGAAGGCATCATTCTATGCAGACATTTAATCTGGATCTGGACTTGATGCCTTCCTGCTTCTGAGGCATTATGTTGTTGTTGTAGGTGGTGGTGGTCGTGGTGGTGGTGGGTTTGCATTGCAGACCAGAACATAAAGAGACTTTTACATTAAGATGAATAAAAGTGCTCTAAAATCTGAAGTTGCTCACGAACGCCCACAAAGCTCAAGGGACAGCAAGAAAGACACAGACATGGCTTTGAAAATCCATTTTTAGACATATCTGGGTCACTTTCGCCCGCTTCATAGCATCAGGTGGGAAAAGAGGGTACCTCCTCCCTTTGTTGCCCACTCTTGAACATTATAATCTACTCACTCTGGCTGGTCTCTCTCTCTCTTTCTACGTCCTGACAAAGCCCCCTGGAGAGTCAATTTGTGCACAGTGCTTGAGAAGAATCAAAGTACGGAGCAGGGCGGGGTCGGGGGAGCGTCGTACAGAGGGGTTGAAATTATTCCAGGCCTGTTTTCATTTTCATCTCCTGCCACTCCCAGAGCGTCAAGTCCATGTTCCGCCTTTGTTCAAACCGGCGCTGTGCTGTTGAAGTGAAGGGTTTCCACCGTAAGGGACACATTAAAGGAGCCACAGATCTGAACGGGCAGCCTGTTTTACATGCCTATGTGGAATATGTCGGGTTTTCGCTCATCAGCTTTTGCTCTCGAATATGATTTGCCAAAATGAAGCCAGTTAGGCGTTGGCAGCCTGGTTCTCTGCAGCTCTGACTCTGAGGGGAGCTCCACGGGGAAATATGATTGATTGCATGGAAGTTATAGTCACCCTTCTGTCATTGGCGGTTTTAATAAGCTCATGTAGTAGCTAACTGGACCAGCTGGAGATAAAAATGCCTCGCTATCAGAGATAGGCTACATTCATAAGCTTTGCTTGTCACTGGTTTGGCACTGCTACAATGTGGCAAATTAAGCGCCAAATTAAAAAGATATGTTTTCAAAGGCTTTCTATCAGTTTCAGCTTAAGCAGCACTTTAACATTCTGATTATAATTTTGAATGTTCTTCACCACCACACCTGAAAGGACTGTACTGTATGCTTAGTCTCTCTCTGATTCAGCTCAGCAGGTAATTATAAAGCCCTTCATGCATTAAAACAGGTGTTTTGATTCAGGGAAAACTATCCATGCAGGGTTATGGCTGAAGAGCTGGGAGATGCTTCTATTAGCGGCTTCTGTTTTTCAGCCTCCAGCTCTCTCCTCTCACTTTCTGTCAGCTCGGATCAGCTCGTTAGTACAGAGGTGTCAGTTGGGAATGTGTGTTTATGTGCACATTTGATGCCAATGGAGATCAAGTCCACTGTCATATTTGATAAGAAAGTAATGTTTATTGGTAATGTAGTAATCCACCGAGTCAAGATTTAGGAACAGTTTTGGCCTGTTATAGCAATTTGCATTGACATTTATTCAAGTGTATGAAGTGTTTCAAGCTTAAACACAGTTTTGAGTTTTTGTGATATCCCCAGCACTGAAGTTACATCGTGTTGTAGAGATTTAAAGTAAAAGCATTCTGAATCATTTTTTATTGCATTGGTGCTCACTCTTTATTCACCGTTTTATTGCTAAAGGCCCTCAAAGAGACCTTAGGCTCAGCCTTTACAAGATCACGCCATTTTTAGAGGCTTGCTTTCATTCCGTGGAAGTATTGAGATGGACTACACGGAGAGTTCATTCTTTGATGCATGATTGCTTTTATCTTCCCCCCTCTGTGAGCTTGGCAGGTGCTTTTTTGCATACATCGGCCACAGTGTGGTACACTCAACAAACGGTTGCTCTCTGTATGACCGAGATGAAAGACAACTAAATAATACATTATCACTTTAAAGCCCTTTGCATGCAGGTTGCATAATTTATGAACAAAAAGTTTGGATGATGAAGATTCTAAATACGTGACCCTATGACGCCAAGTTTTAAAATGTTGTCTGATGACCGTATGGACACGTCAAAAACTGACCAACTAAAACCGGATCATGATATTCTTTTAGAATGGTGCCATATAAAATGGCTTATAGTGAATGCCTATAGGGATAGGTAATTATTTATACAATTAAAAAAAAAAAAACTAATGAATTAAGGAACCAGTTTACGTGGCTCCTAAACAATTTGGCAATTCAAATGGTGGAAGATGTGTGCATCCGGACTGGGATCCTGCTTGACCCAACCGAAGAGTTGCAGGAGCGATAGTTTTTACTCTTGTGCTGGTGGGAGCTAGAGGTCAGAGGTCACGCTGAATGTATTGGAAATGCTTGCTGCATTCATTCATTCATCTTAAGTATATGCTTTATCCTTGTTCAGGAACTTACCTATTCAAATAACCCGCGAGGAACCCTTTTTCCAGGGGTTTACTTGACAGGACTCAAAATAAAGTTATGCAGTACAGTATTTTAATAGCCTAGATTGCATTCTTACGGATAACATATTTCTTTCTTCTCTTTCTGTTTTGCAGGACTGAATGAGCCAGCGCCTTTCTCAATCTCTTAGAAGTCTGCTTTTCTAAAGCATCAGCAAGTGACCAGCACTCGAGATCTCCCAACAGACCTTCAGCATGAAGAGAACTGCCATTTCCACTCCACTGCTCTCCATCTGCCTCGTTCTGATTGCATGTCGCTGTTCTCTGGCATCGTCATTCTGCCCAGCGCAGTGTGTTTGTGAAACACGGCCATGGTACACCCCTCAGTCTGTGTACCATCAGGCGAAGACTATGGACTGTAACGAACTCCATCTAAGCACCATCCCGCGAAACATATCTTCTGACACTCAGGTGCTGCTCCTCCAAAGCAACAACATCTCAGTGGTGACTTCAGAACTGCGGACTCTTGTCAACCTCACTGAGTTGGACCTCTCTCAGAACCACTTTACACAAATCCAAGATGTTGGTCTGGGCAACTTAACTCAGCTGGTCACCCTTTACTTGGAGGAGAATCAAATTAAAGTACTACCTGATTTCTGCATGAAAGATTTAGTCAGCTTGGAGGAGCTTTATATAAACCACAACCAGATCTCCTCAATTGGCCCACATGCCTTTTCTGGTTTAGGGAACCTGCTTAGGCTCCATCTAAATTCAAACAAATTGATGGCTATTGATAGTCAATGGTTTGAATCCCTCCCGAACCTAGAGATCCTCATGATAGGTGAGAACCCTATACTTGGATTGGAAGATATGAACTTTCGCCCTCTTTCAAAATTGCACAGTTTGGTACTAGCTGGCATGGGCCTCAGGGAAATACCTTCTGGAGCTTTTCAAGGACTGGAATACCTAGAGAGTCTCTCATTTTTTGATAATAAACTGACAGAAGTGCCCAGAGATGCACTGCGTGCTCTGCCAAACCTGAAGTTCTTGGACCTCAACAAGAATCCTATTGCATATGTGCAGGCAGGTGATTTCCAGGACTTTGCCCACTTGGAGGAGCTCAGCATGAACAACATGGAGGAGCTTGTGGCTGTGGAAAGAAATGCATTTTCCAACCTCCCACAGATGGCCAAGTTGGAGGTTTACAACAACCCTCGTCTGTCCTATATCGACCGCGAGGCTTTCCGCGGCATGTCTAGCTTGCGCACTTTGCTGTTCCACAACAATGACCTCACCCTACTTCCTCACGAGGTTTTAGCTTCCTTCCCCAGTCTGGACGAGGTCAGCCTCCATAGTAACCCCCTCAGGTGTGATTGCCTCTCGATCTGGGGGTCAATCTTCGGTAACCAGTCAAGTCTCAAGCTTCTGGAATCCAAGATTACTATGTGTGCCTCTCCTCCAAACCTTGTAGGGCACTCTCTCCAGGAAGTGGTGTCAAATAACTGGGACATTTCAAGTAACACCTGCCTGCCAGTCATATCTCTGAGTAGTTTCCCTCCCAAGCTCAACGTCACGGCTGGTAAGCCCCTGACGCTTAAGTGCCGTGCTGTGGGTGACCCTGTCCCTCAGTTCTACTGGGTAACACCCACAGGTGACAAAGTCACCTCAGAGGTTGTATCCCCAGTGCTGAATGAGGGCAGCAGTGGCATGAAGAAGCACAGATTGCAGGACCAAGGTGCTCTGGAGATCCTACATGTTGAACCAGAGGACAGTGGTTTATATACTTGTGTGGCGTGGAATACAGAGGGTGCAGACACCCGGAGTGTCTCTGTGTATGTAGACAAGAGTAATTGGCATGATGACCGGCAGAAAGCCAACCAGCAAGGGGGAAGGAACACCACTGGAGCCCTGGTTATCCTTGCAAAAGTCATCCATGCACAATCTGTAGTACTGGAATGGAAGGTTTACCCAACTAACCGTGTTTCCAGCCATGAGATGCCACAACCCAAGTGGCTCAGTGCCACTATGAGAATCAACAACCCTCACATTAGCTACACGGCAAAGGTCCCGGTAGACGTTCAAGAATACAACCTCACGCACCTGTTACCCTCAACAGAGTACCAAGTCTGCCTGACCATGGCATCGACAGAGCAGCAAACTCAGCAGTCCTGCATCAATATCACCACCAAAGAAGCCAGCTTTGCTGTGGAGATAGTCGCACAACCGAGCAACGTTGCCTTGGCAGCCGTGATGGGCTCCATGTTTGCCATCTGTATCATGGCTCTGCTGGTGTTTTACATGGGAAGACGTATAAAGCAGAAGTCCTGCCATCACTCGTTGAAGAAGTACATGCAACACGCCACCTCGATTCCCCTCAACGAGCTCTACCCACCTCTCATCAACCTGTGGGAGAACGAGACTGAGAAAGAGAAAGAAGGGTCTGTCGACCCTCAAAGCTCACAGATAGACACCTCAAAGACATACATGTGGTAGTTCAGTACAGGATGCATAGAAAGACAAAAAAGACACTTTAAGCAAAGTATGTATGGTGCTGTACATAGACGATAATTGTACGTAGTTACTTACTAAGATGTCATTGTGAAAAATGTATTTTTAGATATAACCCTCCATAGCCGGAACAACTCTTTACTTATTCTGGTATGGTTGTGAAGTGGTTATATACAGAGTAGATGAATTTTTAAAAGTGCCCAGCCAAACACACCCCTGCAATAATCTCGCATTGAGTTTCTGTGAACAGTTTAACATTAAGCATGCGGATATATTGATTATTTGTATAATTTACTAATCATAGAAACATTAATATCTGTCACGAGTCTGAACCAAAACCTTGTCGTCACTGCACAGGCTGTTGATAGAGTCAAGGTTGCATATTTTTGGATTTCTTGCATGGTGTTCTTGCATGCTGTTTCAGTTAGTGCTTGGAAAGTACCTTCATTTTTCTCACATCTTAAAATACAAAGATGTGAGAAGGTGGAAAGCACACACCTTCTGTATCCATTCCGATGTTTATCACCTGCACTGAATTCGCAAATCTTATCTGCCAGCTGTTGTGAAAATCGCTGTTACCTGCAACTAATTAGCTGTCAAGCATAATTAATAATTGCTACAGCAACAACGCAGCTATATGTATACACTTTTTACTTTTGGAGCTCACTTTTGAACTGTGTATTTCTGAATGTCGATATTTTTACTATTACTGATACACTTTTTTTTGTCCACTTGGTACGAGTTGAATGAGGTGTACAGGTCATACAGAAGCATGGTGTAATTTATGTTAGAAAACACCTACAATCTCTTCTGTCACATATAGGAAAAAAGAGCTAAGGTCTATAAATAATTGAATGGTGACACAGTGTTGTTGTTTTGGCTCTGTACTCCAGCACAGAGAATTCAAAATCAGCCTAAAGTGCAAAGGCATAGCTTTTCTATACATAGCACTTTCCCAATTTTGCTTTGGTTCCTCACTCAGTGTATATAATCACCAAATTCTAAGTATTTGCAATGTTATGTTATTTGGCTAGTTAAGAATATTCCACTTTTTGGCCCTGAAAAGCTATATAGAAGAAACACAGCAGCCCTAAACCATTATCTGCATATCACTTCCTGTTTTGTGCTAAGATTAGTTATAAGCTAGCTAATCTTATTTATTTATTTATTTCATTAATTTTTTTTAGCATTTTTGTATTTAAGTATTTTAGTTCATCTGCGTTTTATCGTTTTTATATGTCTATTTTTTCTGGGTCTATTTGATTATTTTATAGTTTTCCTAAAATGCTAAACGAGAAGGACTGAGGGATCAAGACACTCAAAGAACCGGACTCGTTGCAGGCTGAAATAAAGGTACTACATAAATGACAAAACTTAACTTCTTTTCCAACCATATTTCACATGAGGAATTGTGTGCTTCCTCTCAAAACATTTTGGTAGCAGGTTTTTTCACGCTACCTTTTACCTTTAACAGGTAAATACAAAGTAATGCATCTTGCATATTGGATCGTAAAGTACATCGCAATGTGCGTGAAAACTACTGCATTTGTACAGCAGAACTTTATACAGTAACTATTCAGACTTTGATGGCTATGCATGTAGTTCTTACTACTAATGCTAGTTTATTTGGAAATATACGCACGTAGTAATTCATAATCATTTAGTTTCAGGTGAAAGTTGAATAATTATATAATATTATAAGGATTATTACACATTTGTTACCTACATTAATCTACTTTTTTTTTCACTCAGACATGCGCATGTATTTATTGATACAGTTCGTACATAAGTGTATAGCTAAGTAACTATACGTGTATAATTACTTATGTACTTATATGATGTATATACCAAATATTACTTGTAGGTACTACATTATTAACTGTTAAATTCTGAATAATTATCATTTTTGACACTATTGCTGTACAAAGCTGGTAGCCTTCACACAAACGTTCCAAAAGTATGTAATTATTTGTCATTTAAGTACCTATTCAGGGATGGACAAATCATGTATTCGTTAGCTAGCCAGACAAGTAAACACTCCATTTATTCATCTGCGCAGTTCCAAGTCCTGAAGAAACTGACTAAAAGTGATAGCTAATGTAATATATTAAAGTATGGCTAGCTAGTTATGAATACAGGGAAAGGAAATGAATATGAGTTTCTATGAGTATTCCACTTTATTCTAACAGTTTGTAATGCAGAACATTGTGTTTGCGCTCTCGACAAAAAGTCAGCAGCTAGACAAAACGTCAGCAAGCACGCTAGATCCATGGCTGGTGTGTGTAGTGCAGCAGGTAGTGGTGGGATTCAGAACGCAGTTCGATCACCAAGGTGTGTAGCATCACCATGAAGCGCATTATGTAGCTTTATACATAGCATTTATACATAGCTACATACCAAATGAAAAATTTCGTTTTGCTAAAGTCAATAAGGAGTATGTTTTTTTTTTTCTTCTGGTTGTTCGATCTACTTGTCCACCAGGCGACTATGAATAAAAACCTGATGACCGGAACATGAAATCTGCTTGTCCCAGGAGCCCAGGCTACTGATTTTGTCCAATTGTGCTATTAAATAATAGGTACTTATCAACCTATAAAATAAAAAATGCTAGAGAATTTTTATTCATGCTAGATTTTATGCCAGATGTTAATTTAGGAAGGTCAACCGGAGCTTGACCTTTGTGTTTTTGAGGTTTTTCCAGCGATTTATATCTTGTGTTAAATCCTCTTGAGGTTATGACACGTTACCAACGCCTTCATCCATGACTTGAATTCGTCAGCAGTTCAATAGTTTTATCCTACTCGGTTGAAAGTGTTGTTGATTCGACAATCTATCTAATTATCTAATTTCACACAATTATCTAATTTCACATAATCTGTCTATCTCATTTCACACATGTAGTGACATCTAGTGGCTTTAGCTTTATGATGGCTTTGATATGAGACTTTTGTTGTTGTTGTTGTTCTTTATGGCATCAGACAAGCGACACCAGAAGCAGATTCAAACGACATATCTAGAATCAATTACCATCTGGTTATTATTCTTGCGCATGAATTAGTGATTTACTGATATACACAACTAAACAGAAAAGAAAACACCCCAGCTGTCTAAACAGTTCTGATTCCCAGCAGATAACTGCTTAAAACAATTGCAGTTTCCAAAGAAGTCTCTTAATCAGTGGTTCTTTTCTAATCCAGTTTGTGTACAGAGACAAAACATCACTGTTAGTGTGCCGCAGTGTGTTTCGCACCTTATTATGTGGTTGGCATTTTCATTAATGAGAGCCTGTGTAATTTCGCTGCTGATTATATTGCCACATTCAATATTCTTTCCCTTTTAAAATGTGTGATAAGCTGGATAACAGGATTGTGTCGACGTAGAAAGAATGGAACGAGTGTTTATTTGTTTAATTTTATCGCACAGCATAATCTGATTAGCCTCTGCAGCAATAAATAAATACTTCACACACACACACACACACACACACACACACACACACACACACACACATATGTATACGCATTTATAGTGGGTATAGAAAAGAATCACCCCCCTTAAAAATAATCACATTTTGTTGCTTTTCAGCCTGAAATGAAGATGGACACAGTTTTTGTTTTATCCAGCTGTATTTACTCAGTGCAACTTATAACATCCAAGTGAAAGATATAACACCAACATGTCAGAAAAAAATAAAATTAAAAAACAGAATCCCTGAGTTGGAAAAATGGTCACCCCCCTCCTAAAAATGACTTGTAAACTCAATAAGGTGTAGCTAATCACCTTCTCAGTGGCACACAAAGCCATTTGACTTTCAACTGTGATCAGCCGTGGTCATTTTGATTAGCTCAGCATGAAAAGAGCTTTCCTGGAGCATTTTGTAGTGCAACTGAAGCAAACAATCAACTATGGGTGGCAAGGCACTGTCAAGAGATCTCCGGGATAAAGTTGTGGACAGGCACAAGTCAGGAGATGGATACAAAAATATTTCAAAGGCTTTATCAATGCCTAGAAGCACAGTGAGGTCTATTATTAAGAAGTGGAAGGTATTTGGTACAACACAGACCCTGCCTGGATCAGGACGTCGCTCCAAACTGGATGAAAGAGCCAGGAGGAAACTGGTCAGAGAGGCTACCAAGAGGCCTACAGTAACTCTGAAGCAGTTGCAGGAATTTATGACAAAGAGTGGTCATTGTGTGCATGTGACAACAATATCACAAATTCTCCACAAATGTGGCTTGTATGGGAGGGTTGCAAGAAAAAAGCCACTCCTCAAGAAAGGCCACATGAACGCACCTTGAAGATTATGAGGCCACATGGAAAAAGGTGTTATGGTCAGATGAGACTAAAATTGAATTTTTTGGCCTCAACACCAAACGAAATGTCTGGCGGAAATCCAATACAGCTCACCATCCAAATAACACCATTCCTACAGTAAAGCATGGAGGTGGTAATATCCTGTTATGGGGGTGTTTCTCTGTAGCAGGGACTGGAGCACTTGTCAGGATAGAAGGAAAATGGATGGGGCAAAATACCAAGATCAAATTCTTGAGGAAAATCTCCTGCCCTCTGCTAGAAAGTTGTCAATGGGAAGAAGGTTTACCTTCCAACATGAAACTGACCCAAAGCACACAGCAAAACTGACCACACAGTGGTTGAAGGAGAAAAAAGTGAATGTCCTTGCATGGCCTAGTGAGTAAATACAGCTGGATAAAACAAAAACTGTGTCTGTCTTAATTTCAGGCTGAAAAGCAACAAAATGTGATTAAAGGGGGGTGATTCTATACCCACTGTGTGTGTGTGTGTGTGTGTATGTATATATATATATATATATATATATATATATATATATATATATATATATATATATATATATATATATATATAAAATCAGTACTGTGCAAAAGTTTTAGGCACCCTATTCTATTTTTAGTACAAACATTGTTATAGATTTTTTTATTTTATGACTTCAACATTATCAAGTCAGTACAAAAACATTTTAGATTCCCAAACATTAGTTTTCTAGCACAAATTTAAATGTTACAGAAAAAATGTTTGTATGTCATTAAAGAAAGCAGCATATTACATAACAGACACTTTTCAGACAAAAAAACACAATGAAGGCTGCTGGGTTTTACTGCAAAAATAAGAAGCGAGTGCGAAAGTCAAAGTGTCCAGAAGAACTGTGGCTGGTTTTTGCAAGATGCTCAATAAAACTTACCAGCTCATTTCCTTATAAAACTGCACAAATTGTACCGGAGACTACTATTTTTATTTTCATTTTCCTTTTTTTGTCACACCAAATATTGACTTTGTTTCATTTGTTAATTTTTTTTTTTTTTTTTACATGTAGAAACATTTCATTTCATTATCTTGAAGGTATCTTTGCTCTACAGCATTTCTTTGCATGTGCCTAAAACTTTTGCACAGTACTATGTGTGTGTGTGTGTACACATATATATATATATATATATATATATATATATATATATATATATATATATATATATATATATATATATACTGTGTATCACGGGTGTTTTAAGTGCTTGAAATTTTCGTCCTATACTATCGATATATCTACATTTATTAAATCTATATATCATATTTGTTGTGTTGTCATTTTAAAGAAAAAGTTACGAGAAAATTAAGCCAAAATAAATCAGCCTGATTATGCAGGGATGCATACACTCTGTTTTCATTTTTAAATTACTATTATTATAATAAATTATTATTTGAACCAAAGGTGAGACATCATCAAATAAACCCAAAAGACATTTTTAAATGTCTAATTTTATTTATATATATATAAAAATATATTTCTTGTTTATACTCTGAATGTTATTAATAAAGTGTGCATTATTAACAGGATTCACTTTGTTTATTTAAATAAATGATCTAAAATCAGACATTTTAAGGAGTGTGTTCTGGCAACAAGATTTTTATTTTTTATTTTTTTGTCCTGTGGTCCACGCTGACTTTGTCCTCTTCGATCATTCCTAATGACGGCTGATGTTTCTTGTTCTCCCCACGTGCCCTCTGGTGGTGAGAGAACCTGTTGAGATGCTAGAATATTTGCTTTATAACAGTAAATAGCAGGGTATTTTGTAATAGACTGAGACTATTGTTATACTTCCAGTTATGTCAGAATTAATTTTACACTGTTAAAGCGTATTGGTCTGTGCTCAGTAGAAGAACAATGAGTGTAAACAGAATCACTGGAAAGAAATAAACACCAATATCATGGAATTGTTGTTGTGTCTTTACTGTTGAATTGTTTCCTTTTGTCACATTTCAAGGATGTGGAATTTAGAAAATGAGTGTAGAAGTGTTGGCAAAAATGATAAATATAAAAAATAATTATAAAGGCTACAAATAAACATTACACATTTATATTTTCCACCCAAGAAACTGAAGAAATGACTTTCCTCATACAACATTCATTCTCATAAGAATGTTTTAAATAATAAGATTTTTTTTCCCCCTTTAAAAATCATTGCTTTAAAAATACAAAAACACAATATCTTCTAATCTAAGAATCCAGTGAGCAAGCTCAGTGTACTTATGACTATTATAATTATTGTACATGCAGTAAAGGTTTCTAGTGAAATAGCACATATTATAGTTAAAAAAGATTAAGGATCAGTTAAAGAAAAAAGAATAATGTGATGAAAAGAGCAAAAGTGAAAAGTGATGGGTCAGGATGTATTAGTTGAAGAAAGAAGAAATTGAAGAAGATAAATGTATTTAATAATAATAAGAAGAAGAAAAATAGAAACCATGTCTCTAGAAACTTTGTGTATTTAAACTCAACAGCCACTTTAATAGGAACACACACATACCCCTTTTCATGCAAGAATGCAATTATGTGGCAGCAGTACAATGCATAAAATCATGCAGATACAGGTCAAGAGCTTCAGTTAATGTTCACATGAAACATTAGAATGGGGGAAAATGTGATCTCAGTGATTTTAACCATGGTGTCTCAGACAGGCTGGTTTGAGTATTTCAGAAACTGCTGATCTCCTGGGATTTTCACACACAACAGACTCTAGAGTTTACACAGAATGGGCCAGAAAACAAAAAAACATCCAGTTCTGTGAGTGGAAACACCTTGTTGTTGAGAGAGATCAGAGGAGAATGGCCAGACTGGTTCGAGCTGACAGGAAGGATAGAATAACTCAAATAACCACTCTTTACAACCGTGGTGAGCAGAAAAGCATCTCAGAACGCACAATACATCAAACCATGAGGCAGATGGGCTACAACAGCTGAGGACCACATTGGGTTTCACTCTTGTCAGGCGAGAACAAGTATCTGAAGGAACAGTGGGTATAGGGTCACTGAAACTGGACAGTTGAAAATTAGAAAAACATTGTCAAAGGTCACATTTTTTCCAGTCTTCAACTGCCCACTTTTGGTGCCACGGTCAAAGTCACAGAGAGTAACTCTTTTTTTTTTTTTTTTTCTAAAATAGGCTTTTCCTTCATCTAACTGTTTTTTCCCTTTAATAGTAGTTTCAGTATCTCCATCAATTTATACTGTCACACATCATGTACTTGTGATTTCGCACCTTAGGAAAATTTTTTTAAATTACTAGATGAAGGCAGGAGTCTTTCTTTACAACAAACTGTACCATTTAACAAGGTCATGTAAAACTTTTAATTGATGTTAGCTCATACAATTACCACCATTTTTTTAATGTGCATTTGTAAATGTGGATTTCAGTTAAGTACAGTGGGGGAAAAAAGTATTTGATCCCCTGCTGATTTTGTACGTTTGCCCACTGACAAAGAAATGATCAGTCTATAATTTTAATGGTAGGTGTATTTTAAAAGTGAGAGACAGAATAACAACAAAGAAATCCAGAAAAACACATTTCAAAAAAGTTATAAACTGATTTGCATTTTCATGAGGGAAATAAGTATTTGATCCCCTATCAATCAGCAAGATTTCTGGCTCCCAGGTGTCTTTTACACAGGTATTGAGCTGAGATTAGGAGCAATCTCTTAAAGGGAGTGCTCCTAATCTCAGTTTGTTACCTGTAAAAAGACACCTGTCCACAGAAGCAATCAATCAAACAGATTCCAAACTCTCCACCATGGCCAAGACCAAAGAGCTGTCCAAGGATGTCAGGGACAAGATTGTAGACCTACACAAGGCTGTAATGGGCTACAAGACCATCGCCAAGCAGCTTGGTGAGAAGGTGACAACAGTTGGTGCGATTATTCGCAAATGGAAGAAACTGTCAGTATCCCTCGGTCTGGGGCTCCATGCAAGATCTCACCTCATGGAGTTTCAATGATCATGAGAACGGTGAGGAATCAGCCCAGAACTACATGGGAGGATCTTGTTAATGATCTCAAGGCAGCTGGGACCATAGTCACAAGGAAAACAATTGGTAAACTGTTTTCCTGCAGCGCCCGCAAGGTCCCCTGCTCAAGAAAGCACATGTACAGGCCCGTCTGAAGTTTGCCTGAATGATTCAGAGGAGAACTGGGTGAAAGTGTTGTGGTCAGGTGTGGTCAGATCTCTTTGGCATCAACTCAACTCGCCGTGTTTGGAGGAGTAGGAATGCTGCCTATGACCACAAGTCATAACACCATCCCCACCGTCAAACATGGAGGTGGGAACATTATGCTTTGGGGGTGTTTTTCTGCTAAGGGGACAGGACAACTGCACCACATCAAAGGGACGATGGCCGGGGCCATGTACAGTCAAATTTTGGGTGAGAACCTCCTTCCCTCAGCCAGGGCATTGAAAATGACCTTAATGACTTGGAGAGGATCTGCAAAGAGGAGTGGAACAAAATCCCTCCTGAGATGTGTGCAAACCTGGTGGCCAACTACAAGAAATGTCTGACCTCTGTGATTGCCAATAAGGGTTTTGCTACCAAGTACTAAGTCGAAGGGGTCAAATACTTATTTCCCTCATTAAAATACAAATCAATTTATAACTTTTTTGAAATGCGTTTTTTTTTGGCTTTTTTGTTGTTGTTATTCTGTCTCTCACTGTTAAAATACACCTACCATTGGCAGTGGTAGCTCAGTGGTTAAGTCGTTGGGCTACTGATTGGAAGGTCATGAGTTCAAACCCCAATGCTGCCAAGCTGCCACTGTTGGGCCCTTGAGCAAGGCCCTTAACCCTCAATTGCTCAGATGTACAAATGAGATAAATGTAAGTCACCCTTATGGGTGTCTGCTAAATGCTGTAAAAATTAAAATCATAGAGTGATAATTTCTTTGTCAGTGGGCAAATATATATATATATATATATATATATATATATATATATATATATATATATATATTAGGAGTCTTACATTTGTGATCAGGAGGGATTGGATAAACAAAAAGACAAAGAAAAGTAAGCGAGAAAGTGAGACTGAGAGAAAGTAACAATGAAAGAAGGTGAGAGCGGGGAGGAGAGAAAGGGACAGGGTTTTCAAGAAAAAAGAGAGAAAAAGGAGGAAAGAGTTGAAAAACAAAATGACAGAAAAAGAAAATAACAAATTGAAATGAAGAGTAACAAAAAAGAGGATATAAAACAAGAAAATAGAACAGCAGCAGTAGCAACAATAATAACAATCATAATATCAACAACAACAATAATAACAATAATAATAATAATAAGAAGAAGAAGAATGAGGAAGAACTGTATTACGATAAAATGTCTACGTCCAAAATCTATACTATCTAGTGCGTTAGTATGAAAATAACATCATACTAGTTTATGGACTTGCATACTATTTAGTGCGGTAGTATGTGATTAAGGACGAGCCAGTTTCTGGTCTTGCATACTATTTAGTGCGGTAGTATACGGTTTTGAATGAAGATTAAGGAAACCATGACCGGTGGTACTGTTCTAATTTGACAGCGCATACTATTTAGCACGCAAGTATTAAATTGTGGACGTTGCCTAGGACACTACGGAGAAGAAAAAAACGGTTGCAAAAAGGAAGTGACGTGTCCATGCCGTCACCCGTGTGTTGATGTTTTGTGGAAAGTGGAGAACGGACGGCGGACGGGAAGCGCTGGCTTTGTTTTTGTTTCCAACAGCGTCGCCTTTTAACGTTAAAAAGCCACTCAGCTTTTTATTAAAACGTTCAAGGACGCGCACGCGGACAAAGAAGACGCTCACGGTGACTCTCGGTCGAACGCAAAACGTTTAAACGGAGGACTCGTCCCCCCTCCTCCCCTTCCCTCCGACCCCAATCTGCTTTAAATAGACAGCTAGCTAGCCAACATGACGATTCTGCCCAAGAAGAAGCCAAGCTCGTCCGTTGGCGTTTCCGATCACACCGACGAAGCCGACCGACGGAGCGGATCCGACCCGCACCCACACCCGCATCCACACCCGCATTCCCACGCCGTGCGGACAGGCGCCAGGCCCAGAGCTTCTCCGCCGCCGTGGTCGTATCAGACCGCTCCGCCTTCGTCCAGGGAGGACAGGCGGAATGAGTCGAGCTCCCGGCCGCAGCAGGCCTCGCCTCCGCCGGTAGGTTCGGGTTCCCCGGCCGGGCCGGGAGACGGAAGTGGGATCTCCGGGGTTCGCGGAGAGCTCACGGGCGGTGTAGGATGCGGCGGTGCTGGCGGAATCGGGATTGGGAGTTGCTGCTCCGGCCCGGGGCTCAGCAAGAGGCGGCGTCAGGCGACTTGCACCGGCGGAGTAGCGGGCGGAGGGACCGTACCCGGTGCGTCTGGAGGCGGTGGGGTCGGTCCGAGCTCGGATCCCGAGGAAGGCGCCGGTTATAATAGCGAGGATGAGTACGAGAATGCTTCCAGACTGCAGTCGGAGGATCCGGCGACGGTCGAACAGGTATACACATGTAGCTAACTAGCTAGTTAGCTAGCTAGCTAGCTACATAATTAGCTATGAACGTCAACAACCACTTGAATACAGCTGGGGACCAGCTGTATTTAAGGTCATTTTTAGATAACTTTAAGGTTTTAGCATTTAATGTCGACACTTAATTTAAAAAAAAAAATCATTTCAAAAGTAATGATATTTAAAATAGTACTGCTGAACTCAAATTTGAATGAGCTAGCATTGTGTTTATAGATAGCAAGAAACGATGCTCCCTGACATTACACGTTATTTCTACATAACAGACCTGTTTTAAGGTTTAATAAAGTTTATAATATTGTCATTTAGATAGCAAGTTCGTTTTTAAAGAATTTAAAACACTTAAACCCTGGGGTCATTGTAATGGACCTCCTGTCATCATGGTTTTGTTTGTGTGTGTGTGTGTGTGTGTGTGTGTGTGTGTGTATATATATATATATTATATATGTATATGTGTATATGTATATATATGTGTGTGTGTATGTGTGTGTATATATATATATATATATATATAAAAATGTGTATATAAACTAAATATTTTAGTTTTTTACATATTTATGTTTTATATATGATATGATAATAGGTAATGTATTGTATTAGTTAGATAATGTAAATAATACCAGTCTATAATCCATAATCACTATTCAGATCTTAGGTGAATCATTCCAATATGTTCAATATAACTCTTGTTGTTTATAAGAGCTGTTGCTATTTATTCCTGAACAAAACACATTTGGTCAGAGTCTACGTTATTTCTAGACTGAATTGTTTTGTGTTATTGAGGCTTCTGTTAAACCCATTCGACTATTAGAACTCAAAAATAAATATCGCTCTCGTTAGTAGTGGGTTGTGATTTCCACCACTATAACTAAATTAAAAAACAAATCCAACAAACAAAACAGAAAATCAGCCCCTCTGCCTATGCTTCACGGCCCCTACTTTGAGAAGCACTGAGGTAAAACCCGTTCACTTTCTATACAGTTACTCACTGTAGCCTGAAAATGGAGTAAAGGACTACTAGATATTATTTAGGTGGTGTTTCATTTGCAGTTCAGTCGTCACCCTGTGTTCACACTAGCAAGATAGAAGTCGCTTGTAGGGATGGGTGATAGACTTAAAACTATATCATGATATTTCATGGCATTTTTTGCGGTAACAATATAAATGACGATCTGAAAATTGTAACATTCAAGACTGTCGTTTTGGCCACAAGTCACATCAGAGTACAGTCTTGAGAGCTGTGCAAACACAAACATTGATCCAAAAAAGTAAAACTTAATCTTGACCGTCATCAAATACTAAACTATACCAATTAACTAGGCTAAAAAAAAAAAAAACAAGAATATGAAAATTATAGTGAGAATGCAAACACCAATATTAGCAGGATTCATAATCTAAATGGAAATGTTGTCAAAATATTTTTCTTTTGTATAAATGCATATAACGTTTAAATCAGAACATCAAGACAGTATATATGCGATGTATACGTATTTTTTTTCACAGTGTCTCTAGACAGACTTGATGAGAAACTGGACGAGATGAAACCACGGTTCTTAGTCTTTCTTCCATTTTTGTGCTCCAAACAGTAAATGAGACTTAATTGCAGGTAGGAACTGAAGTTCAGTGGGGAACTAAAGAAACGTCACACCACAGGAATCATTCGAGAAAATTTTTTTTTTTGATTTGTCGCTTTATCGCGTCATACCGCATTTCCAAAGAATGTAGAAAATTGAGGTTCAAATGGTGCTTTGTTGCATCATCGCTGAAATAATGGTTCATGTTACGATGTTTTGTGTGCGTGGTGCTGATACGAGGGAATCAGGTGCAGCAGCAGGGCGTTAACGTACTGGCCGCTTTATTAGACACAGTGACACTGTTGGTCCACCTTGTAGGTGTACAGTATTTGTAAAAAAAATTTTTTTTTGTCGATTCATTTTAGTTAATTGTCCATCCATTAGTTTACATTTTTGATCGATTACTGCTGTTGGAGGAGTATTTTTCATTTGTTTGTTTATTTATTTATTTATTTTTCCCGATGTCTGACATTGGGGTGTTCAAAAACCCCAAATCCACTGATGTTTTAAATGGGTGTGGTGTTGACTCCCAACACCGGTCTCGTTTAACTTGGTAATTGAAGCTTGCAGTTTAGACTCGGTTACTAGGTTGGAAAATTTACTAGGTTGGAATTTCCATGATCGATTGTTACTAACATTAATAAAGGCGTATCGAATAATCATTGACAAACTCTAGGCCTATATCGAGAATACAAAATGCATATTTCCTCCTCAGGCAATACCTTTTATTGAGACCTGATTTGACTGATAACGTCTGTTTAACACATACAGACTATTTGGACTTTTTTTTTTTTTTGATGAGTTTTTGGACGCCTTTAGCAACTTCAATTCAAAGAAGTGACAAATCGACCAAAAAAAAAAAAAAAAAAAAAGTTAGTGACCATCCTAAACTCGATACGGCTCTCCAGCTCACATCACAGCTGCTGATAAACATCACAGCTGCTGATGAGAGAGCAGGTTCTCTCGACTCACCATTGGTGTATTGCTGACTGTGTTGCACTTGCGCCCAATCACTGGTCAGCACTGTTTCCCAACGACCAATCACCGATCACCATCGTTTGTCCCGCCCTCACACCTCTTTGTACTTCATGTTAAACTCTCTTCTTGGGAGACATTTACAGGCAATAAAAGCGAGTAACCATTTCCTTTCCATCGTGACCAATCACCTTTCACAACTGCTCTGTCACTGCTTCTTTTTGTCTATTCTTGACAGAGAAGTGGTGTCGTGACCGAAGATGACTTCTTTCTATAAAATTAGTAATTTAATAAAATAAATTATTTAAGAAATGTATTGTAATCTATTATTTTCTATTCTGATGAAACTCTTCTGTTTTTGTTATATTCTAAGTAAAAGAAAAACTTCCTTCTTCATATACCCTAACTTGTAGTTTGATATGCCAGTGGTTATGATGAATAATTAATATGTAAATTAGTCTGTGACATCATCCAGTGACTTCTAGCAACTTTTTGAGTGTGCTTTAGCTACTTTTCTCGGAAAAGTATTTGGACTCCGTGCCTGTGCGGCGTTCCACGTGTTCCTCCCGTGCCTGTGCGGCGTTCCACGTGTTCCTCCCGTGCCTGTGCGGCGTTCCACGTGTTCCTCCCGTGCCTGTGCGGCGTTCCACGTGTTCCTCCCGTGCCTGTGCGGCGTTCCACGTGTTCCTCCCGTGCCTGTGCGGCGTTCCACGTGTTCCTCCCGTGCCTGTGCGGCGTTCCACGTGTTCCTCCCGTGCCTGTGCGGCGTTCCACGTGTTCCTCCCGTGCCTGTGCGGCGTTCCACGTGTTCCTCCCGTGCGTTTTTTTTATGGTGTGTTTTTGTTTTGACAATACTGAGAGAGTACGTAACCGGATGAAGGATGTGTTTGTGTAATCTGGAAAATGTGTAGCAAGCATAGACCGTATATAAGGCCTAGGGTGGTGCGATATGGCGATCCATATCACAGTAAGGGCGTGACTTCGGCGTGTCAGATTTTTAATGTGCTGCTCAAGAAACTGGCGGAGATAAACTATACCATCTGCCGAAAATCCTTCGTACAGATGCTCATCAGGAAAAGCCAGGGGATTGTGTCTGTCCCTAAAAATGATTTTCCTTCGAAGTGAACAACTTATTATCTGCGCTCCGAGCTCCACAGGATTCCCGCAAATGGTGAAGCCTTCGCTACAAACACTAAAGGGTTAACTTTGATGCGTCAAATTTATATCACTTTGCTCGCAGCTGATTGGTCCAAGTTGGGGTTGTGTTTTCTTACCCAGAATAAAACCTGCTCTGGAGCAGGTTAGCCGTGTAGTGTAAGTTACCATGGCGACGAAACCCGCTAAAAACCAATCCACCTTGTTGAGACCGAAAAACCTTGAGTTTGCTCAGACTTACCTGGGTAGCCACCGAAACCGGCTTCATGAAACGGGCCTCTGCTAGTGGTGCACTGTAACAAAAACCAAAATACACACAGAGGAGCGTGACACAGAGCAAAACTCCCCCGCAACACATAGATAGAAGACGAGGAACTGAAAAAAGGAGGTATTTCTGTCGTCTCTTGACTCCTGAAACTTGAAGTTGAATAGTGTTTTAATATTTTATTTTTTATATGCTGCATTCACGTTGTTCCCAGTTGACTTGTTCTCGTTTCTGATAAGTTTTGTTCAGTGTTACTTCCAAATAAAAAGCAGAAAAGGAAAAAAAAAAAGTGCTTTGAACTGGTGTTTAATTCACAGAATGATCAGAAAACAGTCCTGAATGCATGCATGTTATTTTGTATAGATTTCCATCCATTTTAGAGAACTTGTAATACATCATGTTACAGTTGCGGACATAATTTTACATACGTCTTGCAGAATCTGCAAAATGTTTAATGATTTAAAAAAAAATATATGTGAGGGATCATAAAAATTGCATTTTGTTTATTATTAAGCACTGCGCTGAATGAGATATATCACTAGGGCTGGGACGATACTATCGATACTATCGCGATACTTGGATGCCGAATCGATATGTATTGTGATTCGATATTGCAATGTATTGCGATTTTGTTAAAATTTTTATTTATTTATTTTTTAACACTAGCAAACATTCCACCCTGCAAAAACTCATTTCAGGGAGGTAGCTTCACCACCCCCACAACCCCATCTCGCTTCTTTATATACTCTTCTCAAGGCCAATAGCTAAATGTGACATTAAAATATGTGCTTGTACATATGTAATGTACTTAATATGTACTATTTTATATAATATTTGTTTACTTTTTTAAAATTTTTTTATTCTATTACAACTTGAAGCAAGTCTACAGGGAGTTTGGCCTCATCACATAGGACATCAACAAAGTAGCTCCTTAGCATCTAGTTTAAATAACGTTAGCAGTGCTAATGAATGAATGAGTCTCCGCTGCAAACAGTGCAGTGAGAGAAACGATTTTTGCCCCCTATTAAGCAGGGGCACACTTTAGTGCAGTCTGGGGTGAAGTGCGTTTTGTGTTTTCTTTTTTTTTTTTTTTTTTTTTTTTTTTTTGGACACTACAGTGTTACTGAACTACAGCGGTAGACTTGTGGCAAGCGGAATTAGCATATAATAATGTGGATTGACTATCCATAATTATTTTTTAGATAGTTACAATTGTATTTCGACGAGTCATAATTATAATTTGACTGACTCGAGATATCTGTAAATACATTTTGACCAGTCAAAATTCCATTCAAGATGTATTTCATGACGTCATAGATATCAACTGCTGCGTCACTCATACACAAGGGTAATTAGCTATATCTCTAATTCAATTTCGACTAGTTAAAGTGATATTTTCAGATATCTGAACTGAGATTTTGGCCTAGTACAATTTGCTTTCTAATGACGTGAGCGGGATTTGGAAACCATGGCGGCTGCTGTCTTGAACCTTTTGGCCTCTTGGTGTCGCTGTTTCTCTGTTATTTTAGAGGTGCATAAGAATATACTGGCGTGTGATTAGAAAATGTGAACTGTAAACATACAAATTAATTTGTTATGGATCGATTAACCTGACGTGTGTGTGTGTGCATTTCTTCAAGCTTTATTCTATTCTGATTTAATAACATTATGTAGGCCTACATTTTGTTGCACAGTCATTCTTTTCTCAGATTAATAGGCACATTTTAATTGGGTATATAGGTTTTAATTTGTCTTAACTTTGTCCGAACTGCACCAATCGATAGGTTAGAGAAGGAGAGGTGGGGCTTAGCAACGGGGTGATTTGAGTACACAATTTAGATGGCTATAAAGGAATTTCGACTAGTCGGAATGTTAATTCAAGATATGTCTTGAGAATTGTCCTGGTCAGAATGACATTTGCAGATCTCTATTCATAAGGATTGCCCTAGTCAGAAATCCATTTGAGATATCTATAATTATATTATAGATATCTTTAAATAAGATTTGATTAGTAATAAATTCATTTCAAGATATCTTTTAATTAAGTTTGGACTAGACATAAATCCAGTTCAAGATATCTAAAATTGTATTTAGACTAGTTATATGTTAGTTTCAGATATCTAAAATGTATTTTTGGATATCTTTAATGATAAAGAATTAAGGATATCTTAAATTTTAATTATCACTAGTCAAAAACCAATTAGAGACGTCGAATTATATTTTGTACTAGTGAGAATTCAATTAGAGATATCGCTCATTAGAATTATACATAGTACAAAATGAATTATATTATATACTACATACTATATGTGTATACTAAATACTATATGTATATACTACATACTATATATATATATATATATATATATATATATATATATATATATATATATATATATATATATATATATATGTATATACTACATACTATATGCACATACTACATACTATATGTACATACTATATGTACATACTATATGTACATACTACATGCTATATGTACATACTACATGCTATATGTATATACTACATACTATATGTATATACTACATACTATATGTACATACTACATACTATATGTATATACTACATACTATATGTATATACTACATACTACATCCGCCATGTCGGTTTTGTCATGTGATGTTCGATGTCATCATAAACACAAAAAAAATCTTAAAGGGGTCACCGGATTAAAGCAACCGCACTCACGGCAAAATGCACATCAGGAAGGTTAACTGAATTAGCAGTTTAATGTGGGCGGGGTTAACAGGCTGAGGTAAATTCATTGCCGTTAGCTTGGCCGGTTAAGGCATGATGGAGGTCACAAAAAAGGTTTCAAACGCTGTGAACTGTTTTCTTGTTTAAACCTTCAACAAGTTAACAATTTATTCGGGTATTGGTAAACAAGTCCTGTTTAACCAAGGTTTAATACATAAAAAGAGCCGACGCACCGTCTTCAGCGATTGTTTTTTTTTTTTTTTTTTCCCTTTCTTTCTGAGCTCGTCCGCACCGGTCCCGTTGCATTATGGGATTTTTTGACTCGCGTAGTGTCCATGGGTTGCACACTGCAGAATCTCGTCGGAAGCAGTACGACATCCGGGTATTTCTCACCTACTGAGAATTCGGACACACCACTCCTCTGGAATACTGCTTTTTTAAGATGTTTCCCAGAAGACAAAATAATAATTTACACCGATCATCCTGTTCAAAAGTTTACACCCCCCTGGCTCTTACTGTATCGTGTTGCCTTCTTGAGCATCAGTGAATGTTTGCACCTTTTGTAATAGTTGTGTACAAGTCCCTCAGTTGTCCTCAGTGTGTCAAATTATTACAGATTCAGATTCTGCAAGGCGTATGTAAACTTATGACCTCAACTGTATATAAAACGTTTAAAAATATGAAATTACATGTTTTTGTAATATAAACATGTAGTTTGTCCATACAATTCCTATTTGTAGGTTTATGTTACAAACCCTGACACGGATTTTTTCCAGTATGTCGGATGTTGGATTTACAGTATCTCACAAAAGTGAGTACACCCCTCACTGCAGCTCAGTTTCAGGGTGTTTGCAGTCTTCTTATAGCCTAGGCCATCTTTATGTAGAGCAATAATTCTTTTTTTCAGATCCTCAGAGGGTTCTTTGCCATGAGGTGCCATGTTGAACTTCCAGTGACCAGTATGAGAGAGTGTGAGAGCGATAACACCAAACATAACACACCTGCTCCCCATTCACACCTGAGACCTTGTAACACTAACGAGTCACATGACACCGGGGAGGGAAAATGGCTAATTGGGCCAAATTTGGACATTTTCACTTAGGGGTGTACTCACTTTTGTTGCCAGCGGTTTAGACATTAATGGCTGTGTGTTGAGTTATTTTGAGGGGACAGCAAATTTACACTGTTATACAAGCTGTACACACACTACTTTACATTGTAGCAAAGTGTCATTTCGTCAGTGTTGTCCCATGAAAAGATATAATAAAATATTTACAAAAATGTGAGGGGTGTACTCACTTTTGTGAGATACTGTATATGTATTTAACA
This sequence comes from Cranoglanis bouderius, assembly GCA_023630585.1. Lineage (NCBI taxonomy): Eukaryota > Metazoa > Chordata > Actinopteri > Siluriformes > Cranoglanididae > Cranoglanis > Cranoglanis bouderius. The sequence goes on along the minus strand of CM042556.1, from coordinate 15,646,127 downwards.
CTTCATTGCACCCCAGGTTCATTTTCATTTTTTTCACTCCGCCCTCATAAAATGTTACCAGTATAAACTGGGGGAAGGGGGCGGGGCTTATCGAGTGTGTCGGATCACCACACCTGATCAAATGTCTCTTGTGCTGTTTTCTCTTCTGAAAAAAGACTGATGTCTGTTTCAGCATATTGGGATTTTAAAATACTGACTTCCTAAGCAGCGTGTAAAGGCACATCTTATCCACTCATGTAAATATTGATTTTGTGGTATTTTCCACCCCCCCCAAACTTATTCCCTCCTGCAGTTCTCTCATCCCACAGTGTAACTTCCTCTGGTTTAGATGATGCTATTTTGAATAACTGTTAAACCCTCTACAATGCACTAGAGGGCGCTAAACTCTCAGTTTTCTTTCTACTGTGTAAGTGAAGTTTCTTTCAGGCCCTGTGTGTGTTGAGAGTTAATAATATCTGTTTATTAATAAGAGACTTCTGTGTGGATGAGTTTGAGAAGTGGACAGTCAGTAAATCATTGTTCATCTGATATTTTCTATGCAGATGTACACATTTTTTCCCTCTACACTCTGGGCAAAGCAAACAAAAAGTGTGTCACGTTTAGTATTTTTTAATTTAGCAGGCAATAAAACGTTAACATGCCCCGACCCAGAGAGAATATTATTTTATATGAGTTTCTCTACTGAAATGTAATGTGTCTCTCTCTCTCTCGCTCTCTCTCTCTCTCCCCCTCTGTCTCTCCCCCCGTCTGTCTCTCTCTGTCTGTGTCTCTCTCTTCCTCTCTCTGTCTTTCTCCCTCTCTCTCTCTTCCTCTCTTTCTCTCTCTCTCCCTGTCTTTCTCTCCATCTCTCTCTCTCTCTCTGTGTGTCTGTCTCTCTCTCTCTCTCTCTCTCTCTCTCTCTCTCTCTCTGTCTCTCTCTCTTTCTCCCTCTCTCTCTCTCTCTCTCTCTCTCTGTCTCTCTCTTTCTCCCTCTCTCTCTCTCTCTCTCTCTCTCTCTCTCTCTCTCTGTCTCTCTCTCTTTCTCCCTCTGTCTGTCTCGCTCTCGCTCTCTCTCTCTCTCTGTGCAGCAGGAGCACTGGTTTGAGAAAGCACTTGGGGAAAAGAAAGGATTTGTGATTAAAAAAATGAAGGAAGACGGTGCATGCCTCTTCAGAGCAGTCGGTATGTAACTTTCCTGTAACCTGTTTATCGTGTGTGTGTGTGTGTGTGTGTGTGTGAGAACACTTCACTTCACTTCACATCACTTCACTGCCTCCATGACTCTTCACTTCCTCTTCACCCCAATCTCTGTTTCATAAATCCACCGAAAGATCTTCCTCGCAAGGCCTCGTCACAAGCGGCAGAAAACACGACACAATGAGCCAGCTTTGTTTTTATCATGTACACATTCCAACTTATTACTTTCTGTTGTTATGCAGGAACATCACTTCTGCCAGGTGACGATTATTAAATTCCTCAGATAGAGGCTGCGTTACCGCTCGCACACACTCGATGGCGCAGGTGAGCTTCACGTGTGGGTGGTAAGCTTCACTTGAATCACATGAATCCTGCTGTAATCCTGTGAGAAACACAGCTACCGTTTATCTAAAGTACGTCCTTCATCATCGGCCCAGAAAAACAAAACAACAGATGATTGAGATGAAATCTGTCTAAAATAACAAGCTGTCCTTTGTTGAACCCGAGCAAATGACTTTGGCTGGATTTGAAGGTTCAGCGGTTTGGCGTGATGTAATGAAACATTCGAGTTTTTCCCCCTGGCCATGTTTTCCATATTAAGCTACAGACATGTGGTAAAAGACATCATCAGTTCTGAACAGCCCTTTTTCCAGATTTGAGTGATATGATACATTTAAAGATGAAGGGGGTTTTTTGTTTACTTGAAACTCACTACTACACACTTTCTGTTTTACCCAGAACCTTTTCCCCAGCTGTCAATCTGTGTCATGGAAAATGAATAGTTTTAATCATTTTTAATGCTCTTTCTGTATTTCACTCATTTCTTATCTACGTTCAACCCCATCTCTCTCTCTCTCTCTCTCTCTCTCTCTCTCTCTCTCTCTCTCTCTCTCTCTCATCTCGCTCGTTCTCTTTTTTTTATATACAGAGTGCAAAAGTTTGTGGACAAACAGAATTGGGTGGACTTAACCAACCGGACATTTACAGTGTAGATGTTTTTTTTTTTTTTTTTAGCAAAAATGGCCAACTGGCATTTGGTTAGTAAGGAATAAAACACTTTGAGTCATGCTGTTCTAGAAAAGTAATCAGCGACGAAGTGGTGTGATGGGTTCTCACAACAAAGTTGATTATTTTGCTCTAACAGCATGACCTGAAGTGTTTTCAGCTTTTTTGTATACATTACATTTTGTAGAAATTTGCCTTTGAGTACGACTTTTTTTTTTTTTTTTTTTTTTTTTTTTTTTTTTTTTAACGAAAGACACGTATTTTTTTTATCCGTTTATAGTTACGTTTGACATTGCGGAATGTCCATGACGCAGGTTGGGTCCTGAACAGGTGTTCCCTCACCAAGCGGCAATTTTTTTTTTTTTTTTTTTTTTTTTTTTTTCCACTTTCTTGAACTTAATAAGACAAAACTAATGCAGATTGTCACGTTACAGCGAAACCTAAAATTGCTAACTTTTTCAGTCCTGAAGACTTTAACAAGGTGGAAAACTTACTGATTTTTACAAAGCACTGACACCGGTGTCTCCTTCCATAAATGTTATAGAAACGTCTCCTTCACCAGATCGACGACTATACATCGTTCTTTGATAAATAAAAAAAAAAATTTTTCTCCCCCAATCCAGCCATACAAGTCCCTTATGTGTATGAGCTGTTACTATAGAAACCCCTTCTGACCAATCAGATTCGAGCAGCACTGTGGCATAAAATATTGCTAATTAAAATGACGTCAGTTCAGACGTTTGCATCAGGAAGGTGATATAAATCAAACTTTCTGAAATTCTTTTGTAGATGAATTTGTAAAGCAGGGGATGCAAACTTTTGTACTCGACCTTATACGTCTCTGTGTGTCTTGTGTCCCAGTTCTGTTCTGTCGCACTAGTTTTTATTGACCTCAGCTCCTCCCTGCTTCTGTTAGCTAATGCCATTGACCTACATGTCAGCGATCTGCTCACTGCTCAACTCGGTGCTGAAATTCCCAGCAGGGACGGCAGTGTCACATTCCCGCGCTGCAGGTATCTGACCCATCAGTCTCTTGCTTTTACCCAGTTCCCTTCGAGGCACACAGACCATAAAACGGACATTTTTATTTTTATAATCCTCATTGCTGGTAACAGCAACGTGCAAGAGGGTCTCACTTATCGGTATTGCTCACCACAGGCTCTGCGGTTGTGTTTGTGTGTGTGTGGTGGGTTTTTCTTGCATTTGAAAGCCCATGTATTCTGATAATTGTGTTTTAAATACATCTTTATAATCATTAGAAAGTCCCAGTAAAATTACAGCTGGAGACATGTAAACTATAGACATGTAAACTTTCAGGAGATAAAAATAAACCTAATCAAATTACGTAGTTGTGCTTTTTTAAATATATATATATATATATATGTATGTATATATGTGTATGTATGTATATATGTGTGTGTGTGTGTGTGTGTGTGTATATATATATATATATATATATATATATATATATATATATATATATATATATATATATATATATATATATATATATATATATATATATATATATATATATATATACACACACACACGTGTATATATGTGTGTGTGTGTGTGTGTATATATATATACACACACACACACGTGTATATATATATCTGTGTGTGTGTGTGTATATATATATATATATATATATATATACACACACACACGTGTATATATGTGTGTGTGTGTGTGTGTGTGTGTGTGTGTGTGTGTATATATATATATATATATATATATATATATATATATATATATATATATATATATATATACACACACACATGTATATGTAATATTTCAACACAGAAGCCTGTTTTACACATCTTAAGGTTAAGGCCTTCACCTTTTCAGAAAAGCGCTGACCGGAGCACTTTTTGTGTTGGGGGGAAAAAAAAAAAAAAACATCTCGTGCAATGAAACCATAATGAGTCCTAGCTAGTACCAGCTATCTGTCTAGCCTAATTTTCTCTCCAGATAAGATTTATGATCATAAATGCAGAGTAAATAAGTACTGTTGGGGGGCATGGTGGCTTAGTGTGTGGGTAGCACGATTGCCTCACACCTCTGGCATTGGGGGTTCGAATCCCACCTCCACCCTGTGTGCGTGGAGTTTGCATGTTCTCCCCATCCTGAGGGGTTTTCCTCCAGGTACTCCAGTTTCCTCCCCCAGTCCAAAGACATGCACTGTAGGCTGGTTAGCATGTCTAAATTGTCCTTAGTACGTGAATGTGTGATTGTGCCCTGCGATGGCTTGGCACCCTGTCCAGGGTGTCCCCCGCCTTGTTCCTAAAGTTCCCTGTGTAGGATGAGCGGTACAGAAAATGGATGAATGGATAAATACTGGTGTAACTGTGGTGATGAGGAAGTTGTTCGTCTTCACCGCAGCTTCAAAGGCAGAAATTCAAGAGAACAAGTAAAGTTCACAGCATGAGAATTTAATCAGCTTTTAAAAGGCTTGTCTTAAGAGCTTGGATGTAGATGTTAAAAATGAGCAAATAGATGAAACCCGAGTTCAGAATTCCAGCTCTGTGGCTGAAAATGTTCTCGCCAAACTTGGAGAAGGAACAGAGAACAGAACAACGCAACAGGTTTTTGGAACGTGACTGATAGCTTTGTAGACCAAAATTCTGCACCAGCTTCCACTTATGATGCTTCTAGTGAGACCTGTTAGAGTTATACATTTGTTTATTAACAATCGTGAGAATTCGTAATTGAATCTGATTCAGATTTAGGGTGCCAGGATGTGACTGTAAACCGACTTTATCAATCTCTAATCATTTCAGTTTCTTAGTAAACAACATTACGATATTCTATATTCTGTAGCAATGGAAAACAAACACAAGGCTTAATGTACAGTTTGTATGTTTATAATGCTTAACGTATATCGTATCTTAATTAATCGTATATTAATCTGTAGTTTATTTTATCTGTAGTTCTTAATCTACAGCATTTATAGTACGTAATGTGTAGTGTTTATAGTGAAAACTGTATAGTAAAAACAGCTATGATAACTAATCATAACTATTAGTATCAGTTAAAAATGTGCGTCTTTCTTTCTGAAAGTAAGATAGTTATCCTCCAACACACCCTTTGCCTTTAGATCTGCCAATAACATCTTTCTTTTCCTCTGGATTTTCTCAGTTTTAATGTTTATGCCGTCTAAAATTCTTCTCGTTTTATAGTTTCTGAATCTAAATCTAGGATGACACATACAGCGTGACATGATGACAACAGTTTCTGTTAGTTTTGTCAAATGTGTTGGATTGCTATACACCCTTATTTAATTTCTAATTAAATTTCATATATATATATATATATATATATATATATATATATATATATATATATATATATATATATATATATACACACACACACACACACATATGTACATACAGTACTGTGCAAAAGTTTTAGGCACATGCAAAGAAATGCTGTAGAGCAAAGATGCCTTCAAAATAATGAAATTAAATGTTTCTACATTACAAAAACATAAAGAGCAGTAAACAGTAGTAGGAGACTTTGACTTTCGCACTCGCTTCTTATTTTTGCAGCAAAACCCAGCAGCCTTCATTGTGTTTTTTGTCTGAAAAGTGTCTCTTACGTAATATGCTGCTTTCTTTAATGACACAAACATTTTTCTGTAACATTTAATTTTGTGTTGGAAAACTATTATGTTTGGGAATCTAAAATGTTTTTTTGTACTGACTTGATAATGTAGAAGTCATAAAATCTCTCTCTAAAATCTATAACAAAGTTTGTTTGTGTGTGTGTATGTATATGTGTGTATATATATATATATATATATATATATATATATATATATATATATATATATATATATATATATATATATATATATATATATATATTTCATTCCTCACCCCCACTGACCCCAATATAAAAACCATGGGGGATGCAAACCTTTTGCACTCGACTGCATGTCAAACTAGAATTAGTGCGTCCATGCAGAATCCTCCTAAGAACCGGATCGTTTTCACCATCCTGAGTTCATTACGTAATGCCGTGTGAATGGCCGGCTGTGACAGCGGCACATTGTGTACACAGGTATTTGCATGTCACTTTAAGAGTGAGGTGACATTTGGGTCACTTGTGTCAGGATGCCTCGACATCACCTGCCGTACTGGGCAACTCTAATAAATAAAAGGCTTTAATTGTGATTATGAGGACTTTTTCCACTGTCACGGTCCGTATAATATGTTTAAAGAAGATTGGAAACAATGACGCCGACCCGCTTTCCGTTTTAACGCAGTCAGAAGGACGGGTCATTCCTTCTAGGACCTTGAGTTTCATAGCAGGGTAGAAGATAGTAGTCATTTCGTTCTGCAGAGCCCTCCTTTTCATCTCGCACACACTCGCACCTACACCTGCTGTGTGTGAGATATGTGAGAGTGAAAAAGCCAGTGTGCGATTTCAGTTTTGCTGTTACACTGAAAGCCCGTTTGCGGTTTCAGGGCTGGTTTATTTGGCTCGAGCGCAGGCTCAGGTGTGAAAACAAGCATCTTCACTTGGTCTTTTTTTTTAAGGAAACTGTAAGCGCTCTATAAGAAACGGGCCTCGTTTAGAGAAACCCTTCATCATAAAGGTAGTTTAAGGTCATTAAGTTGCTTTCACATGCTGTAAATATGAAAGCTCCAGGCTCACTATTATGTAAATTGAGTTACTGGTGGAATGTGAACCGGCGTTTCGGAGACGTGGGAAACGGTGTCAGGTGGTGGAGACCAGCCCTCGCTCCCAGCTCTCTCCATTCAGCTGTATATGGATGGATTTGCTCTCTTTCTTTTTTTTTTCCCCCCTTTAATTTAGCTTGGGTTCTGCCAGGGCCAGCTAGAATGAATGAATGAATGAATGAATGTGCTAACAGGGCTTTATGTCTTTCAAATATAAAACGACATCAGTATACGGTTTTGTTTTTGGCATCAGATTATTTGCTCTCAACAAAAGTCTCAATTAGTCGGATTACTTTGAATCCTTGTACAATCAAGTGCAAGTGTTCGTAATAAAGATATGCAGAACGGTATGGAGAAGCGAGAAGCGTGGCTGAGGCTGATTACTCTGTAGCCCAGAGTGTAGATCCATCCATAACACCTCATTGACTGCGTGAAATAAAGTCGCAGGTGTAATAAACGTGACGAGGCAGATTATTTACTCGAGCATCCTTTTTTACTTAAATGGTAGGTACGAACAAAAATATCAACTGTAGAAGGTTTTCGTGTTTCTGGGCTTATAGTGGTAGGGTTTATCAGTCCGTACAGGATTTCATGGGGTTTTTTTTTTTTTTGCGATTATTGCGGCCTAAAACGTTTGATTTCGCGGCGGCTTCTTTCTAAAATTTTGATGCAACTTGCAGCGTTTTTTTGTTCTTTTTTGCATAAAACTACTTGAATCGATGACAATGCAATCGCACGAAGCAGTGATGTTTGTTGGTAAATGAGACCTTTTAGCTGTACTCATGTTCGACGCACGTGAATCGAAGAGGGCTCTGGCTGAATTCGTGTTGTGGTGATGTCACATGACACGTCTCGTCCGCGAGCTCCTCCGAATATTGCGGCATTTGCTCGATTTTGCGTTAATTTCTGTGATCGCAAAATCGCAAAATTCTGAAGGGGCTGGTTTATATTTAAGAAAATCCCAAAAACATTTATGGTTTAGGCCACACTTGTCACTGTTTTACACTCCTACTGTGCATTTCTCAATGCTAATAGTTTGTCGAGTCACTGAAGTGGAACAACCAGAAGAGCTGCTTCTCAAAATGGAACAGCACTTGGTTTTTTTTTTTTTTCTTTTTTTTTTTTCTTTTACCCACAACCAATGCGTCTTCTTCAGTCACACTTTTACTCTGGATTGGATTAGCAGAAATTACCGACAGGTGACTGTAAGATGAGCTGTAACACGCATCGAGGCATGCACTAGAACTTCTTAAATTTAGTGAATTCGACCCATCCAGGCCGCCTGCTTGCGGATTTCATTTGCACCCGATGTCCGAGCACCTGTTCCTAATTGGCCGGCATCAGATAGTCATCAGTTACCTGATGCATTAAAACGCCTTTCAGATGTGTCCTAGTTATCGGCTCTGTAATCGGATGTCTTTTATCCCTCCGGCTTCCCGTTAACACGCGTTTTCCAACACCATGTCCTGAACTCGTTTACCTTCGCCCGCTATTCAGCCACCAAGCAAACCCGAGCGGCACGCCGGGCTGATCCGATCAGGCTGATCCGATCATGACTTTAAGTATCTTTCGAGCAATTCTACCCGTGCGGCTTCATCCGATCAATCCTACCAGCCACATGGCGTGATATCAGGTAGAAATCCGACAGTCTTGGACATAGGGCTAAAGTTGCAGAAACAAACTCGATCCACATATAATGCGTGATCAGTGTCTTTAAGGAAGCAACACCACACTTTTTTGTTTTGGATTTTTTTTTTCTCGTTGTAATTAAACACTCTCACGTTCTTCAGTAATGGAGGAGTGAGTAGGAACAGGCTCTGCCAGCTGGGACTTTAGTTCAAAAGCATCTAAGCTTCCCAGCAGGACTCAGCACAATGGCATGAAAACATCCGGTTCTGTGCTTGTGTGTGTGTGTGTGTGTGTGTGTGTGTGTGTGTGTGTGTGTGTGTGTGTGAGGATGGTGTGTCCATAACAAGCAGTTCTTCTCTTTATGCAGTCAGATGTTCTGTATCTGATCGAGGTTTTGCAAACAGGATCGAAATGTGCTGAGCTTCTAAAACGATACTAGTTCATGGTCAGTGCTTTATTAGGAGTTTTTGTAGCTTTCTGGAAAAAACCTGTCCGAAGTTGCTGAGGCTGAAGTCTGGAAAATAGCAAAGAGTATTTTTTAAAACCAAAATTGGGGTTTTCCACTAATAATGTACTTTTTTATATATATATATGCGCCCATGTGCATTTGTTATCATTTTATTTTATGACAGAAGTACAAGGTCATGAGATGCGATTAGGTGAATGCTAGGCCAAAGAAATGTGTCTTTAATCTGGATTTAAATGGAGAGAGGGTGTCTGAACCCCGAACATTATCAGGAAGGCTATTCCAGAGTTTAGGTGCTAAATGTGAAAAAGCTGTAGCTCCTTTAGTAGACTTTGATATCTTCGGTTATCAGAGTTTTGCGACCTTAAAGAGCGTGATGGATTGTAACGTGATAGAAGACTGGTTAAATACAAAGGGGCTTGGCCGTTTAGGGCTTTATAGGGGAGTAGCAGTATTTTATAATCGATACGGAACTTAACAGGCAATCAGTGTAGAGATGATAAAACTGGGGTAATGTGTTGATATTTTCGTGATATGGTAAGCACTCTTGCAGCTGCATTTTGGACTAACTGTAGCTTATTTATTGAGGATGCAGGACAACCACCTAGTACTGCGTTACAATAGTCTAGTCGTGAGGTCATGAACGCATGAACTAGTTTTTCTGCATCAGAAACAGATAGCACGTTATGTAGCTTGGCAATATTTCTAAGGTGGAAGAAGGCTGTTTTTGTTACCTGGGAAATATGATTTTCAAATGACAGGATACTGTCTAATATAACACCCAGGTCTTTAACTGCAGAGGATGAAGTAACCGTACATCCTTCTAAATGCAGATTGTGTTATAGGAGCTTTTGTGTACCGATTTTTGGTCCAATTAGCAATATATCTGTTTTATCAGAATTTAGTAGAAGAAAATCACCGGTCGTCCAGTCTTTAATGTCTTTTAACACGTTCCGTTAATGTGGAAAATTTCGAAATTTCATCTGGTCTTGTGGAAATATATAGTTGAGTATCGTCAGCATAACAGTGGAAATTTATCCTGTGTTTTCTGATAATATTTCCAAGGGACAGCGTGTATAAAGAAAACGGCAGGGGGCCTAACACCGATCCTTGCGGCACACCATACTTTACTGCCGTAATGTCAGAAGGTTCATCATTTAAACAAACAAAATGGTAGCGGTCAGACAGGTAGGATTTTTTAAACCATTTCAATGCCTGTCCCTGAATACCAATGTAGTTTTATAGTCTATCTAAGAGTATGTCGTGATCTATAGTGTCGAACGCAGCACTGAGATCAAGCAGAACCAGCGGTGAAATGCAGCCTTGGTCAGATGCTAGAAGCAAGTCATTTGTAATTTTGACGAGCGCAGTCTCTGTGCTGTGATGGGGCCTGAAAACTTTTTGTGCAAAAAGGAGCATAATTGAGCAGACACGACCTTTTCTAATATATAAGATATAAATGGGAGGTTTGTGATTGGTCTGTAATTTACTAGTTTACTAGGATCTAGTTGTGGTTTCATAAGGAGAGACGTAATAACCGCCAGCTTGAATGTTCTCGGGACGTGACCTGGAGATAAGGAGTTAATAATATTGAGGAGAGGCTCTCCTACTACAGGAAGCAACTCTTTCATTAGATTAGTGCGTATGGGATCTAGTGTACATGTGGTTGATTTCGATGTGTTAAGTTTTGTAAGCTCTTCCAGTCCAATAGCGGTAAAGGACTGCAATTGTTCTTGGGAGATGATATTTGAGGCTGAAACCTGTGGTGCGGCTGTCGGTTGTACATTTCCAGTTTTATCCCTGATGCTTTCAGTTTTCTCAATGAAGAAATCCATGAAGTAATTACTACTGAGTTGTGTTGGAATGTTCAGTTTGGGCGACGTCTTATTATTCGTTAATCTAGATATTGTATTAAATAAAAACCTAGGATTGTTTTGGTTACCTTCTATGAGTTTACGTAGATACTCTACTAGATACAGCTTTTAGACCCTGTATATAGCGAGACATGCTGTCCTTCCACATAATTCGAAAAACCTCTAGATTTGTTTTTTTTCCATTTGCGCTCAAGATTACTAATTATTATTAAGGGCATGAGCATGACTGTTGTACCCTGGAGCCGGATGTTTGTCTCTAACCTTTTTTAATTTGATAGGGGCAGCAAAATCTAGTGTGCTAGAGAGCATAGTGCCCATATTGCTAGTCACCATATCGAGTTCAACCGAATTTACAGGTACACCGCGAGGTTGGGGCAGATCAGGCAGCTTAGTTATGAATCTGTCCGTAGTGGTCGGAATAACAGTTGTACCCATTCGATAATTGGCTAATCTCAGCTACAGGCAGTGTGCATGAGATCAGATGGTGATCTGTGATCTCATCGCTTTGTGGTTTTGCGAGGAACCAGTTTAACAAACGACGTGATGAAGAATGTAAAACCCCGGTAGCCGAGTGTGATTTCCTCTCACAGTGAACGTCGCGCTTGTGCCAAATGCAATGAAATAGTCATAAGTCATAAGTCTAATCAGTCCGTAAGTCTAATCAATCGTAAGTCATCAGTTGCAATCAGATATGAAGATGTCCATGATGCTCCTGCGCTGTCAGATCATCATCAAAACGAAGACGAGCGCTTATAGACTGTGTACAAGTCCCAAAGACAAGAACTTCATCGACAGGACTGAAGTGACTGAATGAACCAGCGATTATAGTTTGTGTACATTCCGTTCATTCATTTTCATTTGGAAGTGGAAACAAGACGTTTGGGTTTAAAACAATACGCACTACCGTATTCTATACTATACACTGCTCCTCCAAAAGTATTGGAACAGCGAGGCCTTTTTTTCTTTCTTTCTTTTTTTTTTTTGCTGTCGACTGAAGACATTTGTGTTCGAGATCAAAAGAGGACTATGAGAAGAGAGTTTAGAATTGCACATTTTCCCAAATGTCGGAGGCAAGCAAAAATATTGGAACGCGCAGCCGGCTGGTGTTTCTTCTTACCCAGGTCTGTCCTGTTAGATTGACTGTTTAAACAGTGAATGGCTCTGAACATCTACTCTTGGGTTTAGCTTTCAGTTTCACCTGTGAAGACTGCATTTGTTGTTAGAAAGGAATAAGCCAACATGAAGATCGGAGAGCTGTCCGTGGGGGGGGGAAGCGAGCCATTTTGAAGCTGAGAAAAGAGAGAAAATCGATCACAAACCTTGGGCATAGCCAATAGAACAATTTGGAATGTCTTGAAAAAGAAAGAAACCACTGGCGTACTGAGCAGCAGACACCGAATGGGTCGGCCAAGGAAAACAGCAACAGCTGATGATGACAAACTTTGTGAGAGCTGTGAAGAAAAACCTAAAAACCACAGTCAGCAGCAACCTCCACAGGGCAGGGGTGAAAGTATCACAGTCTACCGTTCGAAGAAGACTTCGAGAGCAGGAATGTAGAGGCCATACCACAAGATGCAAACCATGTTTTTAAAAAATTTTGCTGCAGCCTTTTTCAAATTTTGCGATGCAACTTGCAGGTTTTTTTTGCGCTTTTTTGCGGAAAACTACTGGAATTGGCAAAATCTTTCAGTGATGTTTGTTGGTAAATGAGACCTTTTTGCTGTATTCGTGTTCGACGCACGTGAATCGAAGAGGCCTTTGGCTGAGTGCGCGTTGTGATGAGGTCACATGACGCGTCTTGGCCCAAATCTGCAGAAAATCTGCATAATTTTTTATTTTTTTTTTAATTTTTTTTTTTAACAAAATTGCAATCTCCTTCGAATATTGTGTGGTTTGCTTGGTTTTGCATTCATTTCTGGGATTGTGAATTCCTGGAGGGACTGTTTTATAGCGAGTATCTAATGTCATATCTTCCTCTAGCCAAATGTACAGGATGTGATTAATTCTGGGCAGGAATGTAGGCGTATTGGGGAAATGTTTAGGCTTTATTTTCTGAAATCATTCTGGAACGGGGGGGAAAAAAACCCCCTGATGAAGCTCCTTTTAAAAATAAAATTTTTCATTTAGAGAGATCGTTTGTTTTCAGTTATGTTCGGTTTTCCTTCCTCGTAATGTTTCTCATCTTTGGTAATAAATGACCAAATTTGGTGTTGGGTTTTCCCAGGCTTTTTTTTTCTTTTTCTCTTCTTCCCTGCCAGATTAAATCAGCAGTGTGTTTATTTCCTTCTGAGAATCTCATGTAGTCGTGTTTGTACTCTGATCCGGATCTCAGGTATGACAGGAATGCCGAGTGACACTATGCAGGAGGTTGTGGGTTGACTCGACTTGAAATTGTCTCTCTCTCTCTCTCTCTCTGTCTCTCTCACTCACACACACGCACACCTACTCCAGACTTGGGTGTGTTGTCCTGCGTATGAAAATCTCCGTCATATGCAAACGAGATTCCACAAGACACATTCCACTCGGTCTGCCTGTGCTGTTTTGACGCGAGGGCAGATGCCGTGACCTGGTGTGAGTTGAAGGCAGACGCGGTGAGGAGGAGGTGGCTGGGGTTTCTCTCCCGCTGCTTAACTCCAGCGCTGACTCATTTGTTATGGGTCGTGGCAAGTTTCCGAACTCTGAGTAGAAGTCAAATTTAAAAAATTGCCCCCAATTCATAATTCCCACTCGGAAAGCCAGTTTTTCAAGCTCCCAGATTTCTCAGAGTTGGATTTGCAGAGTAGACGTGTAGGTGCAGAATGTTTTTTTTTTGTTTGTTTGTTTTTTTAAATTTTATTTATTTATTTATTTTAAAGGACATACTACTCAAACAGCTCTTTGTGCTTTCATAAAGTTGTTCTACTTCCACACAGAAGTTACTTACAGTGAGAGTCGTTCCCCCAACCTTAAACAATTGATCCTCCAAGGTGGAAAGTAGGAAGTTCCGAATCTGGAAATATTAAATGTCTCATTTCATATGTCCTCTTTATAAAATCCCCTTGTCTGCTTCCCCTCACAACCCAGAAGTGCAGAACACCTACATCACACCTACAAGTGGCCACTCGCCGAACAGGCGGAGGAACACATTTTAACCCAGCTTGTCTTCGTAAACACGCGTGATCGTCACCTGAACTCAAGAACGTAAAGTCGCATTAGATAGATTAAAAGCATTTGCTGCACAAACATAAGCTTACTAACTAGCTAGTAAAGTAAACACGTTATATCATCAGTCAGAATAGTTTGTCCCTTAAAGCTCAGGTTGCAAATATCTAATCAGACCTTCAGATTTATTGCTTACACTTGTATTTTCCAAAACAAACCAGACAGCTATTTACGTGTTTACACTGTTAGGGTTTTTGAAGATTTTTATCGCTATAAATATCTCTCTCACTTGCGTGTGACATCAAAGTTGCTGGTTTTACAGCATCGATTCGTAAACCTGTCTGAACTCTGCAGTCGGAAAGAAAACGCGTCCGGAGCATTCTGGTGCACAGAAGTGCAGTTGATATGTGAATAAGGCAATTACTGAATCAAAGACCTGTTTTTAACATCACATGTCCCAGGCGATCTGATCGCTAGCAGACAGCCGAGTCTGCTAGCTGTTTACGTCGGACATTTTCATATTCAAATACACCTCTGTGAGTGACGTAGTTCCTTTGATGTCATGAGGCAAAGGTACGTAGTAAAGCACCTCATTTTCTCTGGTACATTTATTTAAGTAAATTTTTGTCTAAATTACAGAAAGATCGATAGTTTTAATGTGGTCAACCTTTGTTTTTATGCTTTAAAATACGTAAATGACTTGGAGTATAATCAACATTTTAAACATGTATAATATTAATATTTAAATCAAACACTTGGGCATGCTGTTAAAAACATATTCCAAGACTGTTTAAGAGTTTTAGTCCTCTTATGCCACATCAGTATGACAATTTTTTAAAAATTTATTTTAAAAAATGACGTCATTCTGTACAATTTATACATTTGTGGTTCCATTTAATGTTGTAGAACGTCCTCGAAACAAGTTAGTTCCTGTTATCACTTGCGTTATAGCAGCTATAAATAGTCGTTCCCTCAGTTTCTCTTGAGACGAAACGCGGCATCCTCTATCTTGAAGAATTTCCCGCATTGGAAAACATCCAGCTTTACCTTGGGCACTGGAGACTCCTTCCAAAAATGTTACATAAACATTACAGAAAACCAAACAAACAAATGTTTTCCATTGATCAGTGGATTTTACAGAGTTTTTTGTGATTGTTGCGTCCAAAAATGCTTGATTATGCTACAGCTTCCCCCCGGAAATTTTGCGATGTATCTTGCAGATTTTTTTGTGCTTTTTTTTGGGGGGGGGGGGGGGGGAACTACATGAATTGGTGAAATCGCAATCGCACAAAATAGTTTTGCACGGTCTGTCACGGTGATGCTTGTTGGTAAATGAGACCTTTTAGGTCGTGAATCAAAGAGGGCTTTGGCTGAATGCGCGTTTTGATGACGTCACATGGCGCGTCTTGGCCCAAATCTGTGGTAATTTTGAAAAATCGCAAACTCCTCTGAATTTTGCGGTTTTTGTGCTAGATTTTGCTTTCATTTCTCCAAAAAAACGGAGGGGCTGATTATCACTTGCATTACAGCAACTACAAACGGTCGTTCCCTCACTTTCTCTTGAGAGGAAACGCACCATCCTCTGTCCTGAAGACTTTCCCGTGTTGGAAAGCATCCTGTTTTACCTCTGACACTGGAGACTCCTTACAAAAAAATGTTATATAAACGTTACAGAAAACCTCACAGTACCAACGATTCTATGTATTTCTTTGTTATATGACACATTTTTATCTGTTTGTTATTAGACTTTAGATTGGCGGCGTGTCCGCCGTACAAGTTCCTGTATTAGAACCGTAACTAACGTCAACGCTGCTGTTATCGAGAATTAATCAACACTATCTGACCAGTCAGATCGCGAATTTAGCAGCACTGGGGTTATAACTTGACATATTTAACCGTTTAAGTAATTACAATTCTGTGGAATGACTAACAAACTATTTGTTTTTCTTTTACATATATGCGTACTAATGAACGGCTGCTCTGGCTCGGTTAGTCATTTACGTGATGATGTAGATGACATTTTTGGTGACTTTCGTTCACGTTACAAATGTCACGCGACCCCGTGTTTCCAAGGAACTTTCAGAGCGTTTGACTGGAACAAGATGCATTTAAAGACAACATGAAGTGCCTTGAAACGCGCAACGTTATTCGATATGTTTAACGTAATTTCCACTGAAACAGGAAGTCAGGGTGGGACATAATGAGTGACTCCTCCCCCTTTTTAAATCGCCAATAGCGTTTAGTTTACCTCACAGCCCGGGCTGAGCCGTTCTTGACAGTTTATAGCATGGATTTTAATAATGTTGGGGGCGGAGCACTTCAGATTCTAGACAGCATTTGATTGGACAGAAAATCCGAAGTGCAGAATGAGGTCATCGAAGTTGTTGATCTGTATTGGGTGGTAGAGAGAGACTGTAAATTTTGAATTCATGTGTCTTTTAAATGTGAATATTGCCAGTTTAAGCCCATTTACACCTGTATTTAATGCCATCCCCCGCCAATCCCATTTTAATCTGGATTGCTATGGAATAGGGATGTAACCGAATATAATTTTGTTTGTGTCTGCTCATGGTATTTTCTAACGAATTTTAAACTGATTATGCTGGATATAAACTGGAGCGATGTAGCTGAGGTCAAGGAACTGTCAGAGCAAGAATTCATACACCGGGGTTAGGCCACGCCCACTTCAGATTTAGATACCAGTAAGGATATTTGGAGCACTAAACATATGTGGGTTCAAATAGAGTCCTTGAGTTTCACCCCTAGCATAGATGTTTGCCATGTGTTCTTCTCGCCCTGTCGGCGGGAATGAGACCCGAGCGGCGGAGTAATGCACGGAACAAAGTTTGAAGACACGCCGGAGTCAGATGTCATCCCTGAAATTCCACAGGCACACACGTCACCGTATTGATCTGTTCACACCAGGCAGCGCATGACGACACGAGTTTGATAACACGCTTCACTTGTGCGATACGTTCGACACGTTTTGTGCCATGTACGAGATAAGGGTGGAATTTGAAGATACGGGAGAGCAGTTTGATCTTGACCGTGTTCTCTGCTCTGACGCACTTGATTGCACTCGCTGGGTGGTTATGAGGTCGTTCGCAAGCGGAGACAAGTTGAGACAAGCGTCTTAAACAACTGCAGCCCAGAGTAATCGAAGAGAACGGCAGGACGATGAGAAATGACGCAGGAGTTGTCACCTCAATAACGTGAAGAGAGAGTGCGTGTAAGAGCACGGCACGCGTTATCCTCGTACTCATGATGTCATCAGTCTCTGCTTAGCCTTTCTGGTTGCCATGGTTTCCCTGGTAAGCGCCATGCTAGTGCTTCATCGCTACACAAACAAAAGTGCTTGCTATAGAATGTATGCAAAACCACCCATTTGACCACAAACAAGGCGTCTTTCCTCTGGAAATCCGACATTTGGCCAGTTTTGATCACAAATCGAACACGTTTCTGCTGAAAACGGTTAGAGAAATCTCACAATATTTTATTTTTTTACTGAAGCAACCTAGCAAAACAGCAGTGTCACAATATTTTAAATAAATAAATAAAAGCTCAGTATCCTAATTAAAAGCAAGTGTTAAAATTGTTAACATTCAATCAACCACTTGACTATTTGTTTCTCCGTATAGAACATTAATTTACTCTTTCCCGTCCGTACGGGATTTCTCTGAGTTTTTTTGTGACTGTTGCGGCCAAAAATGCTTGATTTTTGCTGTAGCTTTTTAAAAAAATTTTGCGATGCAAGAATAATAGTTTTGCACGGTCTTTCGCAGTGATGTTTGTTGGTAAATGAGACCTTTCAGCTGTACTCATGTTCGACGCACTTGAATCGAAGAGGGCTTTGGCTGAATGTGCGTTGTGACGACGTCACGTGGCGTCTTGGCCCAAATCTGCCGTAATTTTGAAAAATTTCATTTCTGCCATCGCAAAATCCTGGAAGGACTGATCATTCATTCATTCATTCATCTTCAGGACAGATGGGACGCCAGTCTGTCACAGGGCACCTTCACCAGTCCACCTACCGGCATGTTTTTGGGAGGTGGGAGGAAACCGGAGAACCTCGAGGAACCCAACAACGCCACGGGAAGAACATCCGCAGAAACTGGGCGATCTTACCCCGATTCTCATTTCTACGATTTAGAAACCCCATGTATAGCGCATATTGTATGATGCACTATATGGCCAAAAGTGTTGTGGACACCTGACCATCACACCTTCATGTATATGAGCTTGTTGGACATCCCATTCCAAAACCATGGGCATTAATATATATGGAGTTTCCTCCACTCTTCTGGGAAGACTTCCTACAAGATTTGGCTCCAGATGGACTCGAGTCCATTCTGAATGCTGTTCACCCCAAACCCCGGGTGTTTTCTGTGTCCTTTTCAGCGCAGACAGAGATTGTGATATAGAAGTCTGTTCCCTTTGCCCACTTTAGTCTGGTCTCTTGAACTTTCAGACATTATTATTTCTACTCGGTGTTGCGAAAGCCCAGTGATGAATGAATGAAATAAAGGTTTGACTTTTTACCTAGACAGTGGCTGAGTCAATTAAGACTGATTTGTTGACCTAGTTTGGTAAGATGTCACTATGAGGTGGTGGTATTATTATTATTATTATTATTGTTGTTGTTGTTATTACTATTATTACATGATTATTAATAGTGGTTTGTTTTTCAGTAGGCGGTGCTGATTTACAGGAACCCTTACTTGCTAAAGGTAAAGAGGAAACCATCTATTTGGCATGAGGAAGTAGTGTTAAAAGGTACCAAGACTCAAAGGGAAACCTGTTCCTCCTTTCAGCAGCAATCATAATAGGTGACGTTTTCAACAGTAGGATGTTTTTGTATGTCATTGAAGAAAGACACAAATCCGGGCAAATCCACACGGACGAGGAAAAACACTAAAGCGAATAGTGCAGTGAGATAAAACCCGGGTGAAAGGGTGACCTGACTTGCTGGGCATCACGTCCAGACTGCGTGTGTGATTGTCTACAGACACGTGGGACTGTGAGTGTGTGTGAGAGCTGAAGTGGGTAGTGAGGGATGACCCCAGCAGCCAAACTCTCCCGAGAGATCAGAGAACTTGGCCTGGCTCGCTGCGTGATCGAGCTGAACTGGTGATGGAGTGATGTGTTCATCAGCGTGGTGCATCGATTTCATCAGCACACAACAACTAACCTTTACACCCCTGAAAACACACTGATTGTTTATTTGATTTGATTTTTTTCATTTTGTCAGTTTTCTCTTTTTTTCTCTTTCTTTTTGTTTACTTCTTTATTCTTTGTTTTCTTAACTTTTTTTTTTTTTTTTTGATTTTCATAATTTTTTGCACAATTCATTATTTTTGCTTTCTTTGTTTTGTTGTTTTTTTTCTTTATTTTCTTCTTGTTTTTTCCTTTTTGTCTTTGTTTTCTTTGATTTTTCTTTTTTCTGTTTTGTCCTCTTTTATTCTCATTGTGTCCCTTTTTCCCCCTTATCTTTCAGTTTTATTTATGTTTGATTGCTTTGGGTTTCTTGTTTTTCCTTTCTTTGTATTTCTTTTTCTTTTTTTTTGCTTTATTACCTTTTCTTCTTCATTTCCTTATTTTTCATTTATTTTCATCTTCATATCCATTTTTCTGTTTTTCCCTCCTCTTATTATTTCATTTAGTTCCTTTGCTCTGTTTTGTTTTCTTGTGTTTTTTTTTCTAGCTATTTGTTTTTGATTGTTGTTGTTTTTTCCCTATTCCTTATCTTTGTGTTTCTTTTTTAATTTTCTTTTCTGTCTTTCTTAATTTTTCTTCTTTATTTATTTTCTTCTTCATCTCTGTTTTTCTGTTATTTTTCCCCCAGTTTATTTTGTTTTGTTCCCTTTAGATTTTGTTTTTCCTATTGCTTTTCCTTTCTATTTTTTTTTTTTTTCAGCTTTCTTATTAACTTTACTGGAGGTGGTTGGAACCTGACTGTGTGGAGGTGTGTGTAAGAGAGCGTGACCTCTGACCTGAAGAGCTGAAACACATGGACATAAAATCCCACAATGATGTAACACACACGCTGCACTCCGAGTACAGACTTACACAATTACTTCAACATGAGAGCTGCTAATGTCGCTAACAGTAACGGGGGATTAGTGACCACAATAAAACCAAACTGCTAAACTTTCTACGCCACTGAAAGAAATGATCAGACGTATTAGATCAGATTAAGTTTCCTGTAAAAATTGTTGCTGTATTTGAGGAGTTTGGTATCAAAACAGCTGAAGTGGTGTAATCCGTTTACACTGGAGGGAAAGAGTAAGTCCACGATGATGAGGTTTTAGGCCAGAGGAAACGGGGTTGTGGTTATTTAAAGGCATTACAGCGTCGTCGTGTTGCTGAAGTATTTCAAATGTTTGTGTTGTGTAAGGAATAAAACAGCGTGGCATGCAGTTATAGGAAAAGAATCAACTCTGAAGTAGTTAGCTCCCTGAAGCTGATTCTTTTTTTTTTTTCTCTCTCTCTCTCTCTCTCTCTCTCACTCACTCTCATTAGAATCTAATCTAATCTTTCTGTCCTCCCCTCCCTCCTTCATAATGTTTGGGGGTATTTTGTTTTCTTTTTGTTTTGTTGTTTTTAATTTTTGTTTTCTTGATTTTCTTTTTGTACTTTTCTGTTTTTTTTTTTTTTTTTTAAATAAAATTTTTTTTTCTATTTAATTTTTTCACATTCTGTCTTTTTCTTATTTGTAATTTGTTTCTTTGTTTGTACACTTCTTGGGTTTTCCCCCCTTAATTTAGTTCATTTTGTTCCTTTTCCCCGGTTTTTGTTTGTTTGTTTTCTTGTTGTTGTTTGTTTGTTTTTAGTATCTGTCTATCCGTTTGGTTGGTTGGTTATTGTTTTATTTATATGTTTGTTTGGTTTCTTGTTTTTCCTATTCTTTTTCTTTGTGAAGGCTTTTTAAAGAATTTTTGTTTTCTCCTTCACTTTTTTCTTTTCCTTTGTTAATTTTTCTTTTTCACTTTTTTTTATTATTATTTTTGTTTGTGTTTGGTTTCTTGTTTTTCCTATTCCTTTTCTTTGTATTTCTTTGTTGTTGGTTTTTCTTAATCTTTTTTTTTTCCATTTCTTTTATGGCTTTCATTTTAATTTGGCTTCTCCTTCACTTTCTTTTGATCATTTTTCTTTTCCCTTTTATTTGTTTGTTTGTTCAAGGTGTCCCCCATCCCCCATTTTCGTATTTCTTTTTCTGTTTTGTTTCGCTTTTTAATTTCGTCGTTTGTTTATTGATTTTACATATATTTATTTATTTATTTATTTATTTATTTACATATTTATATATTTATATATTTTTGTTGTTGTTGTTTGTTTCCTACCATTTATTTATGTTTGTATTTTATTTATTTTACACCACAGCCATTTGTCAATTATTTCATTTAATAAATGATGCCACATCGTACATGTTTATCCGTTTATAGTTACATTTAATGAAATTAAATTCAACAAAGGCATTTCAACAAAGAAATGCCTCCTTACGACAAACTTCATCATATCAACAATTTTATTTATTTATTTTTTGTAACGTTTCCCTGGTGACGATCGGATCATCTGTTATACGAGTCTCTGTGAATGAGTCGTTACTATAGAAACTCTAAGATATTAGAACAGGTGCTTGAATATAAACCTGTGATTTGAATTAGAGCCTGAACTACAGTCACAGCTGCTGTTGTAGAAGATTAATCAACAGTCAGATTTGGGAATTTAACATCATTGTGGTATAAACTTATAAAGAATGTATAGTGTGTTAGTGATTGTAGTGTAACATTATTATAATAGATAATTTTGCGTGAATTATTTACAGAAAATGTAGCTTGCAATTGCAGAGCGAATATGTCCGATGATTTCTTCTAATCCCGCGTGGCGGAGACTTCTCCGAATTCTTATCTCTTTTCTGTAGTATTTCAGCGTGACCTAATTTCTGGCACTCAAACACCTGAATGAGCATTTGAATGTCACATGGGGTGTACAGATCAGCCCTGTACTCTCGTAAAGAACAGACTTTTACTGTGCCGTGACGTGGTTGGGGGCCCGTGTTCTGAAGGGATAAAGCTTATCGTAGACACGCAGGTCTGAAGGGGGCGGGCCCGCGCGACAGCCCGGCACCCTTTTCTCCAGAGCCCGCCTCTTTCTTAGAAGGGTGCTCGGTGGTTAAGCAGCACGGTGCTATCTCTGGCCCTCATCAAAGAAGGCGCTTGTGGTTCCTGGTTCTGCTCAATCGGACTTCATCACTTTCTTTCCAGCGAAGCCTATCTGCTTGAGTGTGCATTTCTGTGTAGTCGAGTCACACTGCGCTTTTTCTTCCTCTTTTTGAGCTTAACAGCTTTCTCATCATTGGTCACGAATGTTAGTAAAAAGGTCATCAGAGTTTTTTTTCTTGTGTGTTGTGCAAGGAAACTCTGTGCTGAACTGCAGAAATGACTAGTGCAGGATAAACATGTTTCTAATGAAAAATCTCTGTGTTCACTGCCTGGTTCTGAGACGTTAGCGGTCGTGTGCCGGGTGAGATTTCAGCGGCGTTTAATAGGATCGGGGAAAATATTTCGGCAACCTCGAGTATAATGGTCAGGTTTGACTTTAAAGCGAAACTCCACCATTTTCCAGCAAAGTTTAACGTCGTACCAGGGAGAAACCTGAAGTCGAGCGAGTGGAGACGGTGATGCAAACATTGGGCTCAACGTCCCAGAATGCATCGCAGCTACACTTTGACACAGTCCTGCCATGTTACAGCAGAGTTAGTGGTTTACGAGGCGACGAGCACGATGGTGTTGAAGGTTTGGGAGCCGATCTGTTCGAGCAGGAGGAGGTGAGAGAGAGCTGGAAAGACTAAAGCTCCGCTGCATCGCCCTGTTTAGGAAGATATGAAGCGAGGGTTAAATGACATATGACATAGTGGGTGAAGAATTTTGATAGGATAGCACAAAACCGTGGACAAGCAGCAATAAATGCATCTTAACAAGAGAAAGAGAGAGAGTGTTTAAAGTGATGCTCGCTCTGCCATCTTTGATCTGTGTAGTATGATCCCTCCGGGGGAATTTCATCAAGACGCATTCACCCACATTCTCTCTCACACACACCCACACCCACCCACACCCACTCCCACACAAAAATTTTGTTATGTGCTAACAAACAGTGTCTGGATTTTCTTCCTGTTTCACTAAAGCTGTGAAATTCTTTCCGTATAAGAAGTTTTGATGTTGAAAACAGCAGATTTGTGTCTGCGCTCTTCTCGTGGTTCCCCCTAACGAGCGACGCCTAGGGCACCACGCGGCATCTCTAACCCTCGTGAGACTCTCTGAGTTCACGATTTGCCTTTCAAATTGAGGTCGAAATTGGGAAAGAACAAAGGCAGGTGTTTATGATCACAGATGAGTCAGATTCATGTAAATGTCCCGCTGTGCACCGAGGGGAGGGACGGGGGGGTGTCCCCGCCTTAACCAGATAGCACCCGCTGCTCAGCATGAGCGACTGAGCGATCCACACACAGCTCAGCGTTATGAATAGAAACAACGAGTGGAGAGGTGTAAATACCCGGCTCCAGACCCGACTGGGAAGTGAAAGAAGTCAGAAATTCCATGCTGCTCCACGTCACAGAGCTGATGACTCTACCTGCGTGCCATCTGCTCTCTTTAATGCCCAGAGTTTCGTTTCTTGTGTAGTCGCACACCTGTCACATCTCGGGTTCTTTGGTGGTGAATTTCCTGAATTTTCTCCCCTGACGTGCTTGAAACCAGCTCAACAAGTGTTCAGAAATTCTGAACTTTAGTCGCTTTCGAGCAGAAAAATTTCAGTTGGTCCTAAGGTCTTGATTCATTTTCCCATAGCAGCAGCTCGGACTTTAGTTTCAGCAGGAAATCGATTCACAGCTTGATGTTAATGTTGTCGTTCTAATCATTTCTATGGTAACAACTTACACAAAGACTTGTATGGTGAATGGTATGGTATTGTATGGTATTGACACTGCAGACTCCTTCCAAAAAAAGGGGGGGGGGGACAAGCTGCGGCAAAATCAAGCATCTTTGGAGGCAACAATCATGAAATCCTTTATGGATAAGTAATAAGTATAAGTAATAAAACTTTTTCTTTTGCAGACATTCTTCGACGTTTAACGTAACTATAAATGCATAAGATGTACAAAGTGTTGTTTCTTAATTGATAATCTTGTAATCGTTGGTAAACTGTTGCGGTATAAGAGCAATAAAACACTTCCTGATGCGCTGGTCTTGGTAAATACTCTACTTCTAGGGTTTAACAGTATCTCCACTTCATCACACCACCCTGTCACTGGTTATTTTTCTATACCCTCACACTCCGAAGCGTTTTATTCCTTACTTAAACTGTGTACTATCTCAGTTATACCGTGGTATCAATTACAGTTATCAGTGGTAACTGGTTGTTGTCTTCTTAACCCTGGCATTAACATGTTTGAACTCCACTGACACTATCATGCGTTGCTCAGATATGGTTTGATATGAAAACAGAACCATTGTTTAGTTTTTTCCCAACTCGCCATCGTGAAAGCTCATTGTTTGAACTGCGTGACCGCAGCACGGCCTCGTTCATTTATTATTAACTGTGTTTGTTTCCTTGTGTTCGTGTCCTTGTTCTAATTTCTCTTTGGCAAACACAAAGAAACAGAGAGAGAGAAAGCAATAGAGAGAGAGATCACCTTTTTTTTGTTTTGTTTTCTTCCATATTGTGGTCTGAAAGTCATGCTACGTTAGAAGAATGAGAATTTTAGAAATGTTTTGGTTCTATCTGCAGATTATTGTCTCCTTTCATCTTAGGAGCAGAATAAAAACTAGCGGTGGTTTTGCAGTATAATGAGCTTGTTTACGTGGAGGTTTGAGGAACTTTTCTAGTGTTTCATGCACAATACATCATGCAGCATGCTTTTAGAAAAACGTCCCCTGGTCTTTTTCCTGTTCGGGTGATCCTGTGCCCACTATAGTGTCTCATTCCTGTTCTTGGCTGACAGCAGTGGAACCTGATGTGGTCCTCTTCTCTTGTAGCCCATCCACCTCATGGTTTTGATGTGTCGTGCTTTATGAGATGCTTTTCTGCTCACCACGGTTGTAAAGAGTGGTTATTTGAGTTCCCATAACCTTCCTGTGAGGGCGAACCAGACTTCTCTCATCAGCAAGGTGTTTCCGCCAACACCTTGGGTTTTTGGGGGTTTTTTTTGGGGTTTTTTTGCACCATTCTGTGTAAACCCTAGAACAATCGTCACCAACTCTGTTCCTGGAGATCTACCCTCCTGAAGACTTTAGCTCCAACCATAATCGTGCCCACCTGAAGATCTAATCATTGCCTTAAGAAGTTCTTGATCAACTGAAACAGGTGTGTTTAGATTTTGGTTGGAGATGCAACCTGCAGGAAGGTAGATCTCAAGGAAGAGGGTTGGTGACCCACTGCTGTAGAGACTACCGTGTGTGTGAAACTCCCAGGGTAGGGTTGCACCAGCCGTTCATAAGTTCTTACTTGAACTGGAACCTGAAGTCCAAACTAGAGACTTAGTAACTACTAGATAGTTTGTAACTAAATCTGTACTTACTTCGGTTGCACCACTTGTTCTTAAGGCAGAACGTAGTTAGTAGATCGTAAGCTCTCCGTAAAGCAATGCGTAGTCGCGTAGAATGACGTATATTTTTCTCAACCCAATCAGAAGCCTTCAAATGGTAATGAGAATTATTTAATTTGTGCAATACTTCTGTATATATTTTTAATTCATTAAAAAAAATCCGTAGCAAAATTAAACTGTATTATTGCTATTTTTATTATGTTAAATAGTAACATTTTCAGCATGGCTTGTTAGTGTGTGCGTTTTTACAGAAAGCTTTCAAATAGCTCATCCGTTGGTTTTCACTGTGCACATGCATGAAGGATCGATATTTTTAAACTTCTGACTAAGAATAGCAGTAACACCAGGTATCACCAAAAATGCATGAAAATCAGATTTTTTTTTTCCCCACCCGACAAATAAATGGAAACCCCATAAAACACGTCAGGTTATGATATGCAGTGTGAAAACGCACAATTTTTTTGTGAACCTTTTTTGGAGGGGAGTTGAGAGCAGCATCCGCTGCCTCGGTGTGTCACAACAAAAGTAGGTTAATACCGCGAAAGAGGAAATTAGTCAAGAGTTTCTGAGAATGTCTGCGGTCGGGAGTCATGTGACTTTTCGGAACGATCCCTGAGTCATTTGCATATGGCCACATCGGGGAGGAAGAGGCGGAGCTTCAGTGAGGAACCATTATGCCCGATTGTTTACATCGGCTTGCTTCTTTTTTTGACTCATGCACGGATGAGATGCGCGGAGATAAAGCCCACCGAAACTGACACCCGTGTAGAGCCGTGCAGCAGTGCATTTGTGCAAGAGGCGGAAATAAAGGTGTTGAGATTGATAACTGTTAATTACTTGTATTATTGTGCTTTTGAGCTCTGATTGGATTGTTCCTGTATTATTTGTTTGTCCATCATTGTCCAAATGAGCACTTAAAGTGGACCTACACTCTTGTGGGGTGGGTGGGGGGGTGGGGGTTCAGTTCCGCTCCCGCCTGCTTCAGGGGTTTCCTCCAGGTACCTCTGTTTCAATCCAAAAACACGCATTGTAGGCTGATTAGCATTTCCAGCTTGTCCGTGGTGTGTGAAATTGTGCCTTGTACTCCAAGTCCCCTGGGATAGGATCCAGGCCCCCCGGGACCCTGTGTAGGATAAGCGGTATGGACCGTGGATGGATGGATGGATGCCGTAGAGACTTGCAAGTCCCCATGAAATAAATTTGGTGTTTTAGAGCTTTTAGTACAAGTCTACAAAATTGTGTTTTGTAGAATATTATTATTATTTTTTTTTTTTTTTAGAGATTATACTGCAAATTTTTCAAAAGATTTGTCCAATTTGCACCCAATCCAATGCCCTCTAGAACACGTTTGTCCCTCCCCCGTAAACAGACTGGTTGGGACAGATCACTCTACAGTAGCAGCAGGTTGGCATCAAACCCGAGGCCTTCGTGTAGTCGTGGTTTTAGCTTCCTACATGTTATCATGAAAAGGGGGTTGGAGTTTGAGTGTCTGCGTTTCTTTCCCCCTTTAAAATCTTCATCTTTGCTCAGACATTGGTACAACCATCGCAGGCTGCGCTAACCGTGATGATCTATGTGCTGAGACACGCTGTTTAATATAAAGCTAATTAGGGACATGAAGTAAGTAAGGCGACAGGAACGCAATCCGTTTTCACGCAATAGTCGCGGAAACCGAAGTCACTAAACCGCACCGTTAACGCTGCGGTGGAATTAACAGTCTTGGTTGGCTGGGAAAATTTCAATTAAAGACAATAATCTAATCTCAGAGGAAGAGTTTGTACCGCTGTACGATGACAAAACGTCAATAATGCAGCCTAGTTCGAAGTTAGGGTTTGGGTATTTCAATTCCGCCCTTCCACTTGGTCTATCCTTGACTTCCTGTTTCAAAAGGAAACGCATTCATGTACAGAATCAATTCATACAGTTCAACAGCACTTTAAGGGTTCTCCAGAGGCACAAACCAAAAAACCCTTAACCTTGCTAGATGAAAAGTGTATTGATAATTCCTCAGGTCTCTGTTAAGTCCCTACTTAACACCCCTCCCGCATTTTACCAGCTAAAGTTTGGGATTTCAACTGAAAATTATTGTTGTACGTGTTTCTTCACAGCTGATCAAGTTTACGGAGACCAAGATATGCACGAAGTCGTTCGCAAACACTGCATGGACTACTTGGTGAGCGTTTTTTTTGTTTTGTTTTGTTTTCTTTTCTTTTTTCTTTTTTTTCTCCCGCCATCTTCTTGCCAACCATTGGACCCAGAATACATAAACTTACAACATTTCTGAACTCTACTTCTTTTATTTTATTTATTTTTTTTATCCCCAGATGAAGAACGCAGACTACTTCTCAAACTACGTGACAGAAGACTTCACCACATACATCAACAGGAAAAGAAAAAACAACTGTCACGGGAACCACATTGAGATGCAGGCCATGGCGGAGATGTACAACCGGCCGGTGGAGGTGTACCAGAACGGCACAGGTGAGAACATTTCTTCTGTCAAGAAGATTTAAAGCAGTGGGTTTTTTTTTTTTTTTGGGGGGGGGGGTTGGTGCGCCAACACGGTTCTCCACACGGAGTCGACCATAATGTTAGCAGTTAGCCTTTGCAATGTGATCTTAGCACAGGATATACGACTTAAACGACGCCATTACTCCTGGCTACCAGTTCAGCTTAAAATAGCTCGAACATAGCTAGGCTGCCACATGAGTCAAAACACACAAAATAACATCGTGACCGCTATCATTTATACTGAATACGTCACTAAGGCACCATAACAATTATATAAATGACAAACTGGCTGTTGGCGTAATACATATATATGTGTGTATATATAGCAATGACTCAAGGATGTTACTGTGAATTCTGGCAAAATACAGAAGAAATCACACAACAGTGAGTTTGGGCTAAAATTGGCTTTTTTTCTGCATATAATGTACGTCAATATGCAGCCATAACAAACCATAAATAGCCTGTTTTTTCACCAAAAATGACGTTTTTATTTCCGTTTTAATCTTGCCTTGGCTATCTTCCTGCAAAGATCATGTTGTATAAGGGGCGAGTTTAACAAACATTGTGGTCAAGAGACTGAAACCTTGCTAGCTACGTGCCATTTCCTAGCACAGTGAATGCCTGTGATGATGACACACTATATGGCCAAAAGTATGTGGACACCTGACCATCACATCCATATGCGCTTGTTGAACATCCCATTCCAGATTTATTCCCCCCTTTTTGCTATTATACAACAACCTCCATTCTTCTGGGAAGGCTTTCCAATAGATTTTGGAGCGTGGCTGTGGGGATTTGTGTTCATTCAGCTACAAGGGGCATTAGTGAGGTCAGGCGTTGGGGTGCAGTTGATCCCAAAGGTGTTCAGTGGGGTTGAGGTCAGGGTTCTGCGAGTTCTTTCAAACCAAACTTGGCACACCATGTCTTCATGGAGCTCGCTTGCAGGGGCATTATCATGCTGGAACAGGGTTATGTCCCTTAGTTCATGTGAAGTTTGTAATTGTGTGGTTCAAACTTTGTAGCAATTTGGCCATATAGTGCATCCCTCAACATACAATGTATTATACATTGTATGTATATACAGTATAGCCAAAAGTCTGTGTGCACCTGACCCTCACACAGCCGTATGTAACCGTAACTTTGTGGCAACAGTTTGGAGAAGAACCACATATGGGTGTGATGGTCAGGTGTGCACATACTTTTGGCTTTATGGTGTGTGTGTTAGGGATCAGTTTAGCTATTCAATCATCATTTACCTTTTTGAACTGTCTGGATATTATCTCAGATGAGATAAAAACGGATAAGCGTGTGCTGTGACATTTCAGGAGTCTGACATCTCTGTGCTAATGGCACAAAAATAACTATGTTTCTGATCCTTATCTGCTGCAGGTATGCTGAGAATCACTGATCGCTATCTCAAGACCTCTTTGCACCTAGGCTTGATGTTTACTCTGTAAATAGATTTTTTTTTTTCCGTTTTCCCTTTTGGGTGTCTGCCATTTGTGTGATCTCTAGTTTCTGAATAATAAGAGGCCACATTTAGGAATTAATTTTTTTTCCAAATTAAGAATGTGTTGGTTTTTTTAAAAAATTTTTGTTTGTTTTTTTTCCGGCCTGTTTTTCAGAACCAATCAACACGTTCCATGGGATCCACCAAAACAACGACGAACCAATCAGAGTCAGTTACCATCGGAACATTCACTACAATTCAGTGGTGAACCCTAATAAAGCCACGATCGGTGTGGGGCTCGGTCTTCCTGCCTTTAAACCAGGGGTAAGTGCATATGCTGCGTTCCTGTTAACTCGGGAGCTACAGAGTGAGGGGGAAAAAAACATGGACTCCTTCGTGAAGGTGTGTTTTATTAGCAACAAGCTAGTCGGCTCCCATTAGTGATCATGATTTTATGATGTTTCTCAGTAGTAGAGCAGTAATGTGATAGTTTATACTTTTGAAGTAGTAAAGTGATACTTAATGCACTGTTGACGGTGTGAGCAGCCATGTTGATTTGACAGCATGTGCTGAACTCGGGGATGGAGACACCTTCCTGACTTTCCAATTAGGAATTGCAGTTTACGGGGACATTTTCTTTGTTTTTTCCTAGTCTGAGTCAGAAATTCTGAGTTCGTTGAATGCAACAGGAATCTCAGTGTCAAAACTATAGTATAGGGTCCCAATTTGGGCCCCAACACTAAAGTGTTGGGTTTTTTTTTTCTTTCTTTAACTCATTGCATTTTTTTAAATTATGGTTCTGTATTAGGGGACATGGTGGCTTAGTGATTAGCATGTTTGCCTCGCACCTCTGGGTTTGGGGGTTTGAATCCTGCCTCCACCCTGTGTGCGCCCCCGTGCTTCAGGGGTTTCCTCCGGGCACTCCGGTTTCCTCCATGTGTTGTAGGCTTGAGTGTGCGATGGGTTGGCACCCTGTCCAAGGTGTCCCCCACCTCGTGCCCCGAGTTCCCTGGGATAGGCTCCAGGCTCCCCCTCCGACCTTGTATAGGATAAGCGGTATGGAAAATGAATGGATGGAGGGTTCTGTACTAATGACTGTAATGACTGTACTTAAGCCTGGCTTATACTTCAGCATCGGAGCAGTTATCTGTTCAAATTAAAAGGCCGTGCGTCGATCAAGATGTCTGAGGATTTTGCTCTTTATTTGCTGCGGCGTCATCTGAGGATCTGATCATACAGAATCGATTTTTTTTTAGATCGTGCTTAAAAAACTTGTAGGTTACAAATTGACGTGTTTACCAAGACAGAGTTGGTGCTCCGGAGTCCATGAGAGCATAATAGGCCGTGCTCTCTGGGTAGGCAGGACGGCATGACTGTCTCACCCGTCAATCACTGTGACACTAAAAATTCATAAGCGTCTGTGAGCTCATGTATGAGGAAGAAGGCAGATAGCTCTTTCCAGCGTTTGTGTTCCACAGCCCTGTGATGCAGCAGGTGCAGCAGATTCACATGTTTCATAGCTGTCATGTCATGGGTGGAAATTGGCAAAAGACCAAGTTAGGTGAAGATGGGGCCTTCATCTGCGTTTTCAGCGCTTTGCGACCTGTATGGATGGAAGCTTCTATCAGGCTTTAACCTTTAACTTGTAATATAAACACCTCAAACAATTGACAAATCATTCTGTAGGTTGAATGAGGGGGGAAAAAATGACACCGGACCAAACACATCTCACTGACCTTTAGCATCTGCGGTCATGAAGACAGGGGATCTGATTTCAAAACAAAACAAAAAAAAAAATATGACATTACAGTTGTTTAAAGTTACATTTTTAATTATTGCAATTCCAGCCTAAAGGGCCTTTCACACTGAGCGCGATTAAGTGACGCGAATGTACGACGTGATGACGCTCTTGAACCGAAACAGTAGAATCTCTATGGAGCTTTTCACACCGGGCGTGATCAATCGCGGCACGACAAAGCAAGATTTTTTTTTTTTTTTTTTTCCGACCGGTGTGTCGGACTTGACTCCTAGATCAGTTTTAATGTAGCTTAACATGATGTTAAAATAATACAAATTTTTTGTCAAATAAATAAATCCTAACTCTATAAACAACCACCCTTTTTTTTTTTTTTCATGAGGTTTCGGTTAAACTGTGACACTTTTGGCCAGATGCCACCGATGCTTCACTTTCACTCACTGACTAAAAACAGGTATTTGGGTCGAAGGCATGCTTCATGTATTTATTGTTTTGAACTGAGCAGCGCAGATGCAGATCTGTTTCTCACAGCTGCGGGCGAACGAAAAGCCGACCCACTCACCACTTCCTCGTGATTTTAATCTCGGCTCATCTCAGAGATCAATAAAGTAATCTCCTTAGCAGGCTATACGACGTGTCTTTTGATTTTAATTTTACGTAAAAACCGAAACAGGATTTCCACGCATCCTGAAAAACCTCGGAGCTTACAGACTAACCGGGAATCCGGGAACGAGACGATGGATAAAAACGTCTCGGAAATCTTAATAAGGTTGTGGAAGAGGTGTTAAGCCACAAGGATCAGAGCAGAATCTGATCTACCTTTGATTTCACCAGGACAGTCTCTCTCGCTGAGATCAGATCTTCTGCAACAGACACACCAATGACATCATAATCTGAATTCTGGACATATTCTGGCGGGATTATTTATTATTTCCAGATTTTCTTTCATTCTTGCAATCTGAGCTTTGCTCATGTACTTGGTTCTTTAGTGTATTTCATGTATTATTTAAAATAAAAAAGTGAGGCGTGTGGAAGTGTATGTGAGAATAAAGCTTTATAATGTAATCAGGAATCAGACGTGATCAGTGTTTTGAACTGAACTCCACTCTCTAGTACATAGATACTCGTTTGGAGAAAGAAACGAATCGGACCCAAGCGTGACCTGTCTAAATGATTTATTTAAACCCACCCTGGACAACATATACTCACTCGTGCACGCCCTCTGCTCTCTTATTTAACTTCTGTGAGACGTGCACACATCTTACACAGTACTGCTAGCTCAGCAGGCCTGCTCCCACATGCACGGCATGTGCTATGGAATCCACGCTTCACTGTGGACCGTACAGCCGACCTGCTACTTAAGACGACGTAGCGTCACTGTGTACGGTTTTACAGGCTCACGTTTTCATAAATTAGCCCAAAAAAAAAAAAAGCAAAGATGTCAGTCCTTCCAGGATTTCACGATTTTGCGATCACAGAAATGAACACAAAATCAAGCTCATTACACAATATTCGGAGGAACTCGCTATTTTTCTAACTTTCCGCAGATTTGGGCCAAGACACGTCATGTGCCGTCATCACGACACACATTCAGCCAAAGCCCTTTTCGATTCATGTGCGTCGAACATGAGTACAGCTAAAAGGTCTCATTTACCAACAAACATCACCGCGAAAGACCGCCCAGAACAATTTTGTGCAATGGCAATTTCAGCAATTCAAGTGATTTTCTGCAACAAAAAAAAAAAAAAGCACAAAAATCTCCAATGTCGCCTCACAAATTTTGAAAAAAAACATTATTTGGCCGCAACAATCACGAAAAAATTCCACGAAATGCTTTTGTATGTTGCTTTTATATATATATATATATATATATTTATCTATTTATTTATTTATTTAACAATGCTAAAGTTCAAAACACTGCAGTCAAATGTGGACGCAAATTTGTTTACAGTCGCATTCAGATTTTTTATTATGTACAATATTTAGTATTTGAATATTAGCGTCTAATCTTTATGCTAATATAGACGGCGTGAACATTAGGGGAGGTGCCACACGCAACGGTCTTGAATCTCATCTCATAAAATACAGTTTTGTAGCAAATTTTAAGCTTTCAGATTCATTTTTATTTTCTCTATAGTATATACTAGGGTTTTCTTTTCGCTGCCTGTTTTGAAATAATTTTTTAAGTTTAAGCCTCTAAATGGCTCCTTATTCACTTGATGTGCTCACTACATAGGGTATAATATAACAGAGCTATAATATAAGAAACATTCTCACTTGTTTTATTTAATTTTTATTGAAAATTGCACTGTAGATCATGTGTTTATTTAAAGCCTTTTTCCAGTAAGGCTTGATTTTAAACAGAGTTTTTTTTTTGTTTGTTTTTTTTTTAGCAAAAAATTTTTTTCGGTGCTTCCTTGTGCATTTATGTTAAGTCAAAAATGAATCCATGAAATCTTAAACAATTAAACGTGGAATATTTTTGCCACATTTTAATTCGTGAACATTTGAATAGTATGTATATAGTAAAAATTTGTTTTGGTTTTCTTAAAATCTAAAAATGAATTAATAAATGCTACATTTTATTTAATGTTGTCTGCCAAAGTTATTGAGACTTCAGAGTTCAGAGACTTCAGAAATCCGGTCAGAGCAGGTCGGAGCCGGAGTCGTCCCAGAAGTAGGTGATAGTCTGAGCTTATCAGAGCCTGCTCAGGACTGTGTCCCACAGAGCTTCACTTTTCCACAACACCCACCGCAGTCTGAGTGTGTGTTGGGGGACATTCCACACGTCCGTGGCTTGCTCGGGGAACCTTATTAGCAGCACGCTGTTTTATTTGTGCACCAGGTGCCTAATGATAACAGCAAGATGCCCCTCAGGCTGTGATCTTAAAGACGTGTAGCACACTTTCAGTCCTGCTTTTTAGTTTTTATAGTCATTTACTTGTCGGAGATGCATTTAGGAGACGACTTTAAGACATGACGTTTACAGTCACATGACTAAGTTATACTTATAGTTATAATAATAACAGAATCCAGTTTTATGCTGATTTGGTGACCGCAAATAGTCAATTAAGGGAATTTTACTCGTGTATGATTTAAAACTGAAAAGTGGGGATTTCATTTGAGCAGCCACTTGGATTTGACATCACTTGGTGAGCTACACGAGCTTTAGTCGAACATAGCAAAGGTTGTATAGAAACAACATAACGTATAAGAATGTTGGCATTAATATCAACCTAAAAATGAATCAGAAATGAAAACCCAACAGCTTTGTAGTATAATTTTCTTCGGGGCATGTGGGGTTTTTTTTTTTTTTTTTTTTTTTTTTTTTTTTTTTTTTTTTTCTTTTTTTCCCCTTTCTTTTCTTTCTTTCTTTCTTGAAACGCGCAGCATTATTTGATGTGTTGACGTAATTTCCACTCAAACAGGAAGTCGGGGCAGGGCATATCGAGTGGCTCCTCCCCCTTTTAAAATAGTGTTCAAAAGCCAGTAGAGTTTAGCTTACCTCATAGCCCGGGCTAATCCAATTTGTACCGTGGGCGCGAGCCCAAGCAATAAGAATGTGTTGAAGGCGGGACATTTTCTAGATTCTACAGCCGTGGCCAAAAGTTTTGAGAATGACACAAATGTTAATTTTCACAAAGTCTACTGCTTCAGTGTTTTTAGATCTTTTTGTCAGATGTTACTAACTGTTACTGAAGTATAATCACAAGCATTTCATAAGTGTCAATGGCTTTTATTGACAATTACATGAAGTTTATGCAAAGAGTCAATATTTGTAGTGTTGACCCTTCTTTTTCAAGACCTCTGCAATTCACCCTGGCATGCTGTCAATCAACTTCTGGGCCACATCCTGACTGATGGCAGCCCATTCTTGCATAATCAATGCTTGGATTTTGTCAGAGTTTGTGGGTTTTTGTTTGTCCACCCACCTCTTGAGGATTGACCACAAATTCTCCATGGGATTAAGGTCTGGGGAGTTTCCTGGCCATGGACCCAAAATGTCGATGTTTTGTTCCCCGACCCACTTCGTTATCACTTTTGCCTTGTGGCAAGGTGCCCCATCATGCTGGAAAAGGCATTGTTCGTCACCAAACTGTTCTTGGATGGTTGGGAGAAGTTGCTCTCTGAGGATGTTTTTGTACCATTCTTTATTCATGGCTGTGTTCTTAGGCAAAATTGTGAGTGAGCCCACTCCCTTGGCTGAGAAGCAACCCCACACATGAGTGGTCTCAGGATGCTTTACTGTTGGCCTGACACAGGACCGATGGTAGCACTCACCTTTTCTTCTCCGGACAAGCTTTTTTCCAGATGCCCCAAACAATCGGAAAGGGGATTCATCAGAGAAAATGACATTACCCCAGTCCTCAGCAGTCCAATCCCTGTACTTTTTGCAGAATAGCAGTCTGTCCCTGGTGTTTTTCCTGGAGAGAAGTGGCTTCTTTGCTGCCCTTCTTGACACCAGGCCATCCTCCGAAAGTCTTCGCCTTACTGTGCGTGCAGACGCACTCACACCTGCCTGCTGCCATTCCTGAGCAAGCTCTGCACTGGTGGTGCCCCGATCCCACAGCTGAATCAACTTTAGGAGACGGTCCTGGAGCTTGCTGGACTTTCTTGGGTGCCCTGAAGCCTTCTTCACAACAGTTGAACCTCTCTCCTTGAAGGTCTTGATGATCCGATAAATGGTTGATTTAGGTGCAATCTTATTAGCAGCAATATCGTTGCCTGTGAATCCCTTTTTGTGCAAAGCAATGATGGCTGCACGTTTCCTTGCAAGTAACCATAGTTAATAGTGGAAGAACAATAATTTCAAGCACCACCCTCCTTTTAAAGCTTCCTGTCTGTTATTCTAACTCAGTCAGCATGACAGAGTGATCTCCAGCCTTGTCCTCGTTAACACTCTCACCTGTGTTAATGAGAGAATCACTGACATGATGTCAGCTGGTCCTTTTGTGGAAGGGCTGAAATGCAGTGAACATGTTTTTTGGGATTAAGTTCATTTTCATGGGAAAGAGGGACTTTGAAATTAATTGCAATTCATCTGATCACTCTTCATAACATTCTGGAGTATATGCAAATTGCCATCATAAAAAAGTGAGGCAGCAGACTTTGTAAAAATTAATATTTGTGTCATTCTCAAAACTTTTGGCCACGGCTGTAGAGAGCATTTGATCGGACAGAAAATCCGATGAGAAGTTGACGTGCAGAATGATGTCGTCAAAATTGTTGATCCGTACCGGTGGTAGAGAGAGAGGCGCGCTGTACATTTTGAATGTGTGTATCTTCTAAAGGATAGTTTTTGTCATCGTTTTGGAGCGCGCTCGCTTATTGACGACCTTAAGGCTGACGTATTCATAAAAGCCACTAAACTTCCATTTTGATTTCACGGGGACTTGAAATGATCTTTTTTTTTAATCATTATTTATTTATTTAAAGTGTACAAGAAGACATTACTTGTGAGTAAGAGCGTAATCCGTGCTTTAAAGCTTCTAAGATCACCAATATCTCAGTGAAACGAAAGTCGTTTACCAGGAAAAGGCCTTCTTTTAATGCGGATAATATGTAAATATAAGGATATGAAGGTTAACTTTATGTCAGCATTATGTAAAATGAATTACTCACTTCTTTGCTCATAACCGAGATCAGACCGGAGTGCGGTGTGTTCAGATGCATTTAGATACTTGACATAGCTTGAATACATTTTAAGTTAAACAGGAAGATGCACTGTGACCCTGTGACTAATCACATTGACATCATGTGTGCAGCTTGTGATCTTTTGT
This sequence comes from Cranoglanis bouderius, assembly GCA_023630585.1. Taxonomy (NCBI): domain Eukaryota; kingdom Metazoa; phylum Chordata; class Actinopteri; order Siluriformes; family Cranoglanididae; genus Cranoglanis; species Cranoglanis bouderius. Next base: position 15,609,040 of record CM042556.1, on the reverse strand, counting down.
CTGCTGTGTTATTTGATACAGGCAGTGTTATACATGCTAAGAAACATTATCTGTAGTAAAATTGACTGTTTGCATGTGCTTGTGTTGAGGCTTTCAGTAATAGTGAGCGCAGCCACAGCTGTGCATGTGTGTGCATGTGTGTGTGAGAGAGTGTGTGCACGTGTGTGTGTGTGTGTATGGCTCCGTCAGGGTCAGCCAGGTTTTGTATAACAGCTGGCTTTGCTGCGCAGAGACAGAATGGCGTGCAGACATGCCATGGCACAGTTGGCGTGCGTACAGAGCGCACGGTCTCGCTGCACAGGAGCTAACCGCATGCTTGTCTAGCGTTCGAGACGCTCTCCCAGTCGAGGAAGAGTGACCGAAAGTGCATTCTAGCGCTGAAATCGGGACGCAGGATCACACTCGTGCCCTACATGTTGTCATTAAGGAAAGTTTGAGTAGTAGAGTGAACATTACATCGAACTCTCCGTCTACCAGTCACAATGGGTTTAACTTTATGATGCATTGCAGCCTGTTCAGTGTTCTTCATGGCGCTCATGAGGCAAATTATTCTTAGTCCTCGTTATTACTCGTGCATTTCGTGTCTTATTTATTTATTTATTTATTTGATTGATTGTCTTGTGCATACACGTGCTCATCTTGTGCTTTTCTTGTTTAAAAATGAGGTTAATTCGAAAACGCTTTATTGATGTGACTGTTAAAGTATACTCTAATGTGACCACAGTGCAGCTGAATTCTCAAATCTGATTGGTCATAGTATAGTCGGTATAGTATTAACTAGTAATAACAGCTAATTCAGAGTGATTGTATGACAGATGCTCCACATAAACAGATTAAGAAACCTGTGAAATCATTTATGCTGAAGAAATCTATGAGGATGTTTTATTTAGCTGTTTTATTTTATTTATTTATTTTGGAAGGAGTCTCCAGTTAGAGGTAAAGGGAACTAGAACAACTCTCTATAGCTGTTATAATGTAACTAATAACAGGAGCCTAACTGGTTTTGCATACACAACACAACATTAAATGCAGCTACAAGTGGATAAAAAGTATGAATGAATTTTTCTTTAATAAAAAAAAAATAATAATTTAATTGGCGTTCTTGACAAATTATTGTGGTATAAGAGGGATAAAGTACTTCAGCGAGTGCTGTCACAGGAAAACGATCAACTTTGTTAGTGGTGACAGGATCTCCACTTCACGATTACACAACGTTTGCCGAATACGTCTCCGTTTTAAACGGAAAAGCGTGATTTTTAGCGCCGTATTAACAGAAATGTCCCAAATACCAATCTGCGTGATTGGAATCAGACTTTCAGGAGATGTTAACCATTTTAAAAATCACATTTAAGTTTAGAGTAGGGGTGGGCAATATGACAAAAATATCATATCACGATATTTCCAGACGTTTCTATGATGGACAATATGCATCACGAGATATATTTATAAAAAGATATCACGATACTTATGATATCTCCACAAAAGTGTTTCATGATGTAATTTATCACGCTATCGATATTATATCGTCACGTCACCTAACTCTGGTATGATAACAGTACAGTAACAGCATTTTCATATTTGACTCAGTTTGACTCGGTGTTTCCTCTCGGTCTCGGCCTGGACAGTACGCGGACCAGTCTCTGATGAAGAACGCTATCAAGACATCGGAGGAGTCGTGGATTGAGCAGCAGATGCTGGAGGATAAAAAGAGGGCCACTGATTGGGAGGCTACCAATGAGGCAATCGAGGAGCAGGTGGCCCGCGAGTCGTACCTGCAGTGGCTCCGGGATCAGGAGAAACAGGCACGGCAGGTGAGCAAGGGGGGGGGGACAAAAAACAAAAAGAATGAGCCTCTGCCCATCCTAAATACCACATTCCAGTCAGCCAGAACGTCTTGAGAATGATGAATCAGGACATGTCATGCAACGAGCCTCTAGCTGCCCTTCTGGCCACATTCTAGTCAGTTATGCACTTTAGTTCAGTTTCTCGTTGAGCTTTTGGATAAGTGAGCTCGTTAAAACGCGAGGTGCCAAAAAAACCGCTCAAGTGTCTGTAATTGTTTTTTCTTTATGTAGTACTACGTGCCTTTTCACATAAAGCTCCTGTTTTCAGAGAAGGGTACAGAGTTCCCTGCAGGGTTCGTGCAGACATCACAAAGTGGTTTCACGGCTGCGTTTTCTCACTTTGGCCTCTGCTGAGCTGTCTGATTTCAAAGAAACTCTTATGTCTTCATGTAAAGGGCTTGAAAGCGAAAGTGCAAAGATTCATTTAAGAAACTGAAAATTTCAGGCGGGAATTTAAACATCGATCTATAACGAAAGATTTTTTAAAAATAAAGTAATAAAGATGTAGATTTGGTCGTTAGAAGTGCTGCTGGAATCATAAAGACTGTCCTGTGATTATCCCACACTTGGCGCCATTTGCCTTTTCTACACCTGTATTCTGTAATCATTTATAATCCGGTGTCTCCCAGAAGAGGATGGTTTCCATTTTGAGTCTGAACTGTCGTGTCCAAGTCAGCGTCTAGATTTCTGTAAAGCACTGTGTAAAATTCTCTCTTCCTTTCTGTCCCTGCCTCAGCCGCGTAAGGCCAGCGCCACATGTAGCTCTGCCACCGCTGCAGCCTCCAGCGGACTGGAGGAGTGGAACGCACGGTCCCCACGGCACCGGAGCTCCGCCCCCTCCCCCGAGAACCCAGACCCGGGGCACTCGGACCCAGCGCCCAAGCCTCCCTCCCCAGCCGGAGCAGCTCTCGCGCTGTCCAAACCCCCTTCGCCTTGTGCTCCTGGTATGCCATGCTTCATTACACCACCACCACCACCACCACCACCACCACCACCACCAGCACACATTTCCAGTTCTGCTGCTGCCCGTGTGTATCAGTTTGTACACTGCTCTGTGTGTTCTTCACTCCGTGTACCGGAAAGGCAATTTCACATTAATGTTTTTCTTTTTTTTTTTGAAACACAGCGACTTGCTTTGGCTCTCGATGCATTTAAGTAAATCGTGTAAAGGTTGACGCACAAGTACGTCAAGTGAAGAACTGGTTGTTTGTTGTGCAAAACAGATGTAAATGTCACGTAAATGCTTATGAGTAGGGTTTCCCAGTATATCCTGTAGTATATCCCCAGTGTTTTCCAGTGCTTTAGCGCACCTTATTTACCTGCACAGGTAACAAACAAGGCCCTCTGACGTCACGGACGTAAAATGTGCCCAGGAAATGCATGATGATGAAAGTGTGTGCGATGTGATGTTCATGTTGTATTGTGCAGGGCCCAGTAACCAAGCCTGTGTTGGAGCAGACAGACCAACCTCATCGTCTCTGGTGTCTCTGTACCCAGCACTGGGATACCGCGCCATCATGCAGGACATGTCGCCAACAGCTTTTGGTAAAAAAACAAAAAAAAAAAAATCAGAAGGGCAGGGACTGGGGGATTAATAATACCCTTCATTCACAAATGTTATTCTAGCTAATTCTAAATAGAGTGGATCAGTTAGCGGGATCAAATATCCATAATGCTGATGGGGGTCAATTGGGTTTGTTTTTTTTTTTTTTTACACTTGGGTGAGGTTCATGGCTCATGTTCTTCCTGATGGTCACCAAAACTGATTCTGTATAACATAATTAATTTGCTTGATGTGGCAAAACTCACTTTTATGAATATGCAAATGACACCAACTCACATTCCTGCTTTTCCCTTTTCATCCATGGTCCCATTTGCATACTGGAACCTGATTGGATCTTACATTTTATGACACGAAGTTTTTTTGTTTTTTTTTAAAGAATGAGCCAAACTGCTGCAGTTTCAGTGAACTTCTCTGAAATTATAAAATAATTGTTTTGAAGGTTTAGTGTGATTTTTAGATACAGGTGGGCGTACGTGGGTGGAAAAAGCGAAATGGTGTGAAAAGGAAAATGATTAATGATAACAGATTTGCCTTATATGAACTTGTTTTGTGACTCCACTCAGCTCTGGATCTTAGCAGGAAACTACACAAGACGCTAGCTAATAACGGAAATAATGGTTGGTGTGTGGGGTGGCTGTGAAACCACACAAGACGTGTCAAATTTTATTGTTGCCTCCATCAGTTCTTCATTTTTTTTATTAATGTGTGTTATATTTTGTGAAAGGTCTGACAGATTGGGAGGATGACGAGATTTTGGCCTCGGTCCTGGCCGTATCGCAACAGGAGTACCTCGACAGCATGAAGAAGAACGCCATGCATAGAGAACCGTCTCCAGACAGCAGTTGATAAAGGGACGAAGGCACTCCGAAGCCCTCTCGCGCTACGGGAGAAGGCACAAACCCGGGGATCAATCAAACATCATCCTGTCCATCATCATAGAAATCCCATTTCCCTCTCACTCTCCCCTCATGTCCTGATCACTATCATCTATCAGTAATAATGACCGTCACTGTAAGACTTCCCCCTCACCATTACCTTACTTTCTTTTGCCACTAATGCCAAGATTGGACTTCTTTATTAGGTGCATGTTTAAACCAACATAACTGATCTCATAGAAAAAAAAAAACATGAGAAAAAAAATCTATAAAAATGTCACACTTTATCATCTTAATACCTGATTAATATAAGCTTGTTGTATTTTATTTTCTTGTTTGGAATGGAAAAAAAGCTCTTTTTTTCTTGGAATAAAAAAGGAGAAGTTTCTGAAGAAAATGGCCTTATCTTTTTTGGTGTGGCTCTCTCTCTCTCTCTCTCTCTCTCTCTCTCTCTCTCTCTCTCTCTCTCTCTCACTCACTCACTCACTCACTCTCACACACACATATACACACTTCAATTATCAATTCAAAGTATTTTATTGGCATGATTGTTTACATACAATATTGCCAAAAGCATCAATATAGATAAGAAAGGAGAATTTGAAAAACCAATAATAACAATAGAATAAAATCTCTCTCTCTCTCTCTCTCTCTCTCTCTCTCTCTCTCTCTCTCTCTGTGTGTGTGTGCATGGGTGAAAAATGTTTTGTCACAATGCATGCACCTATCTGTAAATACATTTGTGGAATTAATAACAGTTACACCTTGTCTATGGGATGCATTAGGTCATTGGGCACAGGTTTAGCAGGTAGGTCCACACAACAGGGATATCTGGAGCAAAACAAACCAGTCACAGGCTCAAGTCATACCTTTGTCATCTGTAAAGCAATTACTACATGAAAGCAGGAGTGTTGAACAGTTTTTGTGGTTGTTTCCTTCCTTCACAGAAGAAGTGAAGCTGACCATTTCGAAAAGCTTTGCGTGTACACTTGGTAAATGGCTTCGCAAGGGCTCTTCAGATGGTTACGTGGCCTTTAATTTTTCATTTTAGGGTGTCAGAGGAACCGTGGTGCAAAAATGCAGCCATTAACTGTGAAAGTGCTCGTTTTCATAAGATGTAAAAGGGTAAATGAACTTGAATAACAATAACATGTAGAAAAGATGTCAGTGTGCAGAGGACCAGGTACCAGACTGACTGGAGGGGAAAGGAAAGTGAAGATGAGGAATTGGAAGTGCTCTTTGTATACACAGTGCCCTGTGTGGCCAGTTTTCATGAATTAAACCAAAAAAAGGGAAGTTTTTCCATAAGTGAATGTCTGTGTGCATATATTTTTGAACAAATAAACACTGAATGCCTTCAGCACCCAATAACACTGCGGTGGGAAGTTTCAGTCACCGTTTCGTTTTTTTTTTGTTGTTTTTTTTTTATTCATTGACGTTGAAATTCATTTCAGTGTTAATGACCCGCTCACAGACGTTATAATCCCCACAGATAATTTTTTTTAAAACTTTAAAATTAAACACCCGCCCTTCCTCAAACTCATTTTTACTCTTTTTTTATGTAGCCTAGATGCTCAACGGAAGCTTTTTTTTTTTTTTGCGCGGGAATTAAACACCACACAGACCACAGCTGCGTCCAGAACCATGCCTACTACCGAACTACGAAGTATGTACAAATAGAGCGCATAGTTTGCCTTCGCCTCAACGATGCGTACTATTAAGGCACGCTTTGTAGTACGGAAGTACGTGCGTGGCGTTGACTCTCCTCGCGCGTAAAATGAACCTGAGACGTTGGTGGCGGGCGCGCGCGCTTATTCGCTTATTCTGAGAAAAACCGAGTTCTCATTAATATTCGAACGTTTTAAAACAAATGCCGGTGCGTGATTGGTGTTCGAGTCAAAACGCTGACCGGAGGTCGGACGTCATTGGACGGAGCGCGTGGGGTGGGCGTGGCCACAAACGTAAACATAAACTTAAAACATCAACAAAAGGCGGAGGAGAGACACAGACACAAGCACAGCGGCGGTGCTGAGTAAACAGTATCAGAGAAGAAGCTTAAACGTATTTAAAACATGGATATGCAGTGCTGAGGACTTTATAGCGGATTCTTCTGCTTTGTTGTCTAACTCTTCGCGCATTTTGTGGATATTTTTGTTACATTTTTTCTTTTTTACTTCTTGGAAAGATGTTGGACAAACGTGTAGTTGATTCGCGCCGGGACCAAACAGAAGATGTGAGAGGAAAATCCGGTAAGAATATTAGTTTTATTAATATTGTCTACGTTTTTTGTTTTGTTTTGTTTTGTTTTAAATAAAGAATACATTTTTTAAAAAGGGAAAAGCAACATGGCATGTGTTGTTAATTAAATTTTAATTGAAAACTAATTGTAAATAGCGCGTTTTATTGGTCAGAAGGTGATTTGTCAGTGAGCTACTTTGCTACTTACGATGTATTACGGTGCTTTAAAAGTAATAATAATAATAATAATAATAAGCCTTAACAGTCATTTTTCTAACGGTCATTTCCTTTCTTTCAGCTCCAGTTAAGGAGTCTTTTGAGAAGCAGTATAAGTTAGGAGCTCTACTGGGAAGCGGTGGTTTCGGCTCTGTGTTTTCGGGACAGCGAATCTCCGATGGTTTACAGGTAATTTATGAGCTTTTTTTTTTTTTTCAAGAGTAAAAAAGCGTCTAAAGTGCCTTGGAGTAAATTTAGAGGATATAACGAGGATCTGAGAGCTGGCTTAGCTCAGTAAAATTTATTTATCCTTAATAGTAGCCTTGTATATGTATATACATATGTATATGTATACACATCTTTCTATTCATGAGTAGAACAAAAGTATATTTGAATTGTATTTATAGGATATTTGAAGTATCTGTGTTGTGCTAAATTTTATATATATATATATATATATATATATATATATATATATATATTTTATTATTATTATTATTATTTCAGGTCGCTATCAAACAAGTGTGCCATGACAGAGTGCAGCAGTGGGCAGGACTGGTGAGTTAAAACCTTTTTTTTTTTCTTTATATAACTCCATAGCTTTTAATTAACTTCACATTCATTAAAAATAAATAATATTTTACATATGTATGTATATATTGCTTTTTTTAGTTGCAATTAGAAGTAAATAGGAGTCAGAATTGAAATACCAAATATTGGTATCCGTGCGCCCTCTAGTGTTTGCTACGTGATGACGTAGTGCGTAGTGACGTCCGTGGATTTTTCAAAATAGTCCACAGCAGAACCGGAAGCGAAAGTATTTTCCCTACTAGTAAACAAAATACTGTTTTACAGGAAGAGCTTGATTAAGCTGGTACACTGTATTCTTAATATTTGGAATTTTTTGTCACATGGCCAAAATTCAGTGATGAGTCATATGAACATCAACAACCTGTTATTAGTAGATTTTAATACCTCCATCTTGGTTGTAGAACAAAACCAAATCTGTACTTTCATGATGCTATAACCAGCATTCAGGCTGCAAGCTTATCCTCCTCTCTTGTGTGTGTTTTAGGCTGGTGAATCAGACCCGGTCCCCATGGAGGTGGCGCTCCTGCTGCGGCTCGGTGGTTCAGGCCACCCTGGCATCATCCGCATGCTCGACTGGTTTGAGGTGCCCGGTCAGGGGTTCTTTATCGTGTTCGAGGGACCGCAGCCGTGCCAGGACCTATTCGACTTCATCACCGAGCGTGGTGCCATAGATGAACCAATCGCACGAAGGTAAGGCCAAAGAACACAACTCGGCATGTGACGATCTTGACATCTCATTAAAAATTCTGAAACGTGTAAAACTGAAGAAATTGCGTCTCTTTTCCAGGTTTTTGAAGCAGGTGATTGAAGCGGTTCAGTTTTGCCACTCACGGGGAATCGTCCATCGAGACATCAAAGACGAGAACATTCTCCTGGACACACGTACCGGAGACGTCAAGATCATCGACTTTGGATCTGGCGCTCTGCTGAAGGACACAGCCTACACAGACTTTGAAGGTAAGACCGGTGGAGAACTTTATTAACTTCTACAGATAACATAGAAATCAGGAATAGAGATCCTTGGCAAAACCTCACAGCAGTAGTAATCGAACAGACTGCTCACGTTCACCATTGTATGTTCCCTGATCTTTTTCTAATGGCCTGTTTCTTTTTTCTTTTTTTTCTTTTTTTTTCCCCACGTTAGGAACCAGAGTTTACAGCCCACCTGAGTGGATCCTTCATCAGCGTTACGAAGCACTTCCGCTCACCGTCTGGTCTCTGGGCGTCCTGCTGTTTGACATGGTGTGTGGAGACATTCCCTTTGAGACAGACAGAGACATCGTCCAGGCGACGCCCAGTTTCACTAAGCGTGTCTCTAAAGGTGAGTTCCTGTGTGTCCTGTATTTCCAGTTGAGTAACAACAGCTGTATAACTATGGAAAGTGTTTCGCCCTACAAACATCTAATAACAGGATGAACATTTCTAAATGAGTTAAATAAAACAATTGCTAATTTTTAAATTTTTTTATGTTATCATTCTATTGCAGAATGCCAGTCTCTCATTCGCTGGTGCCTCGCATACCGCCCCGAAGAGCGTCCAAGCTTAGAGCAGATCTTGCTACATCCCTGGATGATGGAGAGCTCGGAAGACATCGGAGACCTGCAGGACGACAGCAACATCGCGCCGAGCCTTTAATTATAAAACACGGACTGATTGAAGATGGCTTTTGAAACTTCACACCTGCTGTATGATTACTTTTACACTGGCTACTCAACACATCCTTATCACATTATGGAAAAGTTCTCCAGCGTTGCGTCATCCCGTGGACGCCGTCCTATCTCCCGTCTCCCGTGCCCTGTTCTCCTGCAAATCCAGCCCACCATGTGTGCATCTCGAATCTACACTGCTACACACAACCGGTGCTCCGATTGGTTTATTTATTTACCTATTTATTAACATGGACACATTATAGGTATTTATATTCTGGACTCAAAGGATGAAGTTTCAGAAGCAGCTCTGTTCCCGTTCATGCTAAAGGACTTACAGCCATCAGTGACTGAGAACATGTTCCTGCCTGGTTCTACAGGCCTTCTGTGTATAGTATTGTTCCCTCGTTTTAAGAGGAGGCTTTTGTGTTGTGTCCTGCTGGGAGTGCGGATACAACAGTCAGAGTGTCAGTGACATGAATGTGTTGTGATCCAGGAAACGTTCCTGTGAATCCTGTTTGTGTTTAAAAAAAAAAAAAAAAAAAAAAAAAACACCACTGTTCACTAAATGCCCTTCTGGGAAATTTTTTTTTTTTTTTTATACACCAATGTGCCTTTTACTTTCGGTATCTTTGTTTTGTCAACTGCTTTAAAGTCATAACAAGCAGGTGCTGCACTGGTCACATGATTTAACACGTGGTCAGAAAACAGCATGAATGTTGTCCCTGACTCAGAAACAGTGTGCCTGTTTACCTAGAAAGAAAAAAAAGTAATTTATATTAAAGCCAAAGAGATCTAAATAGTACTAGGTTTTGGGTTTGTTTGTTTTTGTTTTGTTTTTTTCTTTTTGAAATCTATTGACTAATTCTATCCTTGTTTGACCTACAGGACAAAATGTCAATTTTGAATGTTAAAATGAATGTAGTAGATCTTGTACTATTTAATTTGAATCTGGATTTGTCGTTTGTTTTGTTTTTGTTTTATAAAGTGAAAAGTCATGTTTTGTTAAACATTGAAATCTTGCTGTTTTGCTCTGGTTTGCACAACAACTCTTCTGTAAATACTTGTGTATTGAATTTTATAATTTTGTGGCAGCAGTCACGAGTCATATTTAAGTTAAATTAAAAAACAGACTCTAACAATTCATGTCTGTCTGTGTCTTGTTTGATCCAGAAATGAACCAAGGGATAAAACACACAGGGTTGTGCTGTTATAGGAAAACAATCCATGATGAAGAGGATGCAGCCTGAAGTGTTTCATTCTCTTATAACAGCAATTTGCCAAGAAGTACAATTAATTTGTTAAAGAATGCCTTTCATCACTCATGTTATAGATTTACATTTACAGCATTTAGCAGATGCCCTTATCCAGAGCAACTTACATTTATTTCATTTATAAATCTGAACAGTTGAGGGCCTTGCTCAAGGGCCCAACAGTGGCAGCACTGGGATTTGAACTCATGACCTTCTGAGCAGTAGCCCAACATCTTAACCACTGAGCTACCACTGTCCCACAGTATAGCAGCTATTATTAGAGTCCAATCATTTCAGTTTAGTGTCCAATCCTATCAGTTTAGAGTACAACCATTTTAATTTAGGGTCCAATCGTTTCAGATTAGAGTCCAATCATTTTAGTTTAGAGTCAAATCATTTCAGTTTAGTGTCCAATCCTATCATTTTAGAGTCCAATCATTTCAGTATCATCCAATCATTTGAATTTAGGGTCCAATCGTTTCAGTTTAGAGTCCAATCATTTTAATTTAGGGTCCAATCATTTCAGTTTAGAGTCCAATCCTATCAGTTTAGAGTCCAATCATTTCAGTATAGAGTCCAATAATTTTAATTTAGAGTCCAATCATTTCAGTATAGAGTCCAATAATTTTAATTTAGAGTCCAATCATTTCAGTTTAGAGTCCAGTCATTTCAGTTTAGTGTCCAATCCTATCAGTTTAGAGTCCAATCATTTCAGTTTAGAGTCCAGTCATTTCAGTTTAGTGTCCAATCCTATCAGTTTAGAGTCCAATCATTTCAGTTTAGTGTCCAATTATTTTAGTTTACAGTCCAATCATTTCAGTTTAGTGTCCAATCCTATCAGTTTAGAGTCCAACCATTTTAATTTAGGGTCCAATCGTTTCAGATTAGAGTCCAATCATTCAGTATAGAGTCCAGTCATTTTCACTTAGAGTCAGATCATTTCAGTTTAGTGTCCAATCATGTTCATTTCGAGTCCAATCATTTCAGTTTAGAGTCCAATCATTTAATGATAATGATAAACAATGATCTTTATGCCACTGTGGTTTTGGGAAATGGCAATTTATTTCAAACACAATGGAGTGAGACTGTAATCAGTGCCAAAACACTAATGCACTTGCTCACACACCTGATCTGATCACATAGTTTTCTGTCTAAGCACAGGCAATGATCAAAACATTAGAATATCGTGGAAAAGTTCACTTTTTCCCTCCGTAATTTAATTCAAAAAGTGGAACTTTCATATATTCTAGATTCATTACACATAAAGTGAAATATTTCAGGCCTTTTTTGTTTTAATCTTGATGATTACGGCTTACAGCTCATAGAAATCAAAAATCTCAAAATATTAGAACAAAATTTATAATACAGAAATGTCGACCTTCTAAAAAAAAGTATTTTAATTTATGCACTCAATACTCGGTCGGGGCTCCTTTTGCACGAATTACTGCATCAATGCGGCGTGGCATGGAGGCGATCAGCCTGTGGCACTGCTGAGGTGTTATGGAAGCCCACGTTGCTTTGACAGCGGCCTTCAGCTCGTCTGTATCGTCGGGTCTGGTGTCTCTCATCTTCCTCTTGACAAAATTCAGGTCAGGCGAGTTTGGCTGGCCAATCAAGCACAGTAATACCATGGTCAGCAAACCAGTTACTAGTAGTTTCAGCCCTGTGGGCAGGTGCCAAGTCCTGCTGGAAAAGGAAATCAGCATCTCCATGAAGTTTGTCAGCAGATAGAAGCATGAAGTGCTCTAAAATCTCCTGGTAGACGACTGCATCGACTCTCGACTCGAGAAAACACAGTAGACCGACACCAGCAGATGACATGGCCCCCCAAATCATCACTGACTGTGGAAACTTCACACTGGACTTCAAGACACTTGGATTCTCTGCCTCTCCACTCTTCCTCCAGACTCTGGGACCTTGATTTCCAAATGAAATGCAAAATTTACTTTCATCTGAAAAGAGGACTTTGGACCACTGAGCAACGGTCCAGTTCTTTTTTTCCTAAGACTCTTCCGACGTTGTCTCTGGTTCAGGCGTGGTTTGACCCTAGAAATGTGACACTTGTAGACCGTTTCCTGGACACGTCTGTGCGTGGTGGCTCTTGACGCCTCAGTCCACTCCTTGTTTCTTGAATGGCTTTGCTTGACAATCCTCTCGAGGCTGCGGTCATCCCTGTTGCTTGTGCACCTTCTCCTACCACACTTTTCCCTTCCAGTCAACTTTCCATGAATATGTTTTGATACAGCACTCTGCGAACAGCCAGCCCTTTCAGCAATGACGTTCTGTGGCTTACCCTCCTTGTGGAGGGTGTCAGTGAGTGTCTTCCGGACAGCTGTCAAGTCAGTGGTCTTAATTAGTTGATAAGAGCTCTTCTCAGGTCAACATTTATGTATTATAAATTCTTTATTCTAATATTTTGAGATGCTGGATTTTTGATTTCCATGAGCTGTAAGCCATAATCATCAAGATTAAAACAAAACGAAAAACAGCCTTGCGATATTTCACTTTATGTGTAATGAATCTAGAATATATGAAAGTTCCACTTTTTGAATTAAATTATGGGGGAAAAAATGAACTTTTCCACGATATTCAAATTTTTTGAGATGCACCTATAAATATTCAGACGACTCTGGTAAACGATGGATTTATCTGCAACACATGAACTGGAGAGACACCTTTAGAATGATGAGCACTGCTTCCACCTAGCGTTCATTAAGCAAGAGATGAAATTTCTGAGTCTTTTCAGTGTCTAGAGTCAGTTGAGTCGGTTCAGTTAAATGATTCGTTCACCCGTTAGTTCAGTTGCACCGTTCGTGTGTCGTGTTACTTTATGTTGAGCCTGTCGTTCGTATTTAGAGTGATTATTTTTCACATTAAGCCAAATACAGACGACTGCTCCGTGCAGTGAAACCCTGGAAATCTCTGCGAACCAAATGAACACGACCTCTCACCGACTCAGGAGTGAATCTTTGTCTGGACCAAAACGATTCACTGATTCAAAGTTCAGCAAACATGCAGTTGTAAATACAACGTACACAATTCACTGATTATTGGGGGATATTTCTTATATTTAAAAAGAAGTAATGAGCAAAAGAGTCTCTGATACAAACACTTACCTGCTAAACGAGAACGAATCTCATTGTTGACCAAAATGATTCACTGCATAGGAATGAGTATCACTTACCAGTTACATGACTGTCGCTTTATTTGTAAAACTCAGGGACTTCTATGCTGCTAGTGATGAATATGTCCTACTTACCACACACCACCAACTACACCATTTTGCCGTGTGTTGTATTTAATGCTCCGTGTTGTATTTATAGTCTTGTCCCATTGTATGTGTTTATTGTTCTGTCCACTTTATTGTACTGTCTATTGTGCACTCTGTCTCCCACAGTTGTCCCACCATATGTTGTCAAATGCATCATGTTTGCCTTGCACCTCTCGGGTTGGGGGTTTGAATCCTGTCTCCGCCCTGTGTGCACGGAGTTTGCATGTTCTCCCGGTGGCTTGGGGGTTTCCTCTGGGTACGCCGGTTTCTTCCTCTAGTCCAAAGACGTGTTGTAGGCTGATTGGCATTTCCAAATTGTCCATAGTAGTGTATGAGTGTGTGTGTGTGTGTGTGTGTGATTGTGCCATGTGATGGATTGGCACCCTGTCCAGGGTGTCCCTTGCCTTGTGCTCCGAGTTCCCTGGGATACACTCCAAGCTCCCCCGTGACCCTGTGTAGGATAAATGGTACACAAAATGGATGTATGGATAGATTGTGTGAGGCCTGTATAATTGTTTATGGCTAGATTGACAATAAAAACTCTCCCCCCCTCCCCCTCTAAATGTGCTGCAATTAGTTTGTAGAGTAAAAATTGAAAGCTACACTATATACACTATATCTAGGTAAAAGATACATATAAAAGGTACAAAAGATGTATCCTTAAAGTCCCCGTGAAGTGCGTTATTTGATGCGTTATTTGATGTATTAACGTAATATCCACTGAAACAGGAAGTCCGGGCAGGACATATCAAGTAGCTCCTCCTTCTTTTAAAATAGCCAATAGCGTTTAGCTTACCTCACAGGCCGGGCTAAACCGTACTTGACAGTTAGTACCGTGGATTTATATAATGTCGGGGGTGGAACACTTCAGATTCTAGAGAGCGTTTGATTGGACAGAAAATCTGATGAGAAGCTGAAGTGCAGAATGATGTCATCAAAGTCGTTGATCCTTATTGGTGGTCGAGAGAGAGAGAGAGAGAGAGAGAGACTGTAAATTTTGAATGCAAATATCTTCTAAATGCGAATTTTGTCATTGTTTTGGAGCAACACTAGCTTAAGGGACAAAACTTCAATTTTGATTTCGTGGGGTACTTGGGGGCCACCCCAGGTACAGTACAGTACCCACCTTGTTTTTCCTCAGTGTACCATATGAGTTTAATGAAGTGTTCTCTCTCCAGGTCGCTTGGTGGCGGTAATGCATCCTAAAGTTGTTTCGCCAAACCTCCATGTATTAAACACCAACGAAGAAGAAAGAAGCTGGTGTAGCCGTCGACGCTTCCGCCAGAAGCGCCAGTGTTATTCTTTACAGTCTTAGCTTGTGTGTGTGTGTGTTTTTTTTTTTTTAGTTTTGGGAACTGTCACGGAGCATTTAGACAACTTTTCATTATGAAATGAATCTATCGGGATTAATTTAGTTAGCTTGTGGCTAAGGGTTAGCCCGGGAAAAGCCACATTAGGCGCTGTTAGCCGTGACAGTCAGTCCGGGGATTTAGACGTCAGTGCCAACATGGCAGCAGGTAACCAGGGTCCAGCCTCGGCAGGTGAAGAAAAGACGCCTTCACGCAGACACACTGATGGTAATGGGCTTCTTTCCTGCTCAAAATATAACAACTGACCTTAAATTATTAGCAGCTGAGTGGCTGTGTTTCTCATCCAGCCTTGTTACTTTCCTATGGCATGAGAAACGGCACTACAGTCCGAATTTTAACATTTACAAATCCTACATTTAAAGCGTTTATGTCAGTTAGTACACGAGTGAAGTTTTTGTGTAGCTGAGCCGGATGTGTAGTTGTGTCCCAGGGCTTGAAAGTCTGTGTGCAGGGTTTCAAGTTCAACTTTAAAATAATCAGGAAAAAACCCCAAGCCTTCTGGATGAGCTTTCTGTAATATTTTTTATTTTAAAGGTGCGTTAGGCAAGATTGTTCAGAATTGAGCAAGTGTTCTGTGTTCTGGTTTTATTGTGTCGTTGAGTTAAAAAAAAAAAAAATTATTTATTTTTCTGTGCGGAGGGATTTTATTTTTTCAAGCCGTGGACCACATTTCAGTGATTTTAGATTTATTATCTTTTAAATGCTGGTTATAATGGCACATTTTTCTGCCATGGTCTTTCTGTCGCTTTTGAGGAGAATCGGGTGAAGCAGGTCAGACCGCCTCGCCTTTAACGCTAGTTCGCTGTCCTGTTGACACTGTTGATGATGGGGTGTTTCTGTCACCTTCTCCTAAAACCTTAATTGCTGACATGAGAAATGTATTGTTTAATTGAAGTTCCTTGTAAGACCTGAAAGATAATAAACTCTTGTCATTAATTAATGAACCTTGAGGATCAGGTTTCCTGTAGGGACCAGGTGTGCTGTTTGTGTGTGTCTCTCTCTCTCTCTCTCTCACACACACACACACACACACACACACACACACACACACACACACACACCCCATGTTGTCCACGTCAGCTGGCAGCACACCTGGTCCCTACAGGAAACGCACACACACGACTGCATAGTCAGGATATCTTGCCTTATCCTGGACACTTCCTGTACTTCCATGTGTGCTATTATTTAATTCTCAAGTGAGAATTGTACCTTGCCCTACCTGGTATCTAAGAATTAGTTCAAATCCTCACAGTAAATCCTGCTTTTTACCGGCGACTTCAAGGTACAGCGACTGTGTGAATGTGTAAAATCGCTGTATATGTGATCGTAGCTTTTCTGAGAGCATGACGTGTCTCGTCAGTACTTCTATCATCTCAGTTACTCACAGCAAGTTACAGTTACTGAAATTTCCCTGTAAAATAACTTCGTTGTCTTAAACGTGAACTAATATAGTTGTAATCTTGGCTTTTCATCAGGACATAATGCGTCACTACAGTCCGGTGGTAGGTTTTATAGCAAACCTACATATTATAAAAAGCTCCTGAAGCATCGTGGTGTTAGTTTCTCGCTGTATTTCTCCACTGTACAGTCGTATTTGCTGCGGACACGGGGCTGTGTGTGAGTGCGCTGACTGCTCAGAGTGTGCATAAAGGCACTGATTGTTAGCATGTGT